>JAWDEX010000003.1:4356484-4377736 GCA_035221805.1 Trichilia hirta | reverse complement strand
GATATGATAATAATATCATTAAAACATTAGTGTAGAATAATAGTTAGAGAACTATTATTTGAATATGACCAAAGTATAATGAATCACACGAATGTATGATATCAATGATTCATTATTGAATTATAAGGGTATGTTAACTACTTCTCAAACCTTAGATGTCATGGTTATCAATCAATATAGATGCATATGGTTCAATGATGTATAAATACGAGACTAATCACGTCTTATACACAATAGCTAATTTGATCATGTGTTGTTTATATTAAAAAGTAAACAACTATCAGAAGAAATTCGTTAACTCAATATAATGAATTTTGATGTACCGTTGACTCGATTCAGATTTGAGTTCTCAGTCGAATATTAGTAAATGAATGAAAACAAAATCTTTTGCTAAAGCATAAATATTATACAAAGAGTTCGTAGTGACAGTTTAGCTCGTATTGACTCATTATCTAAATATAACTAAATTTAGAGTTTTGACATTCGTGAGCCTTAATTTGATTAGAATTAGACGAATGAAAGAAAATTATTCACACAAAATCCATAATTGAGAATAAAGACTCGATGAAAATTTTTTTTATTGTGATTGGTAGATATTAATTATAATCGTTAAGCATTCAAATGGTTTGAAATAAAATCTATGAGATTAATTTCAGCTCACGGCTAACATCATAGTAAACTTGAGAGTTCACAATATAAATTTGAAATTATCCTTACTATAAGAGAGAGAAAATAATATCTGTAAAAGAGTCAGCACTCTCAAAAATATTATTTAGCTAAAAAATATAAATAGTTTATGCGTTAAATAGTTTAACGAAAAGAGAACATAAAAAATTGATCTTATTATGATTTAAAGTAAATTACAGTATTTTATAAATATTTAGATATTTAAATAGGATTTGAGATTAATTTGTAATTTTTAAAAATTAAAGGACCTGAATAATATTTTTTAAATAGGGACCTGACTGATATTTTATAATTAAAGGGTCTTAATGATATCTTACATAAAATTATAAAATTAAAAGAAAACATTTTTGCTTTAATTACTTTGTTCAATTTTCTTTCTCTTCAGCTCTCTGCTTTTGTTTTCTCTCTCAGAGTGGTTAAATAGTAAAAAATTAAAGGCGTTTGATTTCTTAGAGGTATTATATTATTGGTACTGCATTTCATCAACAAATCACTAAAAGTTAGTAATTGTAAATTAAATTTATTTAATTTGCACAAAATATACATACCCTATTATATTTATTGCTTCCGTTATATTTTTGTAATTTGTATGTGATCACATGTGCACAGTAGTAAATAGGACGTTATACGATAAAAATTTAAACTCTCACACATCATTAAGCTAGAGACATAATGTGCCGCATATATAAGGGTCCAAAATACTCATTAAGATATAAAAAAAATTGTGTAAAAGATCAGATTAATTGGAGGTCTAGAGACAGAGATCCTATGGTTGATCACTATTTTAAATACAACTATATTTCTTAATAGGATAGCTAAAAGAGTCCTAAGTTTCATATGCAAGGAGAAGGCAAAAGTGACCCAAGAACCTTTACCCTAAGAACTCCTCCCAGCTAAGTCAAGCACATGAGTAAGAAGTGCACATCATAAATTTATGGGTACGATTAGTACAAACATAATGGCATCACGTGTAGTTCAATGATATCAGTAGTACAAATTTGTGCAGACATATCATAGATGATGAAGTATTATGAAAGAATGAGATGCCTCTTGTTTTTAGAATTTTTTATAATTTAGATTTCTTATAACCCAAAAAAATTAAAAGTGTTAGTTTCAAATAGGATTTCTTATGAGTTAGGATTCTTAATGACTATAGAAAGTTAAAGGTGTTAGTTTTACTATATAAAAGATATTTATGATAAACTTAAAACTCTCGTATATGAGATACTCGTCTATCGAGAAGAGAAAAATAAGTGCAAGAGAAAGTGACACTTATAAGACCTATGAGCTAAAACTAAAATTGTGTAAATTTTTTTTTAAGTTAATAAAAAATTAAAGATTAGTACCTTTATAAACTTTGTGTTGTGATAAATTATGTGAAACTTGTGTGATATTATTATTGTAAGATAATTGTAAAAGTAAAAAATTTGAAAATACTGATTAAGTAAGAACTTGATACATCACGAGATTGTCGCTCTAAACAAAAACCTCATGACATTATCTATAGTGGCTTTAATCTAGTTATGCTTCATACTTATATATGAATTGGCTCATTAGTTTCCATCAACAAATAAAATTCTTCATTTACGTATTTAGAAAAGGCCCATACTTTGTAATACTTTTTTATTTTTTTAATTTTTCTTCTTTTTGTTTGCGCTGTTGTGTTTTAGGAAACTTCAATTTTCGAACAAGGTTCACTAACTTTAAAACGCCCCCAACATCATGTATATTCAATACCGCACTTGTTTCTCGATTAGATTTTTAGGATCTCATCGTCACTTGTCAAAGGCATTACATTATAGAATTGACCACCAACTATTTAAAAAAACTTTAAATATTCAAATTCTAAATATTTTAGAGGAAAAAAGAAAAAAATGAAAAAACAATGCAGTAAGATTATTTTGTATTTGTTTAACAAAATCAATGAATTAAATTTAAATAAAATTATTTCTGTTTCATAAAGAAAAGGTTTTTTTGGTTATTATTATGAGTCGAAATAAATAAAATCCGAACAACGGGTGCAATCCAAAACAAACCTATATAATAAAGGGAATCACCACAAACTATTTAAGGATCACGTTGACGCCCACAATATACAAAGGACAAACTACCCGTTCCCACGCGGAATTGGGCCGATAGACTGGCAAATTGGTCGGAAGGGAACAGTTTGGGTACCACATGGTTGATACAAATCAAGCGGCTCTAATTCCTGTGATCTGAAATGATAAACATCTCAAACAGACAGGGTCCGATTTTGGGCCCCACTGTTCAACAACTAGTGGATAATTATTGGGGTTTTGTTCCCTTTCCTTTCATGACTGCTTATTTTTTCACTGGGTGTTTGAAAACATCTTGAATCCCATTCCAGTCGGTGAATTAGGATTTCCTTTCCTTTCATGACAGCTGGGAACATCAACTACCCAACTACTTCTCTCCAAAGTTACATCACAGGTCTAGCATAAGGCTCCAAAATCCATAGATAACGTCAAGTGGGGGGCTACGATGCAATCATGATATCGATACGTTTATATTAGGGGTGTATATTCACAAGGTTATGTATAGCGTATGCTCTGCAATGACTATTTATTCAGTAGCTATCCGTGAATAGATACTGTTAGAAAAAAGACGTTTTTTTTTAAAGAAAATGTCATTAACATATTTAATTTTTAAAATTATTATAATTAGAAAATAGGTAGAACTATATTGCAGATAATATATAATACAGATATAATATTTTTTTTGTTATATTTTTTAATTCACGTCACAATTTATTGTATGTAAAAAGTTATAATTATAATTTATTACATGCAACAAAATTTGTAAATTAAAAATTAAAAAGTATAATGAAATACTTGTTAAATGTAACAATTTGATAATACGTGTATCATTATAGCATGATTCTTAAAAAATAATGATAAATATTATTTAGTAAATTTGTGCAAACAAAAAAATAGCATTTAATATTGTAAATTTGGCAATTCTATTGTGTTTCTTAGATTGCACAAATTTAATTAATAAAAATTTGTATTATTATTTTTAATTAAAATTTTAAGTCAAAAAGTACTCCTCTTCCTGTATATATAGTTTTTTTTTTTTCAAAAATTTTTAAAATAGATATTAATAATAAAATTATGATATATTTTTTTCTATAAAAATTACATAACTTTGATGTGAGTTCATATTTTAAAATGTTAAGGACGTACAAACTTGAAAATATACATATATAATAATGACGATGATGATGCTGTGAGCGAATTAAATAAGTTACCAACAACTTCATCTATTATATAGAAAAGCATACAAAAATAAAGTAAATTAGAATAGTTTTGGTTTACATTTTGATTAACTGTTTATTCGTTTAAAAAATTATATTACTCTACCATTTAATTTATGAATAATATCTTATTTAATAAATTATTTAAAATATATAACATGAACAATTTGAAAGTACTTAAAGTGTGCAAAATAGATAAAAAAAAGTTTAAGAGAGTGAAATCATACTTTTGTTGAATAATCAAACTAATTTAAATTTTCTATTTAAAGATGCTTTTTATTCTATTTTGTAAATAAAGATCATGTAAACTCTTTTAAAAACAAGACCAATTGTTATAGTGAAAAAGAACTTTGTGGAGATTAATTAGAGTTCATTTTTTTTTTTTTTTTTTACTAAATTAGTTTTAAAAAATTTTTACTTCAAAAAGTTTACATCAAATGATATTGTATTGATATGAAAAATCCTTATCTTTTTTTTATTAGTCATGAAAATATACGTTAAAATCATTGTGTCTAGTTATTAAAGAAATTAATTTTCATATCAATAAAGATTCAATCTCAATCTTCAGAAAACAAAATGATTAACGCCGCTCCTAAAAACAGGAAAAAATAGAAAATGTTTAATGGGTAATAATTTGGTTTGTGAGCATAACGCTCCTAACGAAAGAGAGAGAGAATTGGATATTGGTTGCATTATAGTCCAAAGTCAAAGGGATTCAACCTGAATCGCGTGAGATTCTTACAGGCTGTGAGTGGTCCCATCCTACGTGGAAGACCTTGAATTCATCTTTAAATTGGTTATTTTAAGAGTTTCCTTTTAACAGAGATCTTTTGAGACTGTTGATTTGAGCCGTTGATATGAGTACCGAGGCTAGGATTTGGACTATTTACAGCTGTAAATCCGAGTAAAAGTAGTCAAAAAGTAGTTGGTCCCACTTTCCGTTTAAAAACGTTTGTTTTGTGTCAAACAGCTCTGCCTTTCCTGTCATGTTTTAAACGCTCTTAATAAACCATTGTCTTTCGAGTACGAGAATGATTTTATTAATTTTCTCTTCTCCTCCGAGCCGAGTAGCCGAGATCCATTTCCATATTTGCCCCTAAATTCTTTCTTATCAATTGATCATTATAATTATATTTAACATCCTAATCAGCCTGCTAATTAACATATCTCAGGATTACCATTCATTCATTCAAAGGAAATTGATCGTACACATAGTAACTTACAAGATTGTACGTATGTGAACCAACAAAAGAAATCATTTCTTTTAAATGGTTATTTAATATTTAGTTATGTTTTTCTATGCAATTGGAGAAAAATTGTTCACGTTCTTGTATCATTTTGCATGTCAGTATATGTATTTACTACTTGGAATCTTGACGTAATTGTCTTGGAGTCTTCGACAATAAAACATTTGTTTAGCTGGTCTAATCTTGAAAGATAATCTTGGAATTTCTTTGTCCCCACATTGTAATTATACTACGATTTAAATTGTGATGAAAACCCAAAATGGTCAATATGCAAGTGGAGACAAATTGGCATGACTCTGCAACAAAATTTGCTCGCAGAGAGAAAATCAAAGTAATTAACAACGAAGGGGTGCACATCGACATGCATCTCTTCTAGTTAGAACCCCTACCAACTTTACAAAAGCTAGCTTCCAGGAAGTACCCTTTTCTTCTTATTAATCCCATTGTGCGCCTATTAATTAAGTACATGCACCTTCCTCTACCTCACATATATAAACCCAAACACACCCCTTTACTTATTCTTGCTCTACATCCCTCTTTTCTACTATCTTTCTCTCGTCTTAAGCTAATTAAGTTAGTAAAGTAGTATATTGCTTTAATGGAAGTAATGAACAGGTGTTCTTCTTCTAGTTCATCTTCAGATTCTTCATCTTCGGAATCATCCTTCTCTGGAAATAAAACACCAAGAACAACCCAAAAACCTGAGAGAATTAAAGGTCCATGGAGTGCAGAAGAAGACAGGATTTTAACACTTCTAGTGCAACGATATGGACCAAGAAATTGGTCTCTTATAAGCCGATACATAAAGGGAAGGTCTGGAAAATCATGCAGGCTGAGATGGTGCAACCAGTTAAGTCCAAATGTCGAGCATAGGCCATTTTCTTCAGCAGAGGACGAGACCATCTTGGCTGCCCATGCTCATTTCGGTAATCGCTGGGCCACCATTGCCAGATTGCTCCCTGGTCGAACTGATAATGCAGTCAAGAATCATTGGAACTCCACGTTGAAGAGAAGAGCGAGAGAAAAACAACTCCAACAACATCAACAACAAGAACAACAACTGATGGAAAGCGTCGATAATGGTAGCAATAATAATAAAAATGGAGGATCTGATCAGCAGCAGCCGTGCATGGGATTGGGAGACGAAGAGTTAACCGCGTTGACTCTGGGTCCTCCGGGAATTAGTAATGCTGTGATGACCGAAAAGAGGTCGGAGAGTTTACCGGCGGGTTTTTGGGATGCGATGAGAAATGTTATAGCAAAGGAAGTGAGAGAGTATATGAGTTCAACGTTGCCCGAAACTTCGGGGTTTCATTAGAAACATGGTCTGCCGCCTGCCTTTGCTTGTTTGTTAATTAAATTTAGGGGGTTGCTTACTTGCTTCCTTTTGTTCAGGCTTTTGATAAATTTGGTATTAAATTGTTAATATTGTGATGAATTATTGAAGGACATAGCGGTGTTTAAATTCGTGATTATGCCTAAGCTTAGGGCTTTAATTGAACAAAGTCGAGTTAATTAATCTGCGTGTTCTATTACAGCCTGTCACCAACGACCAAGGGAAAAAGAGACGGAAATTAAATATTTCGTATTAGATTGTTTTTTTTTTCATCGTTATCAGGTTATGACGAATCATATGATGCCATGTCACTGTACAATACATGCTTGATTATGACCATGCAAGTTTTATCAATTAACAAATCAACTTACCAAAACAGGAAAGTGGGCATCATGACATCCGAGCTGGGTCACTTTAAATGAAGCAAAAGAAAACGTCGATCCTTTTAATAAAATTGATTTGATAAATTCTGCACATTTAAGTAGAATAATATGGAGTTCAATATTTGTTATCTTAATTCGATACATTATACGGTCAAAACTCTTTACATATTCGTATTGAAGACATATACAGAAAGGATACGTATTCCCTCTTAATCTGAAATTTATCAACAAAAAAAATAAATAAATAAATAAAATAAAATTGAGGGGATCCTAACTCTCATCCTATATTTTGTTTTATAATTTTTTTTTGAGATAAGTAGCTAAGATGTAGCTCAAATAAAATCAAATAAGGAGAAAATCTTGGTCTTGCCAAAATCTTAATTACTTTTCTAATTTAATTTCATTTAAATATTTTTTATTTGATATTAAAGTATTGTCTTTTTGATCACCAAATCTGAATACGATAATTAAAGAAGATAAGGATTCTGAAAAAGTTGTCCTGTTAATGTGATGAATGTTTATCACCACCATAACTGTACATATAATAATATTACTGTTTCAAAATGCTTATACCAAGTCGTACCTTGAATAATATTATAAACAAGTCTATGTCACGAGAGGAATCTAATTAATCTATCTTCCATTCCATCCCATCGCATGATGAAAATGGAGCCTAACTTTGCTTTAGTTTCTTCAAGGGATGGGAAAGCCAAAAAAGCGACACACCTACATTTTTTGTTTTCTTCTTAATTGGAATCAATTACAAAAATGTATCCTCTGATCAACTGTGTCTCACCTTGTTGTTACACTTTTGGAATTTACAATATTATTAATTTAGGCAGCATGTTTTAAATGTTCTGGTCTTCTGCAGATACTTTTTCTCTCTATAATTAATTAATATTATTATATAAATTCCTCTCAAGTTTTTTTATGCATCAATATATTTTATATATATGGAAGAGGTCTTCAATTAATACAAACAAAACTATATATCAAATATTTATTGGAGGCTAGTGGATGATAAATATTATCAAATTTTTAAATTATATAATAATCCAATCGTTTTAGATACGTTTAAATTTTAATTAATAGTATTATCTCTGTTATTGAATCTTTTAATAGAATTGAAGGTGTCAAACTTAAATGCTATTGAAACTTCAATAAATTATGTGACTCGATTGGAGGTAGCTCTACGTAAGGTGGAAGTACTGCTTCCATAAAAGAAAAGTGGCTAAAAATTATTATTGCTTGAACTTTAATGTTAATCAATTATCAATGTATATGTGTCTTATCATTATCCTACATATTAAACCTTACGTGACTAATACCTTGAATAAAATTTTGGCTAGCTTTATAGTTAAATTTACCTGTCGTCTCATTTTTGTTCATTGAATTGATCATTGATAGTGCCCCATGGTGTCTTAAATATGTCAATGATATACCAACCACAAAATTTTGCTAATTATTTTGATTGTTTGTAATATTGTATATGAAAGATAGGATGGAGATAAAAAAATTTTGACAAAGGTTGAAAGGCGAACATAAAGATAAATAAATAAATTACTTATTTTTAGAGTAATTAACTTTAAACATATGAAAATTTAAATATTTAATAAAAGTTCATTTTTGTTGATTTGCTAATACGTAATCTATCCACTTGTACTCTTAACAATTAGCAGTTATATGTTAAATAATAATAATAATAATAATAATAACAATAATAATATTAAAATACAAATTTTTATACTACCTTCTATGGCAATATTGGGTGATTGCTACATATCTCATAGAATTTTATTTTTTTTTTATAAATCTTTACTTATTATCATAAAAATATAAGATAATTAATAATTATATAATACTATTATATTAATTTGCCAAAAAAAAAAAATGTATCTTTAATACTATTTTTTATATAATTATAAATTAAAAATTGTAACACTTCAATTTCTAGCCAACCTTTCTCTCGTGTTAATAGTGGAGAGAATAAATTTATTTCGGTGGTTCCAACCCTGCAAACTAAGAAAAGCAAACGACTTGACTCCATCAATACCTCTTTTATTGGCATATCGGGTGGCATGGCTGTTAGCGTTAGCCTATTCGTCACGCTCAAGCAGGATCAGCACCGGAAGATATATAGACGAATGAAGCACATGAGATTAAGAGAGATTTGAATACTACGTGGTCCGTTTGGTTCATGCCTTATCCATCACAAACCCTGGGCTAAAAGTACTTGAGAGTTTAATTCAACATGGGACATGGCTGGCACAATCGTTTACCTATTCTAGGCAAAAACACATCACAATCATAAATATCTATTTCTTCTATAAGAGGAATAGCGAATTATTCATAAAGTACTGATATGATATATTTTCATATATTTTTCTTTTAATCTGAAATACCTCAAATAGCTAGTATGTGTTAGAGAAGGGCAAGCAAATAAAAATCCATGAAATTAACCAATTGTCATATATAGTTATGAGAAAGAAAAGAGCCAATAGCAGCAAAAGAATTGAAGTCTCATGCTATTTAGATTATCCGTGACCTTGTTACCCTCTCGATTAACTTATATAAAATGAAGGTGCATGAATTCAATGAAATGGTGACCCTTCTGTCAAGAGGAAAAGAGTAGCCACGGTGGAAAAATTCTTTTATTCTGAAACAACATATCGTCAAAATTCAACGGCTTTCAATTTATGTAGAAATTTTACCCCCATAGCTATAAGAATTGCACAAATTTTTGCGATCACAAAAACATAACCTCGATTGACAGCTTTATGTCACTCTTAGAAAGGCCATTGATGTTGACTTTATTCCAATTTGACAAAGGAGGAAGCCATATCTCTGCCATGATTCTAGGAGTCCTACAAAATCTTGGCCTGATGCCAATATCTTTACCCTGCTGTATTATTTCCATGTTACATAGGAAAGATAAAAAGGTGTTCGAATTAAAATAGAAAGCACTAATAAATAGGTTATTTTATTACACAAGAAAAATGTACTCGCATTTATTCATACAATTAATTATAATATGTAATGTAGAAACCATTTGTCTTATATTCCATCTGATGGTCCAGCCAAATGATTGTTTATTTTCACCTTATAATGAAACGAAACTGTCAGTGAACGACTTCTGCGAGTCCTGGTATTGTTTCTGTTCTATAACCCATTCAATGCCAACGTGGAAATGGCACAACAAAGAACTTCATACCATCATTGCAGTAGGAGGTATATCCCTGGCTGCTTGCAAAGTAATAAGGCTTCCGTTGGTTGAGTACCACAGTAAAGCCCTCACCACTACCTTGTTTGGGGTCTGCCAGTAGTTTTGCTCTGCTGAAATCACATTTTAAATAGCTATAAAAGTCTGGCAGCAAGTAAACGTCAAGAGCCGAGGAACCGTCGCTTGGCGGCTCATATTTGAACACTGTAAATAGATCGAAACAACGTCAAACCTTTACATTTCCAATTCTAATCAAAATATTTATCCAACCGCATGCAATTGTTGCGACAAGTTAAGTGTATACTAACCTAGTTTATCATTAATGAAGAAGGGGCTGTTCTGGAATACCCAGTCAGAGTAGTTAAAACCTGATCGCCAGTTTTCAGAACCCCCAACAATGATAGTCCTGGGTGTACTGGCTTGGCTGAATGCCAATAGAGAGGCCGCAGCTACGAGGAGGACAAAACTTTGTGCAGTAAGACTGAGACCCATCTTCATTCTCAAAATTTTCTAAATAAACAGGCTTTTAAGCTAAATATTTGTGTGGAATGTGATGGTTGCAACGCAAATTACAAGCTGCTGAAAGTTTTTTATAGTCTAAAGGGAAATAGTATAGTCAAAGCAATGCAAAATCTACCAGAATAACCGAACTTTATCGCATTGGCCTGTTTAGTAAACGAGGAATAAAAACATTGAATTTGCTTTATTGAACTAGTTTTTACTTGCTTCGTTCTCAAATTCCTTGATTCTTTTCCCATACGCAAATTACCGTAATACCACTTTTTAAAACACTCATCATTACCGTATTTGTGTTATAGTGCTTATATGATGTACTACGTAATCAGCCAGAATTGGAAGGCTATAATCGTCAGTAAAGAACTTGACAAGAAAATTTCCTCGCCAGAGTCAGACATTTGGTAGATTTCCATTAACAAAAAATGTATTTATTTCGTTGTAATGATTAATGGAAGAGCCGTTAAGTTGATTCAACAACCACGAATGTCTAATGCGGGTTGGTGCTAGTTGGACATTTTCGAATTCCAAAACTTCCAAAGTCAAAACTTCACCTCCGATTAATCAACGACCCTTCTTGGGCCATATGTATATTTACAATGGGCTTCTCTGTTTGACTTTGGGTCGATTAGTAAAATACAGAAGAACCATTCTCTATCGACATTGAGCTTTCAGTAGCTTGGACTAAGGCCCACTCCACATAAGGCTGTCAGTGTTTTCATTCCCCGTCCTATCCTGCCGTTGCCGCCAGCATATGGCAGAAAACTCTCGCGTCCGCAGTTTTTCGTTCCATTGATAAATCTGTCAACAATATTAAAATTAATTAAACGAAAGGAAGCCAGGACACTTTGTTGAGAAGTGAGAATAAAGAGTTTTGTTCAATGACTGCACTTTTCTTTTTTCGGAAAATTACGATACAGACTTTCTTGTGTTTGTTACTTGCAACAGATTTCAAAGTTTGTTCTCCTTTCTCCAGTTACGCTTTTACCAATTAGTACCTTGGACTCCAAACCTATCCACTGAAACTTTGTTGGCCCTCATTCAACGCTTATAGTGCCTGAGCGGTAACCAATCTTTCCCTCCAAGTTTTATATCATTAAAGCTGAGTGATTCGAAGTTTAGCGACTATGCAGTGGTTCGTTCTTAAATCTCTTGTATTTATTAATCGTATGTTTCAAATATTGGAGGAAACATCAATTATATATACAGAGAGGGTTGGAGTTTATATGGGGTACAAACCCTAAACCGTATGGCATATTAGAATTACAAATCGGGAAATGCTGCTCTCAGGAAGCAGATAAGAAACATATCATGATGAAAGATTTATCATTTTTATTCGATAAAAAGTGCAATTCGTCATTCAGAGTTTTAACTTATCGTCAGTTACTTTCAATAAATTACATTTGTTGTGAAAAGAATATTTTGTAGTACTGTTATAACATATTAGCAATTTTGAGTTTCGCTTTTTTCTCAAAGCTATGTACTCGTTATTGACATTTATATTTTATTCTTTATCTTTATGAAGTGTGCTTTGCCTTCCTTGCCGTAATTCATAACTGGAGCATATTTCCTCGGTTTTGCAAATATCTACTTTTGAAGTTTTTTGTCAAAGAAGGAAAAAGAAATTTGGGAAGATGGACGCTTCTGGCAAACAGCCTTTCTTTTGTCTGAAATGGCCGAGGCAAAATAAACAAAGCCCACAAAGTCCTAATGTTTGTACTTTTGAAGGCCCTTGGTTGTTTAAATCATTGCAAAATCTTGGATCCCTTGCTTTCAATTCATTCAATTCGCTTTCAAAATCCTCAAATTCATGGATCAACTCCTTTAATCTCACCCAATTGTCTGCTAGAGCCAGCCAAAATAATAATTTGAAGTTGAAGAAAAGGATTTTGAGTCCAGAAGAACAAGGAGAGGCAGAGCAAAGAGCATTTGCATCAGCCCTGGCAAGTGAGAAAGAAGCTACCGTGATTGAGTTCTACTCACCCAAATGCAGGCTATGCAATTCTTTACTTAATTTTGTGACAGAGGTGGAGGGCAGAAATTCAAACTGGCTGAACATTGTTATGGCAGATGCTGAAAATGAGAAGTGGCTCCCTGAGGTAGTGATACCCTTCCTCACTTCTTGATTATGGATGATTGAAAATTGGAAATATGTGAACTGATTCTCTTGGTTGGGAAAAATTTATTCTGTTATGTTTTATAATTCTTAGACTAAAACTAAGATTTTTTGGGATGACAAATTATGGTCTCTGTATGCATAAACAAAAACCTGAAAAATAAGATTCTACCTACATTTTTTTCTTTTAATTTTCTTTGTCATATCATCGTTAGCATGCCCTATGATATAAAAAGATCTGTAACGTTTGGATTCATTAACAAGTTTGGCTGTTAATAGTTCGACTAAATTGAGATTTTGTGCTTTTTAAGCTTCTTATTGAATCAGCAACTCTTAGAAAGTTTTTTCAATGGCATTTCTGAGAATCGTGAATTGAAAAATGTTAAGAAAATAATTTAATATAATGGGGCCAAAATGATGTCATACTTGGATGAGAGTTGCTCCATTAATTGATTGAAGGTGTGGTCAGGAATTATAAAAGGCTGCAATAATGGAATCATATATGTTGCATTTGCTGGACTATCTTACTGTTTGCTCCACTTATCATGATGATCTGCAGTAGGAGATGGATAGAGATATTAGTTAGCTATGAAAGAGCTGGTGACCAAAAGCACCTTCTGTCATAACTTCTTGCTATCAGTCTCACTATCACTTTGTAGTATACCTTCAGCTTTGCTGTGAAATAGTTTTGTTATTTTATGTCTATGCATGATCAGTGGGATCTCTTAGTTAGATCTGCATATTTTGGTTATAATTTCAACGTGCTACATTTATTGATATCTTGGCAGTTTCATTTGAAATTTGCTTCCTCTGGAAGTGTTATTGTCCCTTTTGTGGATTTAGACACTCCATCTCAATGACATAAATGCAATTAATTTGGTATTGCTAATTTACGTATACCAATCTTTGATGCAGCTCCTCCATTATGACATCAATTATGTTCCTTGTTTTGTACTATTGGACAAACATGGGAAGGCACTTGCAAAGACAGGTATTCCAAGTAGTCGACTACACGTAGTGGCTGGTCTCTCTCACCTACTTAAAATGAAGCGCCCCACAACGAATAGTAGCTAGATCAAATTGAGCCAAAATCAGTAAACTGTCATCCTAGACATCAGTTGTGTTGTTTTGTACGATTGGACAAACATGGGAAGGCACATGCGAAGACAGGTATTCCAAGCAGTCGACTACATGTAGTGGCCGATCTCTCGCACCTACTTAAAATGAAGCACCCTACAAAGAATAGTAGCTAGATTAAATTGAGCCAAAATCAGTAAACTGTCCTCCGTATTTGTGCTGTAATTGGCCTGAATTTATATTTATACGCTTAAGCGTTCTTGTTAGGATGGAAATAATACAGATTGGAAGAGTACTTGCAAACTGGATGTTGATTGCAGAGTTAAATAAGGTTTTTGGAAACACAGATTGGTTGAGTACTTGCAAACTGGATGTCGGTTGCGGAGTTTAATAAGGTTGTTGGAAATTCCGGAGGGTAATAAGTCTAGATGATTAAACATGTACGGTTGTGTTACTGTTATTCATATATTCTTCAGGCAGGGTAAGGGATGCTTACGGAATCAGTTGTCCCCTTGTTTTTCTGCAGGAGTTCCGAATTCCTCGTCCAGTCTAACGTATTTTATTTATGGAAAGGGATTGATTCTTTTTCCTCTCTTAATTATTAAGAAATGAACAGTAGGTGAGTGAAAATGTAATGAACCTGACATGCGTAACATTAGGGTCCACATATGTATTGCAAACGGCCAGCTACTAATTGTTTCTTGCCGTTTAAAGTCATGGAGATTTACGCTTAGTTTGGCATTGTCGAGGGAATTTTTTTAAGCTGTCCAGGGATGAAAATTCAAATATACGATTTTTGTTAAAAAAAAAAAATGAGTGTTATTAATCATATTTTTAATTTTGAAAATACAACATAAGTATCATAATTTTAAACAAAATCTTAAACTGGGATTGGTAGTACTGATCTAAACTTAAAATTCCATGTGGGATTTGGCTGCTGAATTACTTAGCACTTGAACTAAAACAACGGAATTTTTTTGAATGGCCAGAACCAGCACCCTGTAAAGCATTGCACATGAACTGAAGAAATAGCACCCATAAATTCATAAAATTCAAATGACCTTTGCCTGCTTGTTAATTAATTTGATGAATGCTCTAAACATAATGTTAACAGGAGTCCGTGCTTAAGCATTTCACAAAGGGATGCAAAGGGCAAAAACATTTCAAGTTTTGAGGAATCTCGTATCCTGAAATTGTAGTGCAAACTCATGCTTCGTATCACACAAACAAGCAAAAAGATGTTGTAATAAAAAATTATAAAAATAAAAATAAATGTAAGTGCAAAAGAGTGCCAAATCCAATGACAAGCAATAAGCTTGCTAGGAATTTACAGGTATAGGTGGGCTTGAAGAAGACGAGTGTTCTTGCTCTTCTTGCTCTCGTTCTTGATGGATTGAAGTTGGAGTTGTGGTTGGTGTTGGTGTTGGTGTTGGTGTTGGAGTTAGAGTTGAAACAGTCGCTTCGGAAATGATATGCCCCTGTGGAGGTGGGCTAATGGTTCCATCAATGCAAGAAGAGAACTTACGCTCCACCCAGCTCTCTACATCATACTGCAGATAACCCATGATTCTTTTCCCTGAGCAGAGCCGTCCGATCATGCCAGCAAGTACGCCTAATATTATGACCACCACCAGTACGGCAATGACTGGGCCGGTAGATCCGTGGATAGAGTGAGGAGTGTTGTAAGAGTGCTGGGTAATGGTCGTCACAGTTGGTGGTTGATGGGCTAATGGCATTGACATTTTTGGTTGTCGTTAAGTCTAAAGAAAGAACGATAGAGGAAATAGAATTGCTTCGTCTTGATTTGTTGCCTTGTTGAGAGGTTTAGGTGTTCGAAAGAAAAAAAACACCATCCATAGTCGTTAAGTCTCTGCAACTGCCGGGCTAAAATGTTTCAATACCCATCTGCGTTACAGTCGCAACAGAACCATGCTTTTAAGTTCATCTACTAGTAGAGAAAGTAAAAAACGAGAGAGATTCTCTAAGCTAAGAAAACGCACAATAAGTAATGAATAGCCTCAATATAATAATGTAATTTTACAAACTTTTGCCTTGCCCATAAGATAGAGGGACAGGGGGTGAGTGAGGGTAAGGAAAAAGACATGCGGGAAGGATTCAAACGAATCAATTACATCTGCTGACGGACAGATGGTAGAACTAATTTCCAATGGAAATAAGTGAGATTTAATATATAAAATATTTTAAAGAAGAGCCCAGTGGAATCACGGTGACAGTAAAATAAAAGAAATTTTTCACCAGAAAAGACATGGTAATCTAAGGCCAGTATTATTTATCTTTTTTTAATTTTGAAAAACGAAAGTCCAAAACCTTTCCTCTTTTTATAGAGGCTCTTTTCAAAGGCGTCGACTAGCTTTTGCAGTACCTTGCTGGCACTGTAACAAGTGATGGAAAACTAACTTAACAACATGCAAGATAGAATTGAACGATGTTAAAGGGAACTCTCAGCTATCGCGCGTGTGAATACCAATGACCCAGTATATTATAAATCAATTTAAAATTTCATATTGGATGACGCACGTTTTCACAATATACAGTTAGATTTTTAAAATTATTTACTTAGTAATTTTTATTTAACTCTGAGTAAAAACTGAAGATCCACTTTCTGTAACTACTCACCATATTGGATTTAGAGATGAGATTAATGATTACAGACCAATCACTTAACATGTCAAAACGTTTAAACATTTAGTGTGTTGGAGTAAGAAAACATAATGTTTAGAAGTCAATACATATGTGATGCGCAGAACTGTTCAAATAGATAACCTTCTTCGATAATCGTTTTACCATTCCAGTTCAAAAGGTATTCACGACATAAAAATATTGATGCTCACCTCATCAAGAAATAGAAAATTGAATCCGTTTCTTCCTCCTCTCCTCAGTCTCATCATAATATGAATCTTTACCCGGAGAAATTATGGGCGCTCATTTATTTTCTCAGTAATTAACCATCTATGTTAGTCACAAGTAAACGACATGCACATGGTTAATCTAGTTGATAATATATACAAAATAAAACTGTCAAGTTCGGCAGAAGCAGTAGCCTTTGCTAAAAAGGCCAATACCATCATATCCATACGACATAGCAATGTGCGAGGACTGAGGACTGAAGAGCACTGCGCTAATTCATGATTCAAAGGCAAATTAGCTTAAAACAAAATAAAAGGATGACGAGATACCATCATCAGTTGGTACAGTGCATCAAATGAACTTTTCATGCCAGTTTTTTTTCTATATGGAACTTTCAACAAATTTGTAAGGTTCATTAATATGATTCTATTTGGACTCAAAAAGATAATCAATTTGTGACGTTAAGGATTACGAATTAAAATGATCTACATGTGGACCCGATTGATCATATAAACACACTTGCAGATGCCTTCCTCATCAGCAGCCCCCACATCGTTATGGGAATGATACGTACAGAAAAGACACATATCAGATGAAACATATTTAACAGTGCCAGCAATTACCCGTCCAGTAGTTCTTCAATCAAGTTCCTGGCCTCAGTAATCGGATTGGTGTGACAGACTTCGGAGGCCCATATATTTTGCATTGCATGCATTGTCATCTCCATTTTCATAAGGTGTTCCTTTTCGAACCACCTAACAGGATTTGAATCCATCACACTAGCAACAAGATTCTGCCAAGGAAATTACCCTATTCAACCAATGTGTCGACATGAGAGAACAATGAAGGCCAAGAAAAATAAAAGAAAAGAAAAGGAAAAGAGAGAGAGAGAGGGAGATGAAGCGAGCCAACGACACAATCTGTAAATATTAAGAATTTATATCAGAGAAATAAAGGTCTGCTGATCAGCTCAGAACATTGTGCTCTGTTGCATACTTCCTGCTTTATAGTGTTGCAGCCCATGTTGCCTTTATTAATTAAGTTATTATTTACATAAATAAAAAAATTACTACAATGCGTAAAAACTCACCCAGGATGTGCCAAAGCAAGCATTGAAGATTATAAATTTGAGAAGGTTTTCGTCTGAGCCACTGAGCACATTCCCTGAACCAACAGAAACTATTAAATCTTGATAACAAGAATCAACCATTGAGCCCCAGTTCTTTACTGTAATTCTGTCATGCTTCTTTAAGATTCTTTCAAGATGATATATAGTAGGGGTCCAGGCATTACTATCATTGCCAATCCAATTTAATGTCCATCGACTGTTTTCAAGAGTACTCTGTGGAAATTCCTCATGCAGCCTTAGTAAGGTTGCAGCTTGTTCAGCATCAGTCCAGCAGCAACAGTAGGACGACCCATCATCTAAACATTCGAAGGAGGGAAATAAAAGGATAATTAAGAATAAGGAACTAAATTCTACTAGAGTGGTGGCTCCCCTCAAATTCTCTCAAGATAGAATTCATACAAAGTGGAGAAGGGCTTTCTACCAACCCGAGAATTTATTTCATTATCCAGCACAAATTTCAAAACCACTTATAAATATTAGAATCACTGTAAAGTAATTACATCATTAATGTCAAGTCCTAAGAGAGACATGCATGAATAATTTGTCACTCAGAAAAGTGAGACCACCATAAAATTATAACCAACCAATAATTTTACTTCTAAGCATAACTGTATCTCAATGGCTTAAAAGTGATTGTGGCTACATAACATAAATCCCTTAGGTTTAGGTTTCGATGAATGCTGAAAATGTTTTCATTCAATTTGAAGATTATGCAGCAAGTGGGAAGCCACAGGGTTCCGGTATGATGTATTGCAGTTGCACATGTATTGCACTTCATTTCCTAACAATGAATGACAGAATCCCAAAACAACTTCAAAGCTGCTGTATGCAACTTTGGAGACATTGTTCAATCAATCTAATAGAATTCAAGTACTGCTAGGTGGAGCAAAACAATATCATCAAGCAACCAGTCAAGTAGTCAAACACTAAATGGACAATCAATCTTGTATACTCCACCAATCTTCTCAAGAAATAAATGGCAAGTAGCTCACCCAACACAAAACTAGCAAGAGGAATGTCAAGATGGGCCCTGGAACAAAATTTTGAATGTAAATCATCACTTGTGCTATTCTTCTTCTCAAGAACAAGAACATGAACAGCAACAACCTAACACAGTAATTAACAAGTAATCGTGATTACCAACATCCATGTAACAAACAAAAGCCCAAAAGGTAAGGACAGTTTGAAACGCAGAAAACTTTTAACTGTTAATACAACTAACCCTACACCGGAAGCGCCTTGGACTGCAATCTGAGCATTGTATCAATTCAGAAAACAAACTGGAAGAAACCAAGTCTGGAGAGGCTATGTTGCATACATCTGAATCAGACTGTAAGTTAAAAGTCTTGTCAATATATTGATCATTGACTACCCTTACGGAGTTTACAACAACAAATGATACGGGTAACAACATCAAGCTATCTGACTCCCTGGAAAACAATGAAATAGCAACTATATTAGTACCGATGATCAATCTAACATAAGACATAATTTAGCAACAGGTTTTAATACATTAAACATGTGAACAGTGAAGCTTAACTTAAGCAGATATACCACAGTACCACAGCTTAGACTTGAAAGAAAGGGAAACAGAAGAATATGACATCATCAGAACAAGCTTGAAAAGCAAGCATGCATAATAAAACAACATTATTACATATACCATTATATGATGCAATGAAAATCAGAACCACTTACCACATTACACATCCAATTGTAGCAAACAAAGTCTATTATACAGAATAGTTATGAGTTTCTATAATAAATCTTGCCAAGAAAGATTCTTATTTGTTACCTTTTCTGGTTAAACAGGATGTATCAGTAAACAGAGAGAAGGAGGTATACATAGAACATAATTTTCTTCTTTCACCTTTGGAGGTTATGCCAAAGGAAAATACCCCCAAAAGAAAAATTTACTGCCTCAAAATTGTCATACATCATATTAAGAATTGCAAAACTATCAGAAACGTAAATCACGATGAAGTGGAAGACAAATTTAACACAAGTATTAAAGCACGGCAGTAAATCAAGTCTTTTAGGGATTGCTCACCTGTCTCGCAGAATTCGATGAAATGTTGCAGTTACGCCAGGTCCAAATCCAATCAGATACACATGTTCACTTAGGGAACCGAATATCCTTACCTGAGCAATTAAAATGATGCAATAAGATAAGATACACTAGCTTCAGATGATAAAATAGAAAAATAAGAAATAAAAGTCATAATGGGCAATTACAGGTTGATGGTCTACTAACACATGAATGCAAAAACTCCTTGCAAGTTCTTGAAAGAATCCCAACCGAATAACATCACTAAGACTTTCACAGGCTACATGCACATCAACAGAATTGTCACAAAAAACATGGAATGCAACCACATTTCCGTGCACAGAGATTAGATTTCCCTCTGGAAACAGGCAGTTAGAATCAGGAGGTCTAGATGGCAGCCCAGACACATTCAATGAAGTCCGAGGGCATGCAGAAATATTAAAAGTCTCTTCTGGTCTTATAGATGGGTTGATAACGTCTTCCGCCAAATCCTTAAAATTTACCTTCAAGATATCTATAGCACTGGGAGAGAGAGACAGATGAACATCTGAACAAGTTCCGTAAGAACTCCCAGGGACCCTGCAGAGAAGCAGTTCATCTTGATCCACTGGCAATACTTTGCAGCTACTGAAGCTAGAATTGTCCTGAGATGGATCATTTGATGGTCTGTTATGCATTACAAATTCATCAGCAGAGAATGTAAAGCTCCACATATTCATTCCAGTGGTCATCAGAATTTTAACTGTGCTGACATTGTCAGAGTCCTTCATGTCACAGAAGGGATCTTCTACATGGTGCTTTGAGAGGTAATAGCCACCAATCTGCAACAACTGGAATTCAAAAAAAAGTTGAACACATGTTATCTTGCACTGTAATCAGAACAAAGACCTATTTAACGATTATTTTGATAGGAAACTACTGAAAAGTTAGAGATCCTAGGGATAAATGGTTGAAACTACCCTAAAGTTTTAATCAATTAATTAGAACATTGGTCTAGTTCTTGCTATAGACCCTTTAATGTATTATAATGTTTGATTAACCCTAGATCTCCTTGTTGCAATCCTTGGATATGAGTCTTGACATAAAAAATTTGTGCTGCATTGTCACAAGTAGAATATGTTTCTGCCAAAAGACACAGAATAAAATTACGAAATGAATGAATGATTGCTATGTTGTGGTGTGAAGGGATTTAAAGATCCTGTCTAGGGTACAGCAAATGATACTAATCTTCCTAATTAAGGAGAAAATAAATCTGATTTCCTAATATTTCTCTAACAGCTCATAATTACAATAGCTATCTAAATATAGTACATATTTATAGAAATCATGCAAATCTTCCAACACTCCGCCTCTAG
>JAWDEX010000003.1:4339504-4356384 GCA_035221805.1 Trichilia hirta | reverse complement strand
AATTTTAATAAATTATCTCTTTTGAAAAAAAAAGGTAGGAATATATGTCTAGCAAACAGTGTAACTTCGCATACTATCTTAAGAGATAAAAAATATTTTTTAAAACTAACAAATATTAAAATAAAGATAAATACTATATCAGGTCTTGCAAATCTAATTGAAGGTCCCAGAAGAGCTATAGTCTTATTAGCAAATATAATCAGATTATACATTCAAAATATTTTGTACTCATGCAGATCTAAAAGAAATATATTTAGTTTTAAAGATAATTACAGAAATGGATATCATCTGAAGACTTTAAATAATAATAATATTAAATATCTTTGTATTATTTCTAATATCTTAAGCAATAAATATATATTGAAAAAGCTTTTAGCTTTTGCATATATGTGTTAGTATATGCCCTAAAAATCATTCGTGTCATCGATTTTTGAGATTATTATTTTGATAATAATGGAAAGAAATAGTTCTTTATTCACACACGTAGGTTACCTTCTTTATTATATCATGCTAAACAATAAGGTATGTGTATGAATTGTCCTGATAATTGTTAATTATTAACTAGAATTATCAAACTCATTTTTTACGTAAATGATTTTGACTGGACATTAATACCATATTGTAGGCATACTAAATGCCACCTAATAATATCATGGGCTGATATAAGTGGCTGACAATATATGTATTGTCAAAAAAGCATTAGTATGGATTTGTAGTTTGTGAATCATTTACCGAACATGACCAATCATTGATAAATCATATAGTATACATATAGTCAATGATTTATTGATTTATTATACTAGTGTGTGATGTAGTCCTTTGACCTAAGATATATTAATCAAACTTTGTATGGATGTATATAGTTCATATAGTGTATAAGTACAAGAATCGCCACGTCTTATACAAGAAACTGATTTAGTTATACATTATTCATATAAAAGTCTGATTGATGATTGAAATAGGATCTGTTAGCTTGTACAATGGGATTAAGAGTTTCATTGATTCTATCCTAGTTTGAGTTCTTATACAAGTGTCGATAAATGTCTAAAGTTAAGTCTCTGATCGGAGCTAAATAAAAATCAAATGAAGGAGTTCATGGTGGCACGTTCAGGATATAATAATTGATAATTTACAAAAGTATCAAATTTAGGATATTGAAATACTGTAAACCCTAATTTGATTAGGATATGATAACAGAAGGACATTACCCATATAGTAGGTATAATTAAGCAAGGTTTGATCAAGAATTACTTCATTGTAAATTAGGAACTATAACGTATTTCTAGATTCTAACCATAAATGTTGAGTTGTGAATTATTCGAGAATGACTCATAGCTAATTCACTATGAACCTTCATAGTTACACCAAAATTCTTATGTATTAAAATGTTGTTCTTAAGAGAGAAAATTATTCAGAACGGAGGCTAGCACCATTCGCAATAATATTAGGGACTATAAAGTATTTCTAGATGCTAACCATAAATGTTGAGTTTTGAATTATTCGAGAATGACGCATAGCTAATTCACTGTGAACCTTCATAGTCATACCAAAATTCTTATGTATTAAAATGCTGTTCTTAAGAGAGAAAATTATTCAGAACGGAGGATAGCACCATTTGCAATAATTAAAGGTTGAATTATAGATATAGATATAGATATGAATAATTCTTTAAGGTGTTAAAGAATTATGACAAAGAAGTATATTTATAACTTACGATAAGTTAATATACTTGGTTGTTATTTTGAAATTATCCATGATCTATTTGATAATTATTACCATTGTTTTGTGAAATTATTAAATCAAATTAATTAATTATTAATTAATTTGAATTAATTATTATTTTCTTAATTGTTAAGAAAATAAATAATTGCCTAAGGTCAAATTGGTAATTGTATCATTAATATAAATTTAAAAAATTCATATTAATATAATATTAATTGATTAGTTAATAATATAATTAATTATTTGGCTCTTTAATGGTTAAGAAAATAAATAAGAGATCAAGGGTAATTTGATAATTTTATAAATTTTATAAATTTATCATATTGATAATTATTTATGGATCTTTTGATAAATTGCTATATTCGAATTTTTACATAATTATTTTTTTTTATTATGCTTAGTTGTCAAACATTTATCTAGGGTATATTTATTCTCTTATTAAATATGAATAAAATGTTTATTTTTTGCCAAATTATCATTGGTCCAAATGGTAGCAATTTGATTAGCTATTAATTTGATAATTATTATTTATAAATATAATAGAAATTGAAAACAAAAGATTATCTTTAACCTTATGAATCTCACGGCCATATAGAGAAATGGGTGGGAAAATTATTTTTTTTTATTTTTCTTAAAGAGGAAAAGATTTCTTCAAACTTTCATGGTACTTAGTGTAGATTGAAGAGAGGAGATAATTTTTTACATTATCTTCATCAATTCAAGCTTACAAAAGTTAAAAAAAATTATAACCCTAACTCTAGTTTATGTGTATATATATAAATATATGTATATTTTAGGTTTTAGAAACTTAGAAAATTAAGATTTTGCATGCTACTAAACCAAGTTATTAAAGCGGAAAATTGTCCTTGCACTTTACAATCATAACGTTATCCAGAAACAGTTTATCTATATTCAATCTGATGGTCCTGACAAATGATTGTTTATGTTCGCCCTATTTTGAAACGAAACTGTAAACAGTAAAAAACTACTGCAAATCTTGGCATTCTTTCCGTCGTATAACCCATTTAATACCAACGTGGAAATGGCACAAGGAAGAACTTCATGCCGTCATTGCAGTAGGAGCCATATCCCTGACTGCTGGAAAAGTAATAAGGTTTCCGTTGGTTGAGCACCACAGCAAAGCCATCTCCGCTACCTTGTTTGGGGTCTGCCAGTAGCTTTGCTCTGCTGAAATCACATTTTAAATAGCTATACAAATCTGGCAGCAAGTACACATCAAGGGCCGAGGAACCGTCGCTTGGTAGCTCATATTTGAACACTGTCAATAGGTCAAAACAATGTCAAACCTTACATTTCCAATTCTAATCAAAATATTTATCCGACTGTATGCAATTGTTATAACAAGTTTATACCAACCTAATTTGTCATTTATGAAGAAGGGGCTGTTCTGGAATGCCCAAGCAGAGTAGTTAAAACCTGAACGCCAGTTTTCGGAACCCCCAACGATAATAGTCCTGGGTGTGCTGGCTTGACTGACAGCCAACAGAGAGGCAGCTACAAGGAGGACAAAACCTTGTGCGGTGAGACTGAGACCCATTTTCATTCTCAAAATTCTCAGAATAAACAAGCTTTCAAGCTAAATATTTGTTTGGAATGAGATGGTTGCAATGCAAATTATAAGCTGGCGAAGTGTTCTTATAGGCTCAAGGAAAATTGTATTAGTCAAGGTAATTGAAACTCACCAGAATTACCAAACCTAATCGCATTGGCTAGTTTAGTAAATAAGGAATAAAAACATTGAATTTGTTTTATTGAACTCGTTTTTCTTCGTTCTCAAATTACGTTCTTAAATTCCTTGATTCTTTTCCCACACGCAAATTACCTTAATGCCACTCTTCAAATCACTCGTCATCACTGTATTTGTATCAGAGTGCTTATATGATGTATTACGTGATCAGCCATAATAAGAAGGCTATAATCGTCAGTAACGAAATTAACAAGAAAATTTCCTCACCAGAATCAAACATTTGGTGGATTTTCATTAACAAAAATTAATTAATGTCATTGTAATGACTAATGGAAGAGCCGTTAAGTTGACACAACAACTTACGTCTGGTGTGGGTAGGTACTTTTCATCATTATTTTAACTTCCGACACTTAAAGCCTACAAACTTCTCCGATTAATCAACGACCTTTCTTGGGCCATATGCATATTTGAAATGGTCCTTCCCCCGTGATATTGGGTCCGTTGTTAAAATACCGAACAACCATTGTCTATCCAGATTGGGCCTTTTGCAGCTTGGAATATTGAACTTGCCCCGCTGAACATAACGCTGTCGTTTTATTATTGTGCGTTGAGCACATCCCATCCCTGCTGGCATTCGGCAGAAAATTTTCGCGTCTCCAGGTTTTCGTTCTATTTGTTAATCCGTTGACAGTATTGAACTTAAAATTCGCCGGAAAACTTTATTGAGAAGTGAGAACGAAGAGTTTTGGTCAATACCTGCGGTTTCCTTTTTCGAGAAATTACGACACGGATTTTCTTAAGCTTTGCGATGAACTTAAAAGCCATCCACTGGAACTTCGTTGGCCCTCTTTGAACGCGTCATCCAGTATTTCCCTCCAAGTTTTAGTTCGTTAAGCTGAGTGATTGGAAGTTAGCGACTATGCAATGGTACGTTCTTAAATGCCATATATTTATTAATTTTTTGTCTAAAATATTGGAGAAAACGTCGGTTATATACAGAGGAGGATTGGGGTTTATATGGGGTACAAACCCTAAACCTTATGGCAGATTAGAATTACAATCAGAGAATGCTCTTTTCAGTAGGAAAGTAGAAACAGAGAATGATGAAAGATATATTATTTTTTTTGGGAAAAAAGGGCAATTCGTTATACGGAGTTTTACCTTATCATCTGTTACTTTCAATAGATTACATCCATTGTGAAAAAGAGAATCTTTTGTAGTACTATGATAACGATGCAAAGATATTAGCAATTTTGAGTTCTTTTTTCCCAAAGTTATATGCTCATCGTTGACGTTTATAATTTGTTCTTTATCTTTATGAAGAATGCTTTACCTTCCTTGCATGATTCATAACTGGAGCTTATTTCGTTGGCTTTGAAATATGTGCTCTTGAAGTTTGTCAACGAAGAGAAAAGAAATTGGAGTAGATGGATGCCTCTCGCAAACATTCTTTCTTTTGTCGGAAATGGCCACGGCAACATAACCAAAACCCACAAAGTCCTAATGTTTGTAATTTTGAAGGCCCTTGGTTGTTTAAATCATTGCAAAATCTTGGATCCGTTGCTTTCAATTCATTCAGATCGCATTCAAAACCCTCAAATTCATGGATCAACTCCCTTAATCCCACCCAATTGTCTACTAGAACCAGCCAAAATAATAATTTGAATTCGAAGAAGAAGATTTTGAGTCCAGAAGAACAGGGAGAGGCAGAGCAAAGAGCATTCGCATTAGCCCTGGCAAGTGAGAAAGAGGCTACAGATATTGGGTTCTACTCACCCAAATGCAGGCTGTGCAATTCCTTACTTAATTTTGAGACAGAGATGGAGGGCAGAAATTCAAACTGGCTGAACATTGTTATGGCAGATGCTGAAAATGAGAAGTGGCTCCCTGAGGTAGTGATACCCTTCCTGATTTCTTGATTATAGATGATTGAAAATTGGAAGTACGTGGACTGAAATAAATGGTCTTCCTCTTGGTCGGGTTAAACCAGTTCTACTATGTGTTGTAATTTTCAGACTAAAACCGAGATTGTTTGGTATCAAAAATTATGTTCTCTGTAGATCACTTTGTTATGTGTGCGTATTTGGTTACACTGAGCTACATTTACTGATATCTCGGCAGTTTCATTTGAAATTGGCTTCCGCTGGAAGTGGAACTGTCCATTTTGTGGATTTAGACACTCCATCTCAATGACATAAATAAAATTAATTTGGGGTTCCTAATTTATGTATATTGATTTTTGATGCAGCTCCTCCATTATGACATCAGTTATGTTCCTTGTTTTGTACTATTGGACAAACATGGGAAGGCACTTGTGAAGACAGGTATTCCAAGCAGTCGGCTACATGTAGTTGCTGGCCTGTCTCACCTACTTAAAATGAAGCGGCCTTCAAAGAATTAGTAGCTAGATAAAATTGAGCAAAAATTAGTAAAACTGTCATCCTTGTTTGTGGAGTCACAATTATATTTTGATAACTTGTATTTAGAGGGAAACAAGTGAATTCATGCATCAACCTGAAGTCCCTTGTAACCTTTAGGCGAGCACAAAATTTTGTGTGGAAGGAATAGGAGGTACACGTTTGGTTCATGTTAACTTCTGGTTTAGATTAGAATTCTCGTTTTCCAATCCTTCTCAACATATTTATGTAATCAAGTTATTTGTTCTATCAATAGCGACCTCATAAATTGCTGTAATTGGCCTGAATTGATAAGCTTAATCGTTCTTGATACTTGCAAACTGGATGTAGCTTGAAGAGTTAAATAAGGTT
The DNA here is from genome assembly GCA_035221805.1 of Trichilia hirta. Lineage (NCBI taxonomy): Eukaryota > Viridiplantae > Streptophyta > Magnoliopsida > Sapindales > Meliaceae > Trichilia > Trichilia hirta. Next base: position 4,350,186 of record JAWDEX010000003.1, on the reverse strand, counting down.
GTTGGAAACTCCATAGGGCAATAACGCTTTACGATGAAACACGTTACCACACTTGTACAGTTGTCTTAATCATATCAGGCAGGATGGGGTATGCGTATGGAAAAAGTTGGCCATTTGTTTTTCTTGTGAATTCCTGGCCCTAAGATATTTTATTTATGTTACTTTATTTATGCTTACGGGTTTGGTTCATTTGCCTATAATAATTATTAAGGAAATGAATAGTGTGAGTGATTGAAAATAATGAGCCAGACATGCGTACATTAGAGTCCACATTGTATGTATTGCAAACTGGCAGCTATTAATTGTTTCTTGCCGTGTAAAGTAACGTAATCTGAGATTTACTCTGAGTTGGGCATTGTAATGGGGTAGTTTCTAAGCCACTGTAGGATGAGAATTCAATAGGTCAATTATAGGACTTTTACTAAAAATTAGTTTTATCAAATATATTTTTAACTTTGCGTTGAAAATGCAGTACAAGAACCATATCCTAAACGATATCTTAAGCTGGGACTGGGGAGTACGGATCTAAACTTAAAATTCCATTTAGGATTTGGGATTTTGCCGGTGAGTTACTTTAAAGCACTTGAGACAATTTTTTCAATGGCCAGCACAGGCAGACTTGTGCACCATCGTCGGTGCATTAAGAAATAGAACCCATAAATTCGAAAAATTCGTATAAACCTTTGCCGGCGTTAAATTTTGCGCAACAAATTAGGAGTAAAAGCCTGCTTTTTAATCAATTTGACGAACGCAATAATCATAATGTTATCAGGAGTTGGCGAGTAAAGCGGTTGACAAAGGTGTGCAAAAGGCAAAGACACATGAGTTTGAGGAACCAACTACGCCAATTAGGCAGTATCCTGAAATTGTAGTGCAAGCTCATACTTCATATCACACAAGCAAGCAAAAAGATGTTGGAGCAAGGTTAAACTATAAAAACAAAAATAAATATAGGTGGAAAAGAGTGCCAAATCCAAGGACAAGCAAGAACCTTGCTAAGAATCTACAGGTGTAGGTGGCGTTGAAGAAGAAGAGCGTTCTTGCTCTTCTTGCTCTCGTTCTTGGTGGATTGGAGTTGGCATTGAAACAGTGGATTCGGAAATGTTATGCCTCGGTGGAGGTGGGGGCTAATGGTTCCATTAATGCAAGAAGAGAACTTACACTCCACCCAGCTCTCTATATCAGACTTTCCATAACCCATGATTCTTTTCCAGCAAGTACGCCTAATATTATGACTACCACCAGTACGGCAATGACTGGGCCAGCAGAGCCGTGGATACAGTGAGGAGTGTTGTAAGACTGGTGAGTTATGGTCGTCACAGCTGGTGGTGGTTGGGCTAATGGCATTGACATAGAAAGGATGGTTGATAAAATAGAGTTTGCTTCGTCTCGACTTGTTGGCTTGGTAAGAGGTTCGGGCGTTCAAAGGGAACAAAATCCCGTCCGTAGTTATTAGTCTATCTAGCTCCAACTGCTGGGCTAAAATGTTTTCAATACCCTCCTGCGTTACAGTCGTAACAGAACCATGATTTGAAGTTGATACACCACATGAGAGATAAAAAAGACAGATTCTCTAAGCTAAGAACACGCACACAATAAGTGTTGAATAGCTTCAATAGAAAATGTAATTTTACTTATTTTGCTTTTACATGAGATATGGAGAGACTGATAGGCAGAGGAAAGAAACACGCGCGAATAATTCAAATGAATCTATTAGGAGCTGCTGACGGACAGATGGTTGATCTAATAACCAATGGAAACAAGTGAGAATTAATGTATAAAATATTTGAACTAAGAACCCAGTTGAATCACATTGACAGCAAAATGACAAAACAAAAAAAACAGAGAAAACGTTGATCAGAAAAGACATGGGAATCTAAGGCTACAGCCTAGACAGTGTACGCAAAAAGATTTTTTCTTTTAAATTTTAATTTTAAAAAACAAAAGTCCAAAACCTTTCCTCTACTTAGAGACTCTCTCCTCTCAAAAACATCGACTAGCTTTTGCAGTAATTTTCCGGTACAGTAACGGGTAATGGAAAACAACCTTAACATTATACAAGAAGGTAACTAAATTTTGCAAAGTATCCATTTGGTCAAATTCAATCCAACTTATTTTTTAAATTATTTAATTAGTAATTTTTATTTTACTGAGGAGAAACTGAAAAAGCCCGTAACTACTTACCATTGGATTTTGTTTTTGTTTTTTGAAAAGAAATTCAGTATTGTATTTAGAGATGAGATTAATGGTTACAAACCAATCACTTGTGAAAAGGCTTCAACATTTGGGGTCAGGGGCTTGGGAGTGAGAAAACATGATGTATGTGAAGCACAGAGCTGTTCAAATTGATAACCTCCTTCGACAACCGATTCAACGTTCGACATAAAAATATTGATGTTCATCTTATCAAGAAACAGAAAATTAAATCCGTTTCTTCCTGTCCTTGTCAGCCTAATTATAATTTGAATCTTTACCTGGAGAAATTATGGGGGCTGGCTCATTTATTCCCTCAGTAATTAACCATCTCGGTTAGTCACAAGTGCACTATCCAAAATACAATTGTTAAACTTAGGCAGAAAGCAGATGCTTTTACCAACAAGATCAGTACAGATTTCCCTAACCACAATATCCATATTACATCGCCATGTGTGAGGACTGACTACTGACGAGCACTTCGGTAATTAATGATTCAAAGGCAGTTTGGCATAAACAAAATAAAACAGTGACAAGACACATCATCAGTTGGTAGAGTGCGTCAATCAGCTTTTCATATCAGTTTTTCTATGTAGAATTATCAACTTTCTAATCACAGAAAAGGGAAAACAAATTAAAAGGTTTGCGCTGACGTCTGAATTTTTTCGAGAACAAAAAATTTAGGATATCACGTAACCTAAATTTATCGTTGTAATAAAAATAAAATTTTTTTAAAAATTATCTAAAATCACGTAAAAGTAAGTTAAAAATAAAATTAAATTATTAATCAATAAACTCTAACACTTAAGATAATAAATTATACATGACTAAATAAAAAAAAAATTATAAAATTTAAGTGTTTTATCGATCCAAAAGACTAGGCTCAAAAAATATTTGTTAGTACAATATTTTTTTCTAACTATTTAAAGATGGTCATCTCTAAAAATTTTTTCTCAAAATAATCCTCTTTCATTTATTGCTTTTACTTTTTATAGGGTCTCTGTACGTGTGAGTGTCAAAAAACGAAAATTTGATTAGACAAAAATAAGTATGGTGGTTGGGTCAATCTTTTCATCACTCTTTTACGTTAAGTATAGTGTAACAATGAGTGCCTGTAACTTGTAGGACATAGTACATCCTAACGTGATGGGATGCCTGAACAGTTACTTGAACAGCATATTTGTCACTCTCATTTATAACTTTTATTTTTGAAATAAAAGTATTGGATTATCTCGATAATTAAAGTTGAGTCGTCTTAGTAATTGAGAGAGGATCGAAATACCGAAATAACCAGAGTCAGGTCAAGTCACTTACTTAATGATTAGAGTCGAAAATCGTTCAGTTGAGCAGGCTTCGAGTCGATAATAGTTATCAAAAGTTTATAAGGTTCATTATTATGGTTCTATTTCAACTCCAAAAGATAATCAATTTGTGAAGTTCAGTTAAAAATTAGGAATTAAAATGATGTAAATGTTGGGCCAATAGATCATATAAACACAATTCGTCATCACCGGCACCGTACCGTTACGGGGATGATATGTACTAAAACGATACATCTCACATCAAAAATTTAACAGTGCTAGCAATTACCTGTCCAGTAGTTTTTCAATCATGATCCTGGCCTAAGTAATAGGATTGGTGCGACAGACTTCAGTGGCCCATATACTTTGCATAGAATGCATTGTCATCTCCATTTTCATGGGGTGTTCCTTTTCCAACCACCTGACAGCTTTTGAATCCATCGCACGAGCAACAACAGTCTACCAAGCTAAGGAAATTACCTCATTCAACCAATGCTTCAACACACAAGAACAATCAACCCCAAGAAAGAAAAGAAAAGGAAATAAACCGAAGACAGAGAGAGAGAGAGAGAGAGAGCAATGCCGTTAATGAAGTAAGCCAACACCACAATCTGTCAATCTGTATATATTAAGAATTTGTGTCAAAGAAATATAGCTATGTTGATCAGCTCAGAACATTGTGCTTTGTTGCATACTTCCTGCAATAAAGGGTTGCATACCCACTTTGCCTTTATTAATGAAGTTATTATTTACATAAAACCAAAAGAAAAAATTTACTACAAGGCATAAACTTACCCAGAATGCGGCAAAGCAAGAATGGAAGATTATAAATTTGAGGAGTTCTTTTTCTCTGAGCCGGTGAGGGTATTCTCTGACCTGACAGAAACAATTAAATCTTGATAACAAGAATCAGCCATTGAGCCACAGTTCTTTATTGTAATTCTGTTATGCTTCTTTAAGATTCTTTCAAAATAATATATACTAGTGGTCCAGGCACTATTATCAATGCCAATCCAATTTAATGTCGATCCACTGTATTCAAAAGCGTGGAAGTTCCTCATGCAGCCTTAGAAATTTTGCCGCTTGTTCAGCATCAGTCCAGCAACAAAAAGAGGTTGACCCATCGTCTAAAAATATAAAGGAGGGTAAATAATAAAAATAATTATGAGGAAATAAATTTGACAGACGTGGTGGCTAGCGGCAAACTCTCAAGATAGAATTCATACAAAGTGGAGAAGGGACTTTCTACCATCCCCTGAATTTATTCATTTCCCGGCAGAAATTTGAAAACCAATCCAAAATATTAGAAACAATCTAAAGTAATTATGTCATTATTGTCACATCCTAAGAAAGACATGCATGAACAACTTGTGTATCACTCAGAAAGCGAGACCAACATAAAATTATAACCACCCCACAATTTTACTTCTAATCATAATGTATCATCTTAATGGCTTAAAAGTGATTGTGGCTACATAAATCCCTTGGGTTTAGGTTTAGATGAATGCTGAAAATGGTTTCATTCAATATGAATCTTATGCACACAAGTTGTAAGTGACAGAGTTCTTCTATGATGTATTTCCGTTGCATATATATTGTACTTCATTTCCTGACAACGAATGAAATAATCCCAAAACAACTTCGAAGCTGCTGTATGCAACTCTGGGGACCTTGTTCCATCAATCTAATAGAATTCAAGTACTGCTAGGTAGAGCAAAACAATATCATCAAAACAATGGGAAGCAATCAAAAAATGTCAAGCAGTCAATACTTCTGTGAACATTAAATGGACAATCAATCTTCTCAAGAAATGGTAAGTAACTTACCTAACACAAAATTAGCAAGAGGAATGTCAAGATGGGCCCTGGAATTAAATTTTAAATGTAAATCATCACATGTTCTATTCTTTTTCTCCAGAACGAGGACATGGACAGCAACAAACTTTCACAATAATTAACGGGTGATCATGATTACCAACATCCTCCTTACAAACAAAAGCCCAGACAGTAAGGAAGGTAATCAAGTACAAATTGAATCTTCTTGGAAGACAAGAAATTGTTAGCTTCTAATACAACTTACCCTGCAACGGAAGTGCCTTGGACTGCAATCTTAGCACTGTATCGATTCAGAAAAACAAACTGGAAGAAACAGAGTCTGGAGATGCTATGTTGCATATATCTGAATCAGACCATAAGTTAAAACTCATGTCAATGTATTGATCACTGGCTACCCTTATGGAGTTTACAACAACAAATGATACAGGTAACAACATCAAGCAATCTGGCAGCCTAGAAAACCATGAAATAGCAGTTACATTAGTATTGATGGTTCAATATAACATAAAGAAAGTAATTTAGCAACAGGTTTTAATACATTAAACATGAGAAGCATACCAATAGGTACACAAAAGTGAACAATGAAAGCTTAACTTAAGCATATATATCTGAGTACCACAACTCAGACTTAAAACGTAACTTGCCTGTTTTTTTTTTCTAAAAATACTTAAAATCTAATATAGGTGTTTTTCTAAATATACTTAAAATCTAATATAGGTGTAAATAAATGTTATTATATTATTCACCTTATATACATGATATGATAGTTGATATGGGTGAAAAATTTTGTTTTATGATTTAGTATTATTTATTTCTTTTAAATAAAATTTTATATAATATAAAATTTAATAAAAAATTAGATTATAGATTTGAAATTATATTGGATTCAGTTATTAAAAATTTTAATAAGAAACAAAATTAATTTATATTAAAGTTCAAATTAAAAATAATACTTAAATGGACTTTATACTTAAGAATTAATTTGTAAGCTCATTAGTTAATTTTAAATTCTTAAACCTTAATTTAGGTTCTTTTGAAAAAAAAATTTCGCTCAACTGATTTAATGGATGATTGAAAATTTGTTAAGTATTAATTACTTCAATCCCTAAAATTTGTTAGGAGAGTAAAATAAATAAAAGAGTAAACGATATATAAACGTTTTAAAAAAAAAAAACACTGAATACACCAAAAAGGAGTTTAATGTTTTTCTTTTAATCATAATTATATAAATGATCATATAGAACAACATATTCCAAGGATTATGTTTTAAGCTACAAAAATTTTGTCCCCCTAAAACAATTCATTGTAGCACAATCCATGTACCAGTATTATTATTTAAATTATCAATAAATATATTAGGTAAATTTGTCGTTAAGAATTTCATAACGGTGGTGCAAACTGTAAAATCACTCATCCCTAGCAGGCACTAGGGGGGCCCAGCCCGTTCAAAATAGTAACTTATAATCTGTCCCCCAAATAAACGTCAATTATTTAAACTGGGTATGTAACTCGTCCAATCTTATAGGGATTAGCCATTCCATAAAGAGCTGGTTTGAAAATGGTAACTAATTGAAAAATTATTTTGTCAACAAATGATTCCACTGAAAGAAAGTCTACAAATTCGGCTTCCGTTACATAGTGAGAAAGCGAAAGTTACACCACGAAATTTTCAATCAATAAAATGGGAATGAATCTATTACAATTTACCATCACTGACTCTACTAAAAGAATATGGAAAAGTCCAGCTTTCCAATCCCAGCGGAGTTGATCTCCAAAGAAGACAGTTTGTATTTACAAGCAAGTCAGTAAAGTCCCAAATCTAAAATCTATAGATAATTGCTCAAGTGGTTTCGTCAGAGCTGTCCACGGGAGCTTTCCCATCACATCACTGTGTTTCAACCAAACACACTTTTCAGATTTGTCGAATTTCCCTTCCATGAGTCCTTAGAGGAGCACAAGGGTGGTTGTTCACAGCACCTAGTGGCATATTGCTCAAAACATTGGAAGAGGGGCTAAAGTTATGCGCATTAGACGTAGATAGAGAAATATTAACCCCAAGTGTTGAACATGGAGAGTGATGAGAAGCTGCAGCGCAGTTCAAAGTTCCAGTATAACATTGCAGACAAGTTTCACTGGAAAAAGGAAAAGCAAAAATAATTGAAACATTAGTATGGCAAGCAAAAACAAATAGCCATACAGAAGTTAAATTGTTAATCCGATGTTGATATGTAAGTTGTGTAGAAGGTAATGATCAAATGTACTTACCTAGGAGAAGGCAGCTTTGTATTTCTAAGTTGAGTGTTTCGAGAGTTAGGCATTGAATCAATTTTAGGTAAAGCAGCGTCTACTGAATTATGTGATTTATCCTATAAAAGCATAAACACACAATAAAGATAAAAGTTGTGAATTAAGGAGGAACAAAGGTTACTTGGAATCTTGTTAACAACTGAGATCAAGCAGTATGGAATACTTGCCACTAGGTTCATTTTGGAAAAAGCCTGCTTACAGGTGGACACATTTTGATCATTTGAATTTCGTACAAAAGGATGCTCAAGTAAATTAGCAGCTGTTGGCCGCTCTGCAGGATTTCTTCGAAAGCAAAGCTGGAGAAAATCCTTTCCTTCTGAAGATAACGTTTCAGGTATTGGCGGGGTTCTGTTCAGGACCTTGAACATAGCTTGAGGCTGACAAATCAAAGACAAGACAGATAAATGGTTTAGAAGACATGAATGTGCAAGCCCATAGATAAAGCATATACGGGGAGATGAAAAGTATGTCCCAAAGTCAATTCCATCTTTCTTCAAGAATTAATAATGGGGCATAAATGAAAAGTAACCACCCTAGATTTGCTAATCCAAGCATCAAACCTTGGCTGGTAAATAAGAAAATGCTTAATTTGGTATTGAACCATCCTACAAGTGGGTATGTTGGGCTATAAAAAGAAAAGGATTCTGTGCTTAGTCAAGTACTCACCCCTTCAAATTCACTCCAAGGAGGTTTACTGGTAAGCATCTCAATCACAGTACAACCTAAGCTCCATATATCAACAGCTAAGGCAAGATTAGGATTTGCATCTTTTTGCATCACAGCTTGCATGACCTGCACTAATAACAAGAATTAATAGAAAATAAAACAAGTTGTCTAAAAATTTACAAATTGGTGCAGTGCAATGTACCTCTGGAGCCATCCAATATGGGCTGCCCTTCAGTGACAGCTCATACGACAGTCCTGTAAGCTGAATACAAACAGATAGTCAAATTGGAAATAAATAGATAATCATGAAGGTTCTGATGAAAATATAACCACAAAGGTGACTTATAACCAAAGCATAGTGAAAAGAATTTTCTGCAGACAGAATGGCATGTATAATAAAGTTATAACCCACCAAAGCAATCAATTAAAATCTCAATCATAAAGTATAATCAAGTTTTTTAGAAATTTGATAAAAACCAGCATTATCGTTTGGTATATTGCATATTTTCTGATGACAGTCTGAAATATCTTCACAAATTCTCATAACAATAATTAAAACAAGAATTCTTGCTTGTTTTTTTAACATCTCACACACCCTAAACCCAACCCAACCCAACCCAACGCATACACAAATAGATATTAAAGAAATTCTCCCTCCACGGTAGGCATGAGAGGAGAAAATCCGTTGATCTCTTACTTTCAGGGTATGAACACAAACCAACTAGGCTATCCCCTTAGAGACAAACTTCATTCATGTTTCCTAATGCAAAATCAGCCTGTAAATTTTTGTTTTTGAGGAAACGATAGTTCCTTAAAACTCAGATTTATGTATATTAGTCTTAGATCCATGCCCTCCTAGTAGTATCCACCAACTCAAAAACTAATTTACGCAAGTCTCATTATTTATTTTATTTTCTAGTACATACACATAATTATTACAAGTCAATCAATCAAGTGAATCAGGAGAAAGAATGGAAATGTTTTTGGCTGAAATGAGTTGACACAAGATAAGTGGGGCTTTTATGAACAAATTTTACACAGAAGACATACCAATGCACACTATCAACAAGAATTTGTGGTTGAAAAAGCATACTCTAGATGAAGCTAAATAAAATTCATCATCATGGAAGGTACTTATGGGATCTTAATACTTACATGTTTTGCCATCCCAAAATCAGCAAGCTTAACAACACCAGATGCATCAACAAGCAAATTTGCACCTTTAATATCCCTATAGATCATGGTTGTCTAAATTAGTAATTATACCAAAGAAATAAATAATAAACTGCACAAGCAACAAAAGTTACACAACTGCCACTCCAACAATGTTTAGAATTCAAACATTGAGGACTAATTATATAAAAACAGTACAGTATATAGTTATATTAGCTTTTCTAAATTCAACCATTGATAACTCTGATGTTTTCTTTTATGAGATTCTGTGAGTGACATTAACAAAGAAGGCAATCATTAAATAACTCTCTGCTACATGCCAATCATGATTATCACCTGTGGATTGTCTTGGTGCTATGTAGGTAAGCCAATCCAGTGAGGATATGACGGGTGAAATTGCGCACTATAGATTCTGTAATTGCTCCACAATGTTCACGGATGTATTTATTAATTGATCCAGGATGAATGTATTCTAGACATATGTAAAAGTGATCATCAACCTGCAATAGGAACAATGTTCCCAGGCTTACTTGGATTTCCACATATTCGTATGCAGTAACGTCTAGCCTACGCCACTTACCAATTCACTTCCATAATACTGTACTATATTTGGATGATTCAAGTGACGAAGAACTTTAATTTCCTGGAACAAGGAATATGAATAAGTACAGCAGTAGATTTAAAGAGAAACGGAAATTTTTCTGAAGCTATCATTGAATGTCCAAATCTGACAGAAACATTGTAACCAATGTGTACTTAATGCAAAAAGTTGAAGTAGTGATCAATGACAATTGAAAATTCTAAACATCGGATCAGCATGATGATATGGATTTTGCAAACATCAGTAAAAGGACATCCTCATAACTGGTCGCAAATGCTGAGCACCAGAAGGGGGAGACAAGTGACTGAACTAGGCAATGCCGTTACGCCATGTTCTGGTTTTATGTTCTCACTTGTAGGAAGCAAAGTTCAAAGTTTTCTCACGACTGTACTAGACATAACGTGCAAAAGAAAGTAATAATATTCCTGCATATAATCATTTGTGTCAAATTAACACATTTTGTCATTACATAAAATAACGCCAACTCCTTTTTAATGGATGTTAGCGTTATTTCATGTAATGACAAAAATAATGCAAACTCTACTGTAATCAATATATTGCTTGACGGGAGACCAGATAACAACCTGCTCCAATTGCTTTATGCAT
>JAWDEX010000003.1:4327374-4339404 GCA_035221805.1 Trichilia hirta | reverse complement strand
AAAATTTAATTTAATTCTTTTTTTTTTTTTGGTTTTGTTTCGCAAAGGCTTTCTTGTCAACGGCATTAATGGGTGATTCAACTGCTTTAATGGGTGATTGAAAACTTTGTAAGTGTAATTCAGTTTAATCCATAAAATTTAATAGGATTGTAGAAAAAAAAAAAATGAAGGATATTTATATTTTTAAAATTTAGATAAAAATATATTTTAATTTCTAGATTAAAAATATTAAATTTTACTTTTTGTTTCCTCAAAATTTTTCTTATTTTAAATAGCAAAAGTTAGCATCTAATAATATTAATAAAATAAAATTAATTACACTAAAATATTAAAAATTCATAAATAAAAATAAATAATTTTTAATTTAATAAGACTAAATAATTTTTTCAATTGAATTTTAAGACTAAATATTTTTTTTTAAACAAAATATATATGATTTGAACTCTTTGTAACCCTTTCAAGAAAAGAAAAGGCACTGCGTACGCCAAATTAAAAAGGATTTTGAGTATTGCTAGTAATAATTATAGAAAAGGTCGTATACACACACAAAAAAAAAATTAAACAACATATTCCAAGGATAATATTTTAAACTACAAAAAATTTTGTCCCTTTAAAACAATTGATTGTACCACAATCCATGTACCGGTATTATTATTTAAAATATCAAAAAATATAGTAGGTTGATTGGTAATTAAGTGTTTCACAATAGTGGTGTAAACTACAGTCTATTTGTCCCTAGCAGGCAGCAATACTTCCAATTGGTTTCCCGTGTTTATTCACCAATCCCCATCCTGTTCAAAATAACACCTTGCATTGTGTCCCCCAAATAAGCATCGATCATTTAAATTGGGTATCCTACTCGTCCAATCCAATTGGGATTAGCCATTCCAAAAGAGCTGGTTTGAAAAAGGTAACCGACTGACGCAAGATAAACCGGGTTTCCAGTCTAAAATATTTACCATCTCATCTTCTGTGACATAATTAGAAGGCGAGAATGTTATACCACAAGCATTAAAATGGGAATGAATTTGTTACAGTTTACCACCTATGACTCTACTAAAAGAATATGGAAAAGTCTAGCTTCGCAATCTCAGCTGAGTTGGTTTTCCAAATAAGACAGTTTGTATTTACATGGAAATCGGTAAAGCCCCAAATCTAAAAACATTAGATAATTGCTCAAGGAGCTACTCTACAGCTGTACACGGGAGCTTTGCCATCAAATCAATCCATTTCGACCAAACGCACATTTCAGATTTGTGGAATTTCCCTTCCACGAGTCCTTAGAGGAGCACAGGGGTGGTTGTTCACAGTGCCGAGGGGTATATTGCTTGAAACATTGGAAGAGGGGCTAAAATTATGTGAATTAGATGTAGATGCAGAAATATTAACCCCAACTGCTGAACATAAAGAGTGATGAGAAGCTGCAGCACAGTTAAAAGTTCCGGTATAACATTGTTGACAAGTTTCACTGGAAAATGGAAAAACAAGAAGAATTGAAACATTAGTGTAGCACTGAGCGAAAACGAATAGCCATACAGAAGTTAAATTGCTAATCCAATGTTTACATATAAGTTTTGTGGAAGGAAATGATCAAATGTTCTTACCCAGTAGTAGGCAGCTTTGTATTTCTAATTTGAGTGTTTGGTGAGTTAGGCATTGAACCAATTTTATGTAAAGCCCGGTCTACTGAATTATGTGATTTATCCTATAAAAGCACAAACACACAATAAGGATAAAAGTTGTCAATTAAGGAGGAAAAAGTGTGACTTGGAAGCTCATTAACAACTGGAGATAAAGCAGCATGCAATACTTGCCACAAGGTTCATTTTGGAAAAAGCCTTGGACAAATTTTGATCATTTGAATTCCGTACAAAAGGATGCTCAAGTAACTTAGCTGCTGATGGCCGCTCTGCAGGATTTCTTTGAAAGCAAAGCTGGAGAAAATGCTTTCCTTCTGAAGATAACATTTCAGGTATTGGTGGGGTTCTGTGCAGGACCTTGAACATAGCTTGAGGCTGACAAATCAAAGAGAAGACAGATAAATGGTTTAGAAGAAATGAACATCCAAGCCCATGGATAAAACATATAAAGGGAGGTGAAAAGTATGTTCCAAAGGAAATTCTTATCTTTCTTCAAATCAATGAAAAGTAGCCGCACAAGATCTGAGAATACAAGCATCAAACCTTGGCCGGTAAAGAAAATGTGCTTAAGTTGGTATTGATCCGTTCAGAAAGTAGGTAAGTTGGAGCTAAAGAAAGGATTATATTCTTATTAAAGTACTCACCCCTTCAAGCTCACTCCAAGGAGGTTTACCGGTGAGCATCTCAATCACAGTACAACCTAAGCTCCATATATCAACAGCTAAGGCAAGATTAGGATTTGCATCTTTTTGCATCACAGCTTGCATGACCTGCACTAATAACAAGAGTTAATAGAAAATGAAACAAGTTGTTTAGAAATTTACAAATTGGTGCAGTGCAATGTACCTCTGGAGCCATCCAATAAGGGCTGCCCTTCAGTGAAAGCTCACACGACAGTCCTGTAAGCTGAATACAAACAAAGGGTCAAATTGGAAATAAATAGATAATCATGAAGTTTCCAATGAGAATAAAACCACGAAGATGACTTATGACTAAAGCATAGTGAAAAGAATTTTCTACAGACAGAATGGCATATATCATAAAGTTATAACCCACCTAAGCAATTGATTAAAATCTCAAGTATAAAGTATAATCAAGTTTTCAGAAATCTGATAAAAAAGAGTATTCTCATTCGATATATTGCATATTTTCTGGTGGCAATTTGAAATATTTTTACAAATTCTTATAACAATAGTTAAAACAAAAAGTCCCTTTTTTTCACACACCTGAAACCCAACCCAACCCTAGACAATAGAAATTAAAGAAATTCTCCCTCTGCAGTGGGTGTAAGCAAGAATCAATCCTTTGACCTCTTACTTTCACGGTAAGAGCCAAACCAACTAGGCTATCCCATAGGAGACAAACTTCATTCATGTTTCCTAACTTAATCTCAGCCTGCATATTTTTTGTTTTTGAGGAAAGAATTGTTCATTAAAACTCGTGTTTATGTATATTAGTCTTAGATCCATGCCCTCCTAGTAGCACCCACCAACTCAAAAACTAATTTACACAAGTCTCGCTATTTATTTTATTTTCTAGTACATACACAGTTATTACAAGTCAAAGCAATCAAGTGAATCAGGAGAAAGAATGGTAATGTTTTTGGCTAAAATGAGTGGACACAAGAGAAGGGGAGCCTCTATGAATAAATTTTACTCAGAAGATGTACCAATGAACACTATCAACAAGAATATGGGGTTGAAAAAGCATACTCTAGATGAAGCAAAATAAAATTCATTGTCATAGAAGGTACTCATGGGATCTTAAAACTTACATGTTTTGCCATCCCAAAATCAGCAAGCTTAACAACACCAGACGCATCAACAAGCAAATTTGCACCTTTAATATCCCTATAGATCACAGTTGTCTAGATTAGTAATTATACCTGAAACAATAAACAATAAACTATAAACTGCACAAGCAACAAAAGTTACAAAACTGCCACACCAAGAATGTTTAAAATTCAAACATTGAGGACTGAGTATATAAAAACAGTACAGTGTATAGTTATTTTAGCTTTTCCAAATTCAACCATTGATAATTCTAATGTTTTCTTTCTCAAGATTCTGTGTTCTGATTATTTATGGAATACACCACTTATCAAGTACAGTAATGACATTAACAAAGAGGGTAATCGTTAAATAACTCTCTGCTACATTTCAATCATGATTATTACCTGTGGATTGTCTTGGTGCTATGTAGGTAAGCCAATCCAGTGAGGGTATGACGGGTGAAATTGCGCACTATAGATTCTGTAATAGCTCCACAATGTTGATGGATGTATTTATTAATTGATCCAGGATGAACGTATTCTAGATATATGTAAAAGTGATCATCAACCTGCAATAGAAAAAATGTTCCCAGGATTACTTGGATTTCCAAATATTCATGTGCAGTAACATCTAGCCTATGCCACTTACCACTTCACTTCCATAATACTGCACTATATTTCTATGATTCAGGTGATGCAGAACTTTAATTTCCTGGAACAAGGAATATGAGTAAGTACAGCATTAGTTTTCAAGAAAAATGGAAAACTTTCTGATGCTATAATTGAATGTCCAGATCTGACAGAAACATGGTATCCAATGTCTCCTTAATGCAAAAAGTTGAAATAGTGATCAATGACAATTGAAAATTCTAGACATCAGATCAGCATGGTGATATTGATTTGGCAAACAGCTGCAAAAAGGCATCCTCATAACTAGTTGCAAGTGCTGAGCACTAGAAGGGGGAGGAGAGTGACTGAACTAGGCAATGCCACTTATTTACTATGGAATGCAATTATGCCGTGTTTTGGTTTTATGTTCTCACTAGTAGGAAGCCAAGTTCAAAGTTTTCTTACAACTGTACTAGCCATAACTTGCAAAAGAACGTAATAATATTCCTGCATATAATCATTTGGGTGAAATTAATACACTTTGTCATTACATGGAAATAACATGAACTCTCTCTTCTTGGATGTTGGTGTTATTTAATATAATGACAAAATAACACTGACTCTACTGTAATCAATAAATTGTTTGACTGGACACCAGATAACAACCTGCTCCAATTGCTTTATGCATTCAGCAGACTTTGGATCATCAGGGATAATATCAACTTCTTTCATTGCACATGAAGCTCCAGTCTCCCTGTAACAGCCCCAAAAACATATATAAATAATGTTATTAAAAAATTAAAGAAGAGGAGGAAGAACTAGCACAAAACGTCAGTATAATTGCATACCTATTGGTTGCAATGTATACACTCCCAAATGTACCACGTCCAATAAGTTTTCCTTTCTGCCACTGACTTTTCATAGATGATGCACTTGGAATATCTGTAATTTGATGCATAACAGCTGATAGCGTGGATGATTTTGGCAGTGAGAAAGCTCCAGGTGGAAGGGGTAATGGATGAGCATTAACATGGGTATTATTTTCAGGAAACTCCTTTGAATTTAGTGCAACTGATTTATGACGTAATGCAGAAGAAAATTTACTTGGACCTTTCAGATTACTTTGCAAACTTTGCCTAGTGGGACTATGAAGAGGAGAATGGTCAGCACTATATACGGTTCTTTTCACTGGTGATACTGGTGAAGTAGAACCAGTAAAGCAACCAAGGTCAGAGATCTCTGCGGTTGTCTGAGCCTGAATCTTTTGAGGAGCCCAGAAGGAAGAAAATGGATTTCCAGTTTTTGATCTTTGTGGACTAACAGCAGGACTTGAGAAAACGCTTGTTGGGGCACTCTTGGGAGACACATCCGACCTCAAGTTGTAATTAGCACATTCAATGTTTAGATCATGAGAGAATCCCCTACGACGGTTGCTTAAAGATTTTCTGTTGCTCAAAGGAGTAAGATTTGGAATATTAGACTTCGGTGGGCTAACAGAAGGACTTGGTAAGTGGCTTGTTGGAGTACTTTTCACAAGGGCATTCTGCCTCGTGCCATTATTAACACTCTCAACCTGTAAACTCTGGAAATCTCTCTTATGGAAATGGCTAAAAAATCTGGCTGAATCATTGCCAGTATGATTTGTGATTTTCCTGATAGTTATCATGGCAGAAATAACAAACAAAATATTAATAGTAATTCTTGCACCATTAAAACAGTTAAAATTCGTTGATTTATATAAATTTGTTGCCTGACAGAGAGTCGACCGTACTAGAATTTACACTGTAAGGAAATTTGCTTGTGAAAACAATCTCCACAAACCTTGCATATTGCTTTCAATGAATGAACGCCCAACTAAAGTGGAGATAACAATACACAGTAATCTTTTTTCTAATTTGATGAATATTATTATATGAATATATACTTTAGCCAAAATGAAAGCAGAAAACTAGAGAAAACCATTAAGCAAGATTTACTTGAAATAGCGTGCATATTGCTTTCAATGAATGAACGCCCAACTAAAGTGGAGATAACAATACACAGTAATTTTTTTTCTAATTTGATGAATATTATTATATGAATATATACTTTAGCCAAAATGAAAGCAGAAAACCAGAGAAAACCATTAAGCAAGATTTACTTGAAATAGAGCACGCTAATATCTTATGTTGCTATTCAACTCCATAATTGCTATATATCGAATCTTTCTCTTTATGTTGCTATTCAACTTCATAATTGCTATATATCGAATCTTTCTCTTTATGTTGCTATTCAACTCCAAAATTGTCATATATCGAATCTTTATATTTGATTGCAAGATTCTAAAATGAAAGTTATTTTTCAGCTCGGCATCAACTGTTTTCACAAACTTATTTCGGTTGTTTAAAGATATCAATAAATATAAGCAAGTGAAGGAAGATTATGCACCTTCCCCCGCTTGACCTCTCTTCGGGTGATCCGAAACGATAACCAGGACTCGAACCCGCTGACTCCGGTCTTCGAAGAAATGGTAATTCGGGAAGCGGCAAAGGTTTTGGAACGGCCGATGAAGACCAGTGTTCCGACCCTGTAGGAGAGGGCGACTTCCCGGTTGAATCGGGCGAAGCGGAAGATGAATTAGAAGGATCAGCGAACGCAAGTCCGAGTTCATCATCCGAAACGTGCCTGAGTTTTCTGACTCGCGTCAGTTTTGGTTTGGTAAAAGAAGACGATTTCCCTCGATTCATGAAAATTCTGCCAGCATTGCCACTCTCTTGCATTGGTGAGATAGAGATAGTAAAATTAAACTAATAAGAATATGCCATGAGAATTGTAACTGGTAAAGCCGTTTTGTTCTGTTTTTAGTGTTGAGAAATCCAGGAAATACCCCGGTTATTTCTCTGCTCACTTTGTCTACAATTTCTAAGTATGGAGGGAGACCGTGAAAAACGACCCCACTCTCAGTTCAAACTTCAAACAATCTTTCACAACATTCAACTAACTTTTCTTTCTTTCATTTTTTTCATAATATATTATTTGATTTGATTTTTGATATGTCAAAGTCAATGCGTTTCTCGCGATTCCGATAGTCATACCGTCTGCACAGCTGGCCGTTGGATTGTGTTTGTTCCGGAAAAATTTTAAACATCTAGAGTGCGCCAGGTAATGCATTGAATTAATCATGTATGTTGTGTTAATATCGATTTTTGAAAGATTAAATTTTTTTTTTTTTAGACATAGAGGAAGATTCATCTCTCCTACAAAATTTATGGCGTATGATATAATTAATTGGATGCACCGCATCCACATCATATGCATCAAATGTGCCTAAAACACTCTTGTTTGTTTATGATTTGATTGACATACGCATAAAATCAAGGCGGACGAGTTCCTCGACATGGCGCTTCCGTGTGCCTGCGGGAAGTGTACTTGAATTGTCAATGGACGCCACATAAACATGCGGAGTAGACTGTCGTCATCGTGCTACGTGGTATTTGCCCAAATATTTGTTGTTTATTGGGAGTCAAAATATACAAACTTGGAACTTTAATGTCAAACGCGAGAAATGGTAGGAACAATTGTTTATTCAAATAAAACCTAATAATCAACGACTAAGCTACTTAAACTGTTTTTCCGCGTCCTGTGTTCACACGTACTCGGGCTTTCGGCTGTCAGGGATATAAGATAACACTCAATTTTAAGGTGAATATTATCAATTTACATCAGTTTGGACATATTGATTTTTAAAATGCTAATTTAAAAATTTTTCAAAGATTCAAACTAATTCAATTGTTCATTTAAATTAGTTTGGATCGGATCAGCCTATCCTTTAATATATTATAGTGAGTATTATCTATTTGAATTTTAAGTCGATTTAAATATATTAACTTTTAAAATATCAATTTAAAAATAATTTAATTATTAATTTGAATTGATTTAGATTGAATTAATTTAGATCTACCCACTCCTACTCCAATAAAGATCCTATCCGATATTATTATATATTTTGTGAGCAAAGTTATGCGCACATACTAATATTAATAATAATTGAAGAAAATGCAGGCACAGCTTGGGAAAAAAAATTACTGTGGTTTAAAACTTTTTTGTTCTAAATTTTAATTTATAAAAAATTATAACTACAAATTAAATAATATTAATAATAACTGAAGAACTGAATATTACAAAGAAATAATTTTAAAAAAAAAATAGAGAATATTCTAATACCGATATCCAAACATATTTTGGTTACTAAATCGTATATCCAATACACCTCGGACGTGTCCTTTTAATAGATATAAAAGTAAAATTGAAGTTGTTGAGTTTAAAATATATTATATATCGCCTTAAGTTTCTAAATTAAAATGATATTTTAATTCCTATGCATCAATCGGTCTCAGTTGACTTGTTGAAGTTTCTTGTTATTTAGCTTCTGTTTTTGGAAAACTCAGTTTAAAAATAAATATTTTTTGTTTGTTTTGGATATTTATTTTTTAAACTTTCTTATTGTAAAAGCTAACCACGCAACTAATTCTTTATAATTTAAGATTACCATACACCATACAAACAAATATTTATTTATTTGCACGATAGGGTTAGTAATTGTCAATGTGCCTTTTTTGCAAAGAAGGATTATTTTAGAACTTATAAATAATATATTATTTTAAATAATAAAAAAAAGATTGAAAAAATATAGTAAAAATTGAATAAAAATTAAATTACATTGGATATCCAATAAAAATTGTGTTAGAGAAATAAATATTTTATATAAGACATAATATAATAGTATTAATTGATGAAAATATAAAATTAATACAATTCTTAAGAATAAATGACGTGAGTTATGTGTTTTAAACACAATAAATTTTAAAAAATATATATATATATAATTTTAACATGATTTATTTAGTAATATTATAGCCGGAAATACAGTGTACAGTATCGTATAAATCTTTTTTTCTTTTATAAAAATTAATTTTGTAGTAAAAAATTTTCAGTATATTTACATGGCATCATTGGTTGTATCATCAGCTAAACAATTACTATATAAAAATAATTTATTGATATCTCAATAATAAATAGGATTGATCACAAAGAAAAAGTTATCGTCGTTAGTAAATAGGATTAATAAATCGCCTATTAATAGCTATGCTCTCCATACGAAGACTTTGTACGAATAAATTATTGTTGAAAGTCAAGCACATATTTTTGAACAAGATTTCTCTTTCTTAAAAAAATGAATGCACAATTCTGAATTGTTTTCTAATAGAATTAATATCGGTTTGTACTTCCAAATTTTGACTATAATATCGCAAGAAGAAAATAAACTTGTTTATGTCGGAAATTTCTGAGTCTTTAGCACTACACAGATTTTCATGTGTTAGATAATGTATTGGCAGTATAATTAAGAGTATTGGCCTTCCAGCGAAAAAACTATGATGATCTAAGTCAGATATGAAAATTTTTTAAAAAGAGAAGAAGATATCGGAAAATAGCAAAATATAAGCTTTTTTTATGCAAAATGTTTTAATTCCTCCTAACTGCCAATCTTGGCCTTTTATAAGTTTTAAGGGGTTAGTAGAATAGTATTACTTGCTATTTTCTAGTTACCCGTTATACTTAATTTTAAGAAAGAGATCTAATGATTACTTTCGATCTTACACAAAATCTTGAAATCGACACAAATGCGTAAAATAGTATCACTTGTCTGTCCCTAATTGTCCGTTATATATATTTTTAGGATTATGGATCAATGATTATATATAGGCTCATACTCTCTTGTCGTGTAAAGGAAATATTTTTTATGTAATCTTAGAAAATATTGCATGCTTGATGCATAACCCTACGATTTATAAGTGATCTCCCACATGTTTTCTAATTCTCCTACCTATCCCATATAATTTCGATTGTGAGGTTAGCTTCTTGCTCCTGGGATTAGTATATTGATTAGGTTGAAAATAGGATTTGTCTTCCATTGCCATGCATGGCTTCTAAATAACTTTGAACTTGATATCAACATTGGTATCCTGACCTTAAAGTTAGATGCGAGATTTGCCTTCCATTATTACATGTAGCTTTAGGATAGCTTTGACCCTAATATCGACATTGGTATCATGACTTTAATGTCGAGTGTAGAATTTGTCTTTTATTATCATGTGTGGCTTTAAGATAGCTTTGATATTGATGTTGACATTAGTGTCTTGACCTTAACATTGAGTGTGTTGCCAACTGTGTATTTGACTTTTTTCCTCCAATATCAACCTCTTAAGTTTTCAAGTAAAGAAAATTTTTTGATGAGAACTTGTGACATTTTTTATCTAAGGAATGGCTTTCTTAACACATTTCTTTTTCAATTTCTTAGCGGTGCTAGATTGGATTAAGTTATGGGTTTCATTAATCATCACACTTTTTCAGTAACAAGTGAAAAGTCAAAAGGCAACCATTAAAAATGTTGTTTTGATTTTTGTGACTATGGACGTGTCATTTTTTAGTTAGCTGACATTTAATGGTATTAGGTTCTGTGAGGCCTTATCATTTTTTATTGACATCGCTAACTCTAAGGCTATTAAATCAACGGTTGGGGTTTTAATGTACATTGATGCTACCATTCGTAGGTTTTTTCCATCCTCATGTATAAATAGAGCCTTTTATACTTGTCTTTAATTCTTTACTTTTACAATATTGTGTTAAAACTTTGCTTGACTAAAAACTTCCTTTATATCCCAAACTCTTTTAAAGCTTTTTTAAATGACACAAATATTTCCTTTGGTCAAGTTAGTACTTGTTAATATGTTTATTTTTATTTTATGTAAAGTAATTACATGATAGGAATCTGTTTTAAGATTTTCTTTGCACTCTTTGAATTGGTTATGAGGTTTGGTCTTGGTGGAGGTGTATTTTGCATTTTTAGTTGTGTTTAGGGTTACGCAAGGTATGTGTCTAGGTCATAATACGTGGGTAAAGACTATTTAGGTGTTTTTTGGGGCTTTTCTAAGACTTTTTAAAATTTTCTAGGATGTTTATTTAAATAGAGGAAGACTCTGGATTAATTTTGATTCTGTGATCTAGTATAAAATGAATTCAATTCAAGGAAATTGAAAGGTCATTCAAAATAGGTCCTCTCGCTTTTATGTATAGCTGAAAGTTTTGGTCGAGATAGATGGGACAGTTGATCAAAATATTTTTGATATTCCTCAACAAATACCCCAAACCACTGTTAGTGAGTATGAGAAGAATATATTCTGCTCAATAATAAGTAAGGTCGATTTAGACAAAAAAAAAAAAAAAAAGCACTATACGATTTCTTAATAGTATTTTTCTTAAGGTTCCTTATCAAAGAGAACTCCCAAGTAAACCCCCTTCTAGTGAGATTACCTTTAGTAAGAAATTATTTCTGAACAGGGTCCAACTCCTACTTTAACCATAATTTGCTAGATACCTTAAAAGTTTAAAAATCCCTTCTTATCAGTTGTATCTAAATAGCTGGTGAATTTTAGCAGATCTTTACATTTTGTGGAAAGAATATTTTAAGATTGATCCTATTTTAGAAGAAATAGCATATATTTACACTTTGAAAAAGAATCCTTTTAGGAACCCAGAGCAGTATTGTTTGCAAAACCAACTGGGAACCATTAATCTTATAGACGATAAACCTTTTAATAACAAAAATTGAAAACACAAATGGTTTTTTATAAGGAGTAAATGAGATAAAGGTTTAGAGGCTACATCCATAATTATTTTTGCACTATAGGTATGTGTTGATGCCTAAATTCTTTTTAGGTGAAGAACTTAGTACTCACACAGATTCTCTTATTATTGCCGCTTGATCATCCAAATCGAGCGATATCTTGCCTCAGGCAAAAATTCGATGGGTACTGCCTGGAACAAAAACAAAGTGGCTATAAGTAAAATCGACTTGCTGTCGTATAAACTCCGATGCCTAAGTTAGTGTTTGGTCAAAAGCTTATAAACAGTGTTGACGTCGTCCAAAATTTGACGTAAAGAAAAATTTAAAAATGGAGTCGCCATCTATCC
>JAWDEX010000003.1:4310977-4327274 GCA_035221805.1 Trichilia hirta | reverse complement strand
TTGCTTGACGGGAGACCAGATAACAACCTGCTCCAATTGCTTTATGCATTCAGCAGACTTTGGATCATCAGGGATAATATCAACTTCCTTCATTGCACATGAAGCTCCAGTCTCCCTGTAACAGCCCTCAAAACATATATAAATAATGTCCAGCTTAAAAAATTAAGAAAAAAGGAAGAAGAAGAAGAAAAAGGACAACTAGCACAAAACTTCGGCATACTTGCATACCTATTGGTTGCAATGTATACACTCCCAAACGTACCACGTCCAATAAGTTTTCCTTTCAGCCATTGACTTTTCATCGACAATGCACTTGACATTTCTGTAATTTGATGCATAACAGCTGATGGTGTGGATGATTTTGGCGGTGAGAAAGCTCCAGGTGGAAGTGGCAATGGATGAGCATTAACACGATTATTATTTTCAGGCAACTCCTTTGAATTTATTGGAACTGATTTATGATGTAATACAAAAGAAAATTTACTAGGACCTTTCAGATTACTTTGCAAACTTTGTCTAGTGGGGCTATGAAGAGGAGAATGGTCAGCACTGTATACAGCTCTTTTCACTGGTGATATTGGTGAAGTAGAATCATTAAACCTACCTAGGTCAGAGACCTCTGTAGTTGTCTGAGCCTGAATTTCTTGAGGGGCCCAAAAGGAAGAAAATAGATTTCCAGTTTTTGATCGTTGCGGACTAAAAGCAGGACTCGAGAATACACTTGTTGGGGCACTCTTGGGAGAAACATTCAACCTCAAGTTGTAATTGGCACATTCAATGTTTAGACCATGAGAAAATCCCTTACGACGGTTGCTTAGAGACTTGTCATTGTTCAAAGGAGTAAGATTTAGAATATTAGACTTTGGTGGGCTAACAGTAGGACTTGGTAAGCGGCTTGTTGGAGTACTTTTTGCAAGGGCACTCTGCCACGTGCCATTATTAACACTCTCAACCTGTAAACCTTGGGAATCTTCCTTATGGAAATGGCTTGAAGATCTAGATGAACCATTGGTAGTATGATTTGTGATTTTCCTGATAGTCAACAAAATATTAATACAGTCATTCTAGCACCATTAATACAGTTAAAATACGTTGATTTATTTATTTGTTGCCTGACATAGAGTCGACCGTACTAGAATTTACACCATAAGGAAATTTGCTTGTGGAAAGCAATCTCCAAAATTTGCATATTGCTTTCAATGAGTGAACGCCCAAGTAAGTGGAGATAACAATTAAACAGAGTTATTTTTTTTGCTAATTTGATGAATATTATTATATGAATGTATCCTCTAGCCAAAATGAAAAGAAGAAAAATAGAGAAAAACGTTAAGCAAAATTTACTAGAAATAGAGCACGCTAATTACTTTTGTTGCTATTTAACTCCATAATTGTTATATATGGAATCTTTCTACTTATGTTGCTATTCGACTCCATAATTGTTATATATCAAATCTTTCAACTTGTTTCAAGATTCTAAAATTAAGATATTTTTCAAATCGGCTCCAACTATTTTCACAAACTTATTTCAAGTTTTGAAATCTAAATATAAGCAAGTCAAACAAGATTATGCACCTTCCCCGGCTTGACCTCTCTTCAGGTGATCCGAAACGATTACTAGAACTCGAACCCGACGACTCCGGTCTTCGTATAAATGGTGATTCGGGAAGCGGCAAAGGTTTTGGCACGGCCGATGAAGACCAGTGTTCTGGAGAGTGCGAGTTCCTGGCTGAATCGGGTGAACCGGAAGAATAATAAGAAGGATCAGCGAACGCAAGTCCGACTTGATCATCCGAAACATGCCTGAGTTTTCTGAGGCGCGTCAGCTTTGGTTTGGTAATAGAAGACGATTTCCCTCGATTCATGAAAAATTTACCGGCATTGCTATTGTCTTGCATTGGTGACATATGGTGAAATTAAAGGAATAAGAATAAGCGTCGTGTGAATTTTAACTTGTGGAGCTGTTTTGTTCTGTTTTCAGTGCTGAGAAGACAAGGAAGTACCTCGGTTGTTTCTCTGCTTACTTTGTCTCCATTTTCTAATTAATTTTTTTCTACAACTAAGATGGCATGAGACCGTGAAAGACGACCTCACTTTTAGTTCAAACTTCATACACGCAACAACCACCCCCTTTTCTTTCTTTCAATTTTTTAAAATAATTATTATTGTTATTTAATATATAATATTAAAAATACAAATAATTTTTTTATAATATATAATATTTAAGAGAAAAATGAGAGAAACGAAATAAAATAAAGAAAACCCAACAAGAAAATTTAAGTACAATATTAAAATTTTTTATTTAAAATTAAAAGTCACATACACTTCAAATAAAAGTTTAGAATTAAATGCAACACAACTTTAAGTAAAAGTTTAAAATTAAATGCCACAGCTTCAAATCTTTTTGTTCGAAATTCGAAATCTATCACAAATAAAAAATAATAATAATAATAAAAGAGAACATAAATCAATCTCTCTAATATTATATGCCTTCGTTAAATTTATATACTATTACTGTATATTAAACTACTATTTACATATATTTCATTAGAATTAGAATGATATTAGCGTAAAGCAATAATCAAAGAATAATTTATTCTAAAAATTACATGTCATCTTATTCTCTTAAAATTACATATGGAAATCTGGAAGATGCAATAATAAAGTCTAAAAAATGAGGAGTCAAAATCCATTTTCTTATAATATATTTAAATCTTCAAACTTCTTCACTTTCACGAGAAAGTCGGTAATTTAAATACTATAAAACTTATAAACATGACTAACTTTTTACTTTATGATATTAATATTTAAGTCCTCTAATTTAATATCCAAAATAATTTTTTATCTGAAAACGTAAGTTATTTTCAAATCTTTTCTACTAGGCAAGTAGATATCGTCAAAAAAATTGATGTGTAATATTCAAAGGCAACAGTTCGATTTGGTGCATCATAATAAAATATAATATTAATTATCTCTTAATTTATATTATTTATTTTACTAATAATTTGTATTTTTTATTAATTAAAAATAATACATCACCTAAACAAATAATATAAATTTTTTATATGAAATTTATTTTATTTTTAATTCAACGCATTTCTCAGAATTCCTATTGGTGTAATGTCTACACAGCTAACCGTTGGATTGACCAGATCCTTGACATGCCGTTCCCGTGAGCGTACGGTAAGTGTACTAGAATAGTCAACTATGAATGGATGCCAGATAAGCATACCGATTAGACTGTCGTTCTCATGCTACGTGCTCTTTACCCAACTATTATATTTTTTATTGTGGAGTCAGAATATACAAACTTAAAACTTTGACATTAACCACGACAAAATGTGGATACAGAAAATGTTTTATCAAATAAAACCTAATAAATTAATAATCAACGACTACGTTACCTAAATCATTTGCCCTCCCTTGCGTTCACACATGCTCTGGCCTATAAAATGGATCCAGTTAATTAGCCCGTTTAAGATATTATCATACACTTGTGGGCAAAGCTATTTTACATAGTAGGAATGTACTGTATATTTTTTAATTTGTTTATTATAATTTTTAACTAATAAAAATTAAAATAATAAAACTGACTAATTGAATATTATAAAGAAGAAATAATAAAAAAAAATATTAGAGAACGTATTAATATGGATATCCAAACATATTGTATTATCATATCTTGTGGTTACTAATATGGATATCCAATACATCTTGTATCTTACGCATCCTTTTCATAGTTCAAACAAATAAAATTTTACGAATGTTGAGCTATGTTATTTGGAAATAAGTGTTCCATCACCAGGATATACATAAGAGAGGTATAAAAGTAAAATTGAAGTACATGAGTTTATAATATATCGCCTTAATTTTCTAAATTAAAATGATATTCTAATTCTCATGCATCAATCGGTCTCATTCGGGGACTTATTGAAGTTTCTTGTTATTTAGCTTGTTATATGGAATACTCAGTTTAAAAATAAAAATTTTCTGGCTCCTATTCGTTTAGGATAATTATTTTTTAACATCCTTTGATTTTCTATAGCATGATGGAGCATTAAATCTTTCCTGTTATCCGCAAGATATTTATCTTTGCAGCCTCTATATTAATTGCTCCATTAAAACTCTGCAACTGTAAGTCAAGAATTTGTGTTCATGCCCCTTCGTTGATGTCATCACTCCATATTTCAATATGGTTTGGATCTTTTTTGTGCCGGCTATCTATCTTTTGCTCTTGGTTTTGGGTTGAGAGAATCGAAGCTTTTGAAATTCTTAACAATGGCTTTAGGATTGAGCTTTTCACTCGCTACTTCCTTTTTCTCTGGCTTGCCTATTCTTCTCAACAAGTGATGATGCTTTTAGCCATGGTCGTCCATAAGCAAGATTTTGGACATTTAGCTCCATATTGGTTGCTTTTGTATATGATGAACATTCTTTGATTATATGTCCAATGTATCAATAATTGAAACAGAAGTCAGACAATCTTTCACTTAGAATCGGGAGAATGGTGTATTTTTCTGTACCTTGTAAGACTCCCCCTTAGAGGCTAAGTTATGCTAAAAGAAATTTTTACCCCGAGAAATTTGTCAAAACATTTCTCATTGGTGCCAGTATCTATATCCTCCACAGTACCTATCTTTCTCCCTAACACAAGGCCCATTTCTCTATTCATACACATTACTGTTATGTTATGGACTTGTACCGAAGATGAGGTATGGGTAAAACCTTGTTTTACTAGATGTCCAAATTAACTAATCCCGTCAAAACAATCAGCAATTTATGAAACTTCTGGCCATAACTCCTCCACAATACTTCTGAATTAAAATAAAAGATGAATCTATTACTCCCAAAGCTCTCCACCTTTACCGTTTCATTGTTCTTCAGATTTAGGATATTACAAATCTAAATGTCTTCTGTGGATTACCTTTATAGATAGCACTTTTTTCACTAGACAGCAAGCTAATACCTGTTCTCCTTTTTCTTTTAATTCCTTGTTCATAATGATGATCTCTTCTGATAATTTTAAAATTTTATATCGCTTAATTAATTGAAAATTTGACAAAACTAACCACTTTTTAAAGTTCATTTTCTAAGTTAACCATACTTGAAAAACTTTTATAAACTAAATCAAAAATCAGCAGTTGGACAATAATATTCCCGCGATGAAAAATAGAAAACCTAACATCACTTTTGACCAAACAAACGTTTAACTACTTCAAAACCAAAATGTCCATTTCTAACTTTCGTTTACTCAAACATCACTTTTGATGCATTTGTAATGATATTTCATTCCATGGATAAAATTTTTTAAAAATTGATGAGTTTTATTTAATTTAATTTGAAGTTTGAATATTACTTATTCAAAAATTTTGAAATTTTGTACGAAATTAATATGTAAATTGTAATTTGGTTTAAACGTAAAAAAATAATAATGTTAATATGTAATAGGGATATTTTTGGTCAAAAATTGTTCTCACACTATCAAAATATGATTTTAATTTGGTCAAATGTAAGATTTTATCTAGATCGAATGTATGTTTTACTTTGGTCGAATGTAAGATTTTATCTAGATTGAATGTATGTTTTACTTTGATCGAATGTAGATTTTTAAATTATTAGATTGTATTAAATAAAATGTATTATTTTGCATTGGTTGAATGTAAATTTTTAATTTGGTCAAATGTATTATTTTATCTTGGTTAAATGTAGATTTAGTAACTCGGTCAAATGTATAATTTTTTTCTTTTTGAAGTGTATTGTTTTTTCTTTGTCGAATGTAAGTTTTGTAATATGGTCAAATAAATGATTTTGCCTTAATTGAATGTATGATTTTGCCTTAATCAAATGCAAGTTTTTAACTAAATTCAATTTATAATTTTGTCTTGATCTAATGCTAGTTTTTAACTTGAATGAATGTATATCTTTTGCCTTGATCAAACACTGAATTTGAACCTGTTTAAATATAGAATAACTAAACTATTTGTATTCAAATGTATGCAAACGGATGTTATTTGTTAGATTCTATGGACTAAACATGCATCAATTTTATTTTTTTATGCTTATATCAATCATATATCAACATATATGCATATATGTAAAGTTTTATAATCTTGTTATCTCTTTCAAGCTTTTAATTTAATGGAGCCAAGTTAGAATATTATCTAACCTTTTCAATCTATACCTTCTTGAACCCTTGAAAACTTGAAGAAACTCTTTCTTCTATGAAAATTTTGAAAGAAAAACTTTTTCTTCTTTTTCTTTCTAGAAAGCATAAAACAAACTTTTGTTTCCTTCTTATTTTTCCTTGGCCGTAGGTCACAGAATTTTTGTGTGAAAAATGATCATTTTCTAGGGTTTTTAATTGATAATTATCCATTAACAATTGTCAATCATAATTAATACAAATGGGCCAATCATATTCATTCATATTTAACTTATTAAATGCATTAATACATGAACCATTCACATTAGACTATATTTTATTTCATTAATTAATATTATAATAATTAATTAAAATTAATTAACATTTAATTAATTAAATTAATTAATATGATTAATGACAACAATTATTATTTTTTTTATAAATAATTATAAAATGATGATTAAGGATATGTAATTTACTTTAAATTACATATATACACTTAATTCAAATTGATTAACAATTAATTAATTTAATGATATTTAAAATCAATAATAATTACTAATTGGTCCTTAGAGAATTATCAAAAAGACAATCATGTATGTGTAATTTACTTTAAATTACATATTTATATAAATGTCTGAATTCATTGATCAACTATATAATTATGAATACACACATATATCTAACAATTATATATATGAATATGTATATTTTTTAGCCTATTAAATTATTTTCAAAGGTGCTAGCCTTCTATGAATAATTTTCTCTTTCCCGTATAATTTTCAAAGGCTTAAAAATATTAGTGTGACTATGAAAGTTCATAATAAATTAGTCGTGAGATATTCGAATAATTCAAAACTCAACGACTATAGTTGGCATCTAACAATATGTTATAATTAATAATTTATAATAAAATAATTCTTTATCAAACATTGCTCGAATTATACGTACTGTATGATAAAATTCTTCTGTTATCCAATCCTAATCAAATTATGATTCATAGAATGTCAAAATCTTAAATTTAATATTTTACGAATTGTCCATTAATATATCCTAAACTTGTTCCCATGAACTCTTTATGTGGCATTTATACTACTTTAATCAAAGACTTAGTTTTAGCTATTTATCGATATTCGTTTAAGAACTCGAATCTGGATAGAGTCAGTGAAAACACTCAATTTGATCGAACAAGTCAACAAATTCTATCTTGACCATTATTCGAATTTTTTTTTATATAAATAACACATAACTAAAATAGACTTATCATACAAGACATAATTAGTCATGTACTTATACACTGTATGAACTATGCATATCCATAAGGGTGAGCATTTGCGATTTAAAATTTAGACAATTTAATTCAATCCAATAACATATTACAAATCGCAATTGATCTAAATCGCATAATACGGCTTGGATCGGTTTGAATTCGTGATTTAAATCTTAAATTTAAATAAAATTTAAAATATAAAATTTTAGATTTTAGTGTATTTTTCGGTCCAATATTAAATATACCTATTATTTTGTTATATAATATTAACAAAATAATTATATTATTTTATTATATAATTATAATATAATAATATAATAATAATAAATATATTAAATATTTATTTAAGCAATATAATAGCAGTTTTTATAAATATCAATTCAGAGCTCGATCTAAAATTTTTCAAACTAATCTAAATCGATCCAATTAAGCGATTTGGATTGGATCAGTTTAAATTTGCCCACTCTTATATATCCATATAAAACTCGACTCTGATGTCTAAATTCAAAGGATCACATCACACACTGATACAATTTTTCGAGAAATTATTGACTACATACATACCATATGATTTATCAATCTTTAGTTATGTTCAATAAATAATTATGTAATTATAAATTCATACTTATACTCTTGTAACATGACTTTTATTATCACCCTCACTAATATCATCTCATGATATTTATAAATAGCATACAGTATGCCTACTACGTGATATTAATGTCCAATTTATATCACTTATGTAAGGAATAAATTTGATAATTTTATTTAACTATTAAATAAATTATTTGTACAATTCACATACACACTTTATTATACAGTATGATTTAAAAAAGAAAGCAACATGCATATATGAATAAAAAACTCTTTCTTTTATTTATTGAGTAAATATTATAATATTTACAATCGCTAAAGCCAACAACATGAATGACTTGTAGGGCATACACTAATAATTGTTAACTAATATTTGAAGCAAGCGACCTACAATAATCGTTCATTTTACTCAAATCACATTTGTGAAATGAGAATCAATAATAACTAACTTATATCCGTGCACTTTTTTTATTTCACCGATAGTCTCGTACAAATTTAGCATATTAAGAAAAAACTTAGCTTTGACTTCATTTTTGATATCAAAATTTGCTAACAATTCATCTATTTTATCATTTACTTGGACAATTTTCTCATAAAAAAAATTTAACTTTAAATACAAATGACTATCTTTAACTAATTGATAAGATTTACTGGGCACGTGGTCATTTATAAAATATCTATAGATTGAATTTCCTTTATGACTACATATCCGAAAAATCCTATCTATTATTTGAAGGCAGCCATTTGTGTCTAAAGTTAAATTTTTTCTTTGAGAAAAGTGTCTTAATAAATAATAAAAAAAATAAATTATTAGTAAATCTAAATATAAGAGACAAAGTTAAGGCTAAATTCTTTCATAATATACTATATTTGTATAAGGCTGTTAGTGAAATAAAAAGAGTGTATAATTATAAGTTGGTTAATGTTGATTCTGGAATGTAGTTTTACATGGTTAACGTGAAAGCAAGTATTATAATTATCAAAATTTTTAATTTTCAAAAAATAAGTAAGAATATCTTCAATGAATATTGTGACAGAAAAGAGTTTTTATAATTCTAACATATATATAATGTCTATATACTAAAAATTTGTCTAAGATATGTAAAAGTTTAAAATTATTAATTTGTTGAATTTATTTATAAATTAAGAATAATAATGTCTATCCTTACAAAATTTATTCTTTATAATATATAAATTATATTTCAATTGAATTAATCATATAAAATTATCAACTTATATCATATTTGAATAAGTAATTAATGAATTAGCATAAAACACGTGGTTAAAAGATTGTTGAAATAGAATATTATACATATTAATAATTAGTTTCATATATAAATATTCACATATTTTATATTAAAAAACAAGAAAAGGACAAGTTTGTATATGGTTGACATTATTTGATATATACTTATATTCTTAAACTTTACTATATTCTATTTCTTCATAGTTTAAACTTAATTAATCTCTTTAAATTTATCTACTTTACTTTATTAGTATCCTATTACTGCTTTTCTTCAAGGACTTAGCACTTATTTGCAAGCTATTTTTTGACTATTTTCTTATTAAAAAAAAATCTAAAGTATGTTTGAACAATCTACCATCAGCTTTAACTTGTACAATGATAAAAGAATTAGTTAAAGTAAATTACTACAAGAATTAATGATAATTTTGATGTTAGTATAGATGTCGATGTGACTTTTAGCTTCTGCCATGTCTGAAGCAGCATAATCATTATCTAAAAGTAGCAAGATCTAGTAAGTTATATATATATATATATATATATATATATATATATACACACACACACACACACACACACACACACACACACACACACACGCACGCACGCACGCACGCAACGATGAGCTTATAAGGGCATAAGACAAGTCTCCGGCTAGCAGTTTCTATTGTCCATGCATCAATTGCAATCTTGTCCTAATAAAAATATAAAATTAGTTAATTTAATAAAATGTATTTAATCAAAGCAAAATAAAATAATGCATTCGACGTAGGCAAGTATAAATGTTCGATCATGCATTATACTAATCGTTTGATCATGGTTAAAACTTACATTCAACCAAGTCCATTTTCATATGGTTTTTTAATTAAAACTGACAGCCAACATTGTCCTTAACAATCAGTACATACATTTAAACTACAATTTACATATTTTAAACTAAAATTTCAATGAAAGTGAATGAAATTAATTGGTTTATGAGTGAATTTTTTTTTTCAAATGAAATAACGATACAAATAAAGGCTTTATTCATACGAAAATCGATCGTAGATAGCTTTATTTTGGTCAATTGCTTTTGATTAGAGGTTCGACTTTGAATTCTTGTAAGACAAAAGTAATCTCTAAATTTAAAGATAGTATTTTTATTTTGAGTCTATGAAAGCAAAATTTTTTAGAAAAAAAGTTTTGTGGTTTAGTTTATAAAGGCCTTTTAAGTGTGGTTAACTTTAAAAGTATGCTTTAAACTATGATCATTTTTATCAATATCTTAATTCATTCTCCGTATCCACCAATCTCTTACTGTTATAAAGTTTGTTGGGGTAGTTGTGTCTCTTTATTAACAGTTTGTGCAAATGGTTTTTGGGTATTAATTATTGGTAATCTTGCATCAAGGGTCTTGGTTAGTGAAAGGAAAATTACTATATGCCATTTATGATAAGAAAGATAAGATGTTTGAGAAGCTTATAGTTAGACAGTTTTTAAAAAAGAACCTTCACCCGTTGGCCGAAAATTCTAGGATATGAAAACTACAATCTTCTTCTGCGTTTGTTCACTAGGCTAAGCTAGAGAACATTGGAGAAGACTTCGTTCATGATTTTCTTAGATTAGTTAGGAAATAAGCTACTCAGTAGTCAAATGAAAAAAAAAAATAAAAATAAAAACTACATAGTTGTCACATTTATTATTTGAGGAAGAGATTTTTGTGATTTAAGATTTCCATACATTATGCAACACGTAATAATCAAATACTTATCCATTAGCAAGCCAGGGATGTAACCGTGTTAATGTGTGTTTCTGGCAAAGAAGGAAAGTTAGGGTCTTATAACTAGTATCTTATTTTAAATAATGAAAAGAAAAACTAACAATAAAAATATAGTAAAAAATTGAATTAGAAAATAAATCGCATCACATATCAAATAAAAGTTGTGTTAGAAATATAAATATTTTGTGCAAATTATTTTGTACATTGTATGATATGATATTAATTAATTAAACTATAAAATTAATACAATATATTAATAAGAATAAATAATGTATTTTAAATACAATGACTTTACCAAAAAAATATGTATTTTTAACATTATTCATTCAATTATATTATACCAAAAAATACAGTGAATAGTTTTTTATAAATTTTTTTGGGGAGAATTTATTAATTTTTTAAAATATCATATACTCTCCTCACTAAAAGACAAAAAATAGCATTTTATCATATGAGTCTTTCATTTTTATCATATAAATTCTTGACTTTTATCTTATAAACTCCTAAATTAAAAAAATTATTTTTTATTAAAAAATATTTAAATTTAATTATAATTTTAATATTTTAATTTATAATTACTTATAATAAAAATATATATTAGTTTTAAAAAATTAAATATAAAATATTTTTTTTCATATTTATAAAAGTTATGAATTTATTTTTATTTTATAATTTAAATTTTTAAAATTAAATAAAAATAAATTAAATATTTTATTTAAATTATTAAATGATTATACTATTTTATATTATATTAAAATTAATTTATAATTTTATATTCATAATTATCTTTGAAAGAAGCTTATTAAACAAAAATATAAATTATAAATTAATTTTTTATCTTATAATACTTTATACTAAAAAAATTTATAATTTAATTTTTTAAAAATTAAATTTAAAATATTTTAATTTTATATTCATAAAAATATATAAATTTATTTTTTTATAATTTAAATTTATAAAATTATAAATATAATATTATAATTTTATATTTATGTTTAATAAATTTCTTTCAAAAATATTTATAAATATAAAATTATGAAACAAATTTTTTATAGTAAAAAAATATTATAATTTTTCAATAATTTAACTAAATATTTAAATTATTTTTGTTTAAATATTTTATTTAAATTATTCAATGATAATAACGCCTTATAATATAAAAGAATTAGTTTATAAATTTATATTTATAATTAATTAATTTTTTTATATTAATATTTAAAATTATTTATGGATATAAAATTATAAATTAAAATTTTTCATAGTATAAAGTGCTATTATTGTTTAATAGTTTAAATAAAATATTTAAATTACTTTTGTTTAATTTTTAAAAGTAAAAATATAATTTCCACAAATTTAAATTATAAAATAAAAATAATTTCACAAATTATTATAAATATAAAATAAATATATTTTGAATTTAATATTTAATAAATTAACTTATAAATTATTATAAAAATAAAAAAATTAATATTTAATTTATAAGTATAATTATATTTAAATTTAATTATACAATTTATTTCTATTTTATAATTTAAATTTATAATAATTTTATTTCATTTTATTTTTAAAAATTAAATAAAAATAATTTTAATATTTAGTTAAATTATTGAAAAATTATAATATTTTATACTATAAAAAATTTATTTCGTAATTTTATATTTATAAATATTTTTGAAAGAAATTTATTAAACATAAATATATAATTATAATGTTATATTTATAATTTTATAAATTTAAATTATAAAACAAAAATAAATTTATATATTTTTATGAATATAAAATAACAATATTTTAAATTTAAATTTATAAAAATTTTTATAAATTATTTTAGTATAAATTATTATAAAATAAAAAATTAATATTTAATTTTTAAAACTATTATATATTTTTATTATAAAAAATTATAAATTAAAATATTAAAATTATAATTAAATTTAAATATTTTTTAATAAAAGGTAATTTTTATAAAATAAATATCGAAAATTTATATGATAAAAGTGAAGGATTTATATAATAAAATACTGTATTTTATTTTTTATTAAAAGTTACTTATATAATAAAATATTATATTTTGTCTTTTATTAAGAGTTATCTAACATTTTAAAAAATTATAAGAAAAATTTTGTTTCTGTAAGGGGAGTTTTTAGATATTGATGAATTTACCAACTGTCGTCAAAACAATATCTACAAGTATTATTATCTTTTCTTGAGCAACAATAACTAAAAGAAATGAGCTAATAATGAGGTGGGGAAAAAAATTCATTCCAAATCAAGTCACCTACTAGTCAAGAATACCACAAAAAAAAGTCAAATATTTCAAGTTTCGATAATTGAAAAGAACTATCAATGACTATCCATTTTATGTTTCCCTTTCATTTTTCTTTATCCACATATTGTGTCCGCCACACCATTTTTTCCTCTTCACGCTGCGTACAAGGCAAATTCTCCAAGGCATGAACCTTTTGTGGATCAATAATAATAAAAAGCCTAATCTACTCATATTTTTACAGCTTGAGGTTGTTTTAACCAAACAGGCTTTGCTTAAAATTTGAATAAACAATTAGCATGTACACAAATTACTTCTGCAATTATAACCACAAAGTAGATATTCATGATTCCTCAATGCATAGAAGAAAAATCAAGACCTTGGCCATATTCAAATCTTAGACAGTCAAACAACCACGATGACTGAATAAGAAAGAAATAATAACAAGCCTGCAGATTAGAAGAATCAAAGGCTCCCAATCACCCCATTACATACCATGACTGGATAACCTGTAATTTCATGACCCATAAAAATTGATAGACAATAAATGAAGGATACGAGAAGTAAATAGTGATAATTACTAAGGGCATTCCCAATAATTGAACAAGAACTAAACGCCTACTTGGCAAGCGAAGAGAAGAATCTTCTATGAAACACTCACGCTACCAATGAGTTCAACATCCCGATCAGAAACTGATCCGTATAGTTCAAACCATATGTCAGAAGCAGGAGGATTAAAGCTGAGCAGTCAATTGAAGAAATTAGGACTTGATAATCTATCTAAAAAAAAGTGGGATAAGGCAAGGAATTTGATCCGGGAGTTTTATTTTTCTCTCGTCAATGTATCATAGATCAGGGAGTAAATTTTTATCCCTACCCATCAGTATCACAAAAATTAGAAAGTGAGCCTATCTAAAAAAATATCTGATTGTCTTTATTCGTTGTTTTTCGATTGAAAATTTTTTACGGTTTCTTTTACCGTATTTTGTTACATTAAGATTATGGATAACGCTGATAAGCATCAGACTAATCCATTTTCATTTTATATTCTCCCTTTTTTCTGGGATTTTTTTTTCTGAATTTCTTGGAATAATCCAAAATAATTAATGTAAATAATAAATAAAGAAATTTTTTAAAAATTAATGTGATTAACTTACATTGGAGATGAGTTAAAAATGAAAAACAAACAATATAGGAAAGTATTTAATAGATAACACTGACAATCTTTTTCTGAAAAAGAGCAAAAAAAAAATAATACAATTCTGTTTAATGGGCTCTCAGTTAAATTAAAATTTGTGTACAGATAAATCTGATACAAAATTTTTAAGTTCACAATTTTAAAGTCACCCGCTCATATTAGTTTTTCGTTAATCTCAAGATTATGATAAAGTATTAGCAAAATATTCTTGATATAGTAACCTAATAAATATCAACAAATAAAAATAAAATAACAGTAAGTCAAGAATCTTGTATTGATAATACTCGTTAATTAATAATAGTATAATATTTCTATATTATGGTAGTTTTACTTTAAATTTTATATTTATTGGTCACTTATATATATAAATATGAATGCGAAATATCACATGGAACTAATAATTAATAATTATATGATGTTATTCTGACAGGTTGTTAAGATCATATTCCAAATGGTGCAAACACATACACATATATTATCCAAATTTCAAATCAATAACGTTGCATTGTGCCTCGAAAACTTGTTTTGCTAGTTTTTAATAATGATACAAATGGTGTGCCTACGACTATATGAAAATGATGCTAATAATATCATTCAAATAACAATTTAGGAATGTTTTTCAACTCTTAAATCTATGAACACTTGCAAGAAATGTAATTTTATTATAAAATATCAAATACCTTTTGGCTGTGAGATTTTTGATACGGTGAAAGAAATGAAGTTAAAACTGCTATGCAATCAACTCCTTTTTAAATAGTTTATTTATCCATTCATTCTGTGAGATTTTGCACTTCATATTTAAAGTATGTGTCACACCCCAAATCCTAAGATCTTCTCTTGGCAGGATCCTTGAATCAATTTGCCTGTGCCTGTGAATACACATAACTCAATATTTAATGATATTTTTTAATGCATATGTATTTGATTATCACTATTTTGAATTTTTTACATCCTAGTCGCTATATAACCAAATCACTTTTTTTAATCTCAACGGGTAAGAATATAGTTGGATAAACTCAATTATACTTAATATTTTTTATTATCTCTATTAACGATTATTTATGCATTTATAATCATTTCTCTAGCTAATTACTCGATTTTTAACATTATAATCCCATGGCTATCTCACAAGTCATCAATAATTACTCACTAATTGATAACATTAACAATCTAAACTCGATTTAATATTAAATTAAATTATGCGTAATTTGGTCTAAATATTCATAACTATAAACTAATACATTCAATCTCACTCATATTCATGGAATTTAAACCCATTTCATCATAATTCACTAATATCATTGAATGTATAATGATTGAAGTTACTATTTATTATGCTCAATATTTTTGATTTTGTAATATCAATAATCTAAATGCATCTAAACATATTCTACACTCTAAACAACAAAATAGAACTCAAATTTTTATAATTGAACTTTAAACTAGTGGATAAGTAGTAAAAACTAAATTCTAAATCCATCCAAAAATGAAATAAATACTTAAAATGGGTTAGACGTGTTACCAATTGCTTAGTAGTATCCTTGAAAAGCTTTAAATGTCTTCAATTTGAAAAAATTCTAATTTAAAACTCAAAACTTAAATTTGACTTATTCCTATCATTATCCAAACTATAAAAGTACTTCTTTTAATTCGTAGAGGACATCGGATTATGTTGATTTATGGTGCAAAATTAGTGTTTAATTGGTTAGAAACAAAGAAATTATGAAAAAAAATATTAAAATGCCATAAGAAAAAGGAAGAATAGGAGACAAAGGCGGGAAAAGACGATAACTAGTCCCTTAATTTAGATGTGTTTATAAAAGGTTTG
>JAWDEX010000003.1:4275561-4310877 GCA_035221805.1 Trichilia hirta | reverse complement strand
GTACTGCAACTTGTAAATTTCGGGTCGTGATATATCTACAACCCAATATGGTCCTTCCTAATTAGATGATAATGCACTAACCCCTATTAGCTGGGCTCCGGCTTTAACTTTCTTGGCAATCAGGTCTCCCGCATGGAACTGTCGGGGTCAGACTTTCTTGTTGTAATAACGAGCCACGTTTCTTTGATACTCCGCCATTCATATATCGGCCAATTCTCGTCGCTCCTCTAGTAGATCAAGATCGAGCAGCCTCAATCGCTCATTATTTAGTTCATCAAAATATCAGATCCGAAAATTGGGGGTTCCTTCTCAATTGGGGTGATGGCTGTTAGTGTTATATGCCCTTAAACCATTCGTGTTATCGATTTTGGGCATATCATATTAAGTTACTGTAGAATATGTATTATACATATTTATTAATAATAAAAGTGTTTCAATTTATATGTATATGCTTCTTCTTCTATCTAATCATACTAGTGATAGAATATACATGTGAATCGTTCAAGATAATAAGTTATCCAAATTTTTTTCCTACAGACGTAATATCAATTGGGCATTGATATTGTATAGTAAACATAATGAATGTCTTCGGTGAATATCATGAGATGATATTAGTGCGAGTGATATGACAGTCATATCATTAAGATATTAGTGTAAAATAATAGTTAGAGAACTATTGTTTGAATGGGACCAAAGTTATAATGAATCACACGAATATATATTGTCAATGATTCATTATTGAATTATATAAGTGTGTTAACTACTCCTTAGATCTAGAATATCATAGTTGTTAATCGGTATAAATAAACATGATTTATATAGTGTATAAATACGAGACTAATCATATCTTATACATAAAAGTTAATTTGATCATATGATATTTATATTAAGAAGCAAATGATTATTAGATAGAATTCATTGACTTAGTATAAAAGATTTTGAGGTACCGTTGACTCGATCTAAGTTTGAGTTCTTAGTCGAATACTAGTAAATAAGTAAAAACAAAGTCTTTGATCAATGTACAAATATCATATGAAGAGTTCGTATTAACAAGTTTAGCTCATATTGACTAATTATTTGAATATAATTGAATTTAGGGTTTTAACATTAGTGAGTCCTATTTGATTAGGATAAATGAAAGAAGACTATTCATACAAAACCTATAATTGAGAATAAAGGTTCGAT
The DNA here is from genome assembly GCA_035221805.1 of Trichilia hirta. Taxonomy (NCBI): domain Eukaryota; kingdom Viridiplantae; phylum Streptophyta; class Magnoliopsida; order Sapindales; family Meliaceae; genus Trichilia; species Trichilia hirta. The sequence goes on along the minus strand of JAWDEX010000003.1, from coordinate 4,309,692 downwards.
GAAAATTTTTTTCTTTAGAATTTAAGGGCTGTGACATATTTTAGATGTCAACCATAGTCGTTGAGTATTCAAATTGTTCGAAATAAGATCAATGAGATTGATTTTAGATCACGGCTAAAATTATAGTGAATCTAAGAGATTATAACATAAATCTGAGATTATCTTTGCTATTAGAGAGAGTAAATAATATTCGCAAAACAGTTAGCACTCTCAGAGATATTATTTAACTGAAAGTTATAAATGGTTTACGCATTAAATAGTTTAACAAAAAGTGAGCTTGAAATATGGGCCTTATTGTGATTTAAAATAAGTTACATATTTTATAAATATTTAGATATTTAAATAAAATTTAAGGTTAATTCGTAATTTCTAAAAGTTAATGGCCTAAATAATATTTTTTAGCTGGGAGTCTGAATAATATTTTTCAGTTAAAGGGCCTTAATGATATTTTACATTTAAAATTAAAAATAAAAAGAAAGCAAAAAAAGTTTCTACTTCATCTATTTTTAGCTTTTCTTCTTTTTCTTCTTTAAGCTCTCTTTCTCTCTCACAGTGGCCAAAAGTAAGGAAATTAAATACATTTGATTTCATAAAGACATCATAAAATTAGTATTGTTCTTCATCAATTAATCACTAAAGATTAGTGATTGTAAAATTAAATTTGTTGAATTTGTTGAATATATATATATATAATACTCTACTATGCTTGCTGCTTTCGCTGATTTCGTGGTTTGCATACAATCACACACTGTCATTATTGACGTTCGACTAGGAACTCAAATTCGAATATAGTTAAAAAAATCTCTTATTCTAATCAATTGATCCAATGAATCCCATCTTAACCATTATCTAATTTCTTATATGAATAACTCATAACCAAAATTAGCTTTAGCTTTATTATACAAAATATAACTAGTCCTACATTTATACACCATATAAATTATGTGTATTTATATAAGATTTAACTATGATATCTTAGGTTAAAAATTACATTGCATACTAGTATAATATTCTAATAAATTATTGACTATATACTTATCATGTAATGTATTATATTTTTGTTATATTTAAAAAATAATTCTCTAATTATTAATTCATACTAATGCATATTTAAAAAATAATTCTTTAACTACTAATTCATACTAATGCCTTTATGATGTGACACTTATTATCAACCATACTAATATTACCTTATAATATTCATTAGAGACATTTAGTTACCTACTAGTTGATATTGTTGCCTAGTCAATACTACTTATATAGAGAATATATTTAATAATTTTATTTAATAATTCAATAGATTATTTGGATAATTCACATGTGTGTGTATGTGTGTGTGTGTGTGTGTGTGTGAATAAAGAACTCTTTCTTTTATCATTAATACTTAATATAAAATAAAATCAAATGCTTTAAAATCGACAATACAAATAGCTTTTAGGGTATCCACTATATTTTATTATACAATATAAATGTTTGGCAAAAATGGCAAAGCAGGATCGAGTTTCTTTATGATTTTTCCTCATGATACTGAACACATCACTAGCCCTATTTTGAGGTAGTAGACGATTTTTTCTGCATTTGTGTTTCTAATAAATAGTATCCCTAAGATTAATGAATAAGACATTTTTAAGTTTACTACTAAAAACTCAATGATGATAGTCTTCTAATAAGACATTTTCCTCATTATGATCAGTAATAAGATTGTACTGAGGGTGAGAATGCATGATTTGCTAAAATCATGTAGAGCTATCTATAGGTCCCAATTTTATTTCTTGAAGTTTCAAGGAGTTTAGTGTGTCTTCGAAGATTACATCTTTAGAACTTTTTGTGCCACTAAGTATGCAGCTTACCAATTGTCCCTCAACACCTACCGTTATGACTTTAGCATCATTATAGTAATACAACCTTATTTCATCTTTGTCGATAAATATTATGGGTACTGACACAACCTTTGGTTTCTTTTTGGTCCTGACGTGTAACACATGAAACTTGAATAAATTATTAGGCAAAGGACTAGTTGAAATAATTTTTTCTCATTCGATTAAAATTTTTGCCAGCGTAGGCCCCCTGAAATTACTAGAGTTCTTTGTCATTTTTCACTTGCATCATGGGAGTCGTTAGCTTATTCATTTTCTAAGGCATTTACCACATAATCATCGAGGTCATGATTTTTTACAAGCACCTTAACTTATTTCTTTAAATCTAAGCAGTCATCAATGATATGCCCACAAACATTACAGAATTCACAAAACTTATCCTTTGATTACTCTTGATCGGGCAAGGTTCAACCAAATACATCCTCTAATTTTGAATTTCATTGAATATTTGTTAAACTAGGGCCTTTAATGAGGTAAATTTTCTTTCTTGCACATAATCTATTCACCTTAGGTTATTCTCAAATTTAGGCCATCTTGATTTCTTCCTCTCTTTACTAAGTTAGGGTTGTTGAGAATCACAACCTTTCTGGGATTATGTTTAGGATTTTTTTTGATCCATGTGTCTTTCTTACTAATCTTGGGTTTTTTGCTTTTGAAGCTTTTCTTTTGGCAAGGGTTTTAACATTCTTTCTCTTTTTCATTGTAAGAAAATTTGATCTTTATTTTAATTTTATCAAAGAATTTCTTGCAAACAGCCTCATATATAGTGATAGATTGTTTATTTATAGGAAACCCCCTATATTAGCTCTTAAATCTCTTTGAAGGACATCCAACACTAATGGATGATAAAAAGCCTCAAGCTCTGTTACTTCATCATGATATATTCTAATAAAGCTCCTCGAACTCTTATTCTCTCCTTACTTGATCATTAGCAAAGTGTTCTGGCTCTAGGTGATTAGGATAGCACCTCTAAATTCTTTCAAGAATGCTTTGCATAACTGAGCAAAGCTATTAACACTCTTTGAGGATAGGCTTTTGAACTATATTTTCATTTTCCCTTCTAAGTCAAAAGAAAAAGACCAGCCCATTTGTTATTTAATTAATCATTGTATAAGCATTATTTTTTTAAAAACATCAAGGTAAAGGATGGGGTTAAACCTAAACATGTAAGAGGTGACCTGAGGCATGCTAAATTTCTTTAAAAGTACTATATCTAATATTTCTTTGGTAAAAGGGGATTTTAAGTGTGCTCTTAAGCTTAAGGACTGTTAAAAGTTATGTGGTTGGCCTACTCTAACCTTGAGCCTAAATTCTTAAATTAGCCTTTTTACGTAGGCTTCTATTTCAGCTTCGTTAACAGTTTAATTACCATCAATCCTTTCCTCTGACCCCTATTGAATGCTTTATTTTAGGAGTGCTTTTTATTTAATAGTGACCTTAAATTTACACAAGTCTTTCTATGCCCTAATTCATGTCTTTACCTACTTAAAAGGCAATTAACAGAGACTAAAGGCCTTGTCTCATCAGAGATCTTAAAGAAGGGATTAAGGTCTCTCCTCTAGTATTCAAAAGCCTTATGCTACTTAGTGGCTTTCTATTTTCCTTTTTAGGTTATGGTGTACCTTGGTCTCTTAGAAAGAGGATTTATATTTAAGAGACTTATAGTTACCTTGCCTTTGTCGAGGTTAGAAATCTGAGACTTGTCAACCTTAGAGGAAACCATTGAATTTTGAGCTATTGATCCCCCATAGTTTTGACGGATTATCATTCTTATTTCTTGTATTTCCTCTTTTAACATATCATTTTGGGAAGCAATGATTTGTATTTGTTGATCCTTGTTAAACTGTTGCTTTTGATTTTTCTCCAAGTCTTTAGCTATCCAAAAAGCTTCTCTTGCAATCGTTATAATAGTGACTTAGGCCACAGGTGGTATTATAGGTTCCTAGTTAACCCATTGGTATTCGAGGGCTCGGCGTCTTACATTTGGTCCATTGTGTTCACCAAGTTTCTCTCCCTATCATGTAAAGGCCTACGACTAAAGGTATTTATTGTGTTTTGGGACCTTTTTTCAATATGTGGTTGAATGTTTAAAGCGAGTTAGTATCTAAGAATAGAGTCAACAAAAACTTTAACCAGTTTATACTCAATAAATTTTCATTGAAACAAAATAGTAGTAACAATGAACTTATAAACAAAACTTTTAGAGTTTACAAGTTTCTATAGGGCAAACTTCTCATTTGCGTTCTCCACAGATGATACTAAACTATTGATGCCAAAAATTTTTGAATCTCTAGCACCACATAGATTTTCACGTATAAATGATTTGTTGGTATAAAATTTATAACTAAAAAAGTATTGTCAAGGGTGATTGCATTCCTAAGAAAATCCTTTAACAAGATTTTTAGAAAGAAAAGAAAACATTATAAACAGGAAAAGTATAAGGTTTTTTATGTGAAAAGTTCTAATCTCTCTTACTTACTTGTCTCGATCTTTTATAGGCTTTGAAGGTAAGTAAGACAATGCCACCTGTCCTTCTTTGGTTGCCTATTGTATTTAGTCTCTAGGAAGGAATGTAATGATTACTTTTGATCTTATATGTAACCTTGGAATTGGTATAGGTGAGTAAGATGGTGCCACTTATCTATCCTAATTGTGGCCATATATGACCTTAGAAGTATAAATCAGTGATTACACCTAAGCTTATAGGTGGTTGTCATGCAAATGGAATATTTTTCATATAATCTTATAAAATGTTGCATCCCTAACACTCAACCCTATGGATCGTTCGTGATCTCTCACATATTCCTTAATTCTTTTACCTATCCCCCATAACTTTGGTTGTACGATCAACCTCTTGCTCCTAGGGTTAGTATATTGATTTGAGGGTTAAAAATAAAATTTGCCATTCATTGCCACGCATGGCTTTTGAATAGCTTTGTCTTAATGTCAACGTTGATATCTTAACCCTAACATCGATGTGGTATTTGCCTTCCGTTATCATGTGTGACTTACAGATAGTTTTGACCTTAATGTCGACATCGATATTCTAACTTTATTGTCAAGCGTGAAATTTACCTTTCATTACTACGTGTGACTTTTAAATATCTTTAACCTTGATGTTAACATCAGTATTTTATTCTCATTGGTGTGAGATTTGCTTTCTACTACTACGTGTAATTTTGGAATAGTTTTCATCTTAATGTCAATGCTTGTATATTAACACTAATATTGAGATCGGATTTACTTTCTATAGCAATGTACAATTTATAGATAATTTAATCCTGATATCTCTTGACCTCAATGTCAGGTGTATTGTCACCTTAATTTATTATATTGTGCTTAGTCAGCCGTGGTTGACTTTTTTGCGGATACTGGCTTTGAAAGCCCGTACCAACCCAAAACCAAAAGCGGCCCAATTAATCCAGGCTCACAGTGACAAACCAATTCCCTGGGAAAAGAAAAAACCCCGCCAGTCGCTACTAACGAGTTACATCTCTCCGCCTCCAAACCCCACCGTAGTTATTCCTTCTCCCGTTATCGCTTGAAAAATATTGGCAATTTCACGACAATAATTGTCTCGGAAATCGGAATTTATGCTAGCGTACAGTATCAGATTTCTTCTCGGAATTGTGTGCCGGTTTTCACACCCAAGGCTGGCTCGCTTCTCTTCATCTTCTTCGGATCACCCCGGATTTTCGAGCCTTTTCTCCGAGGATAAGCTAGGTGGAAGTGCGGTTTACAGACGAAAACTCAAGTCGCAGCGTCCAGCGACGATAAAGTGGCAACCCCAGTTGGTCAATTCTGTTAGCTTTATTGGATCAGTGGTTCGCTCCGTTGAAACATATAAGGGAGCAATCAATGACTTTCGCGTTTACACCTTGCTTGAAGTCGAAAAATCAACGCATTCCAGTAGCGGGTTTAGGTCAATTTTTAACTCAAATTGGTAGCTGTTGATTTGGGCTGATTATTGTAAAAGCCATGAAATTAATTTCAAAACGTTGCCCATATATGCCATTGTTTCATTTGTTATTGTCACTGGTTAGGATTTCTTCCACGGTTATACGCTTAAATCAGAGAGTATTGAATTTTAAACGAATTTCATCCTTGTTTTTTTAGATGTATGCAGTTATGCATGTACGTTCTTTTTTGACAGTCTGTTACTTATTAATTATGCTGTGAGCAGGATACTACTAGAGATGTGGAAAGACATGGCAATATTGTGCCAAAAACATCTGAAGCCGAATGATTTTATTTATGTTTCAGGGCCTTTAAGGTCTTATACAAATGTGGATGACAATGGAAACCGCAGATTATATTACAAGGTCTGGAGAACCAAATGCTTTTTATTTATTGTTTTGTGGAAACTGTCAGTCATTCTCTTGGAATGTATATTTTTACCTTGGTAGAATACAATCCTTAAGACATAATTTTCTTATTATATATTTAGTGTCTTCCCTTGTTTGGCGGAAAATTTCATAGCACGGTTGATGAGTAAATTTTCCTGCTCATCTTATGGTTTGACAAATGAGATGATCTAAATTTCTTACGTATCTTTAACAGACATAGAAGTACAGTAGTTCCTGCACTATCGCTTAAAATTTCGAAATATGTCATTCTGATAACTGCATCATTGGAGCTCATGTATCTTTAATACGTTTTAATTCACTGGTTTCAATGAAGACTGGCTGCTGTCTTGCAAAACCATAGTCAGTTATCCTAACCGTCTTCTCTGCTCCACCGGTTGTTGACCAAGCAAAAACATGGGAGAAAGAAAGATTAAAGAAATGCCTAAGCCATTTTTTTATTAATCTTGGCTTGGATCCAGATTCCAGGGTCACTTTATTTCCATTAATGCTTTCAACTTGAGATCCTATTTATCTGTGTCTGTCCATCTCCTGATCATGTAGGTAGTGTCCAGAAAAATGTTTCTGGAGGACATAGGTTCGTTCATATTATTACACTACATATATAATTTTATACAGATTTGTATACTGATTTCAATTTGTGTTCTTGTAGGTGATTGTAAATGATTTGAATTATGTTGCAAAACATGGTCAAAGGCTAACCTTCAAACAATATGAGGAGTCAAAATCCAGAAAAGGTACAAATTTTTTCTGTTGTAGATGCATATATTTGCAATAAGTCTCAGTGTCCTTTCTGTCTCAACTGGCACAATTTTTGTGTACTTAAGTCTGGACATAGAACTTTAAGCAACATAAGAAGTATTTTCAATGGAGTCAATGCATCTTTCGAGCATTTTGAGTTTACTTATATCAGACCTAACTAACTTTAAGTTTCATGAATTTTATATCAAATGAAAGCTTACCATATCTAGGATAAAATATCCACATTTTGTTTGTATAGCTGATACAGACATGATTTCACAAAGCTTTGCTTGAAGGTGATAATGGCAGTGATTGTGTTATTTCCATGCTATGTATTTTTTCACATTGGTTTAGTTATCGAAAATTTTCTTTAGTTTCTAATCTACTTTTTCCACTAGACTAGTTCCAGTCGCCGAACTTGAGTGAATAGGACATTGATTCAGTAATAAAAATGAATGCTTATTTAAGTTGATGTTGAGCTTGCAATGGACTGCTAAAAGTCTTATGTCATTTTTAAACTGTCAATTACCTCAGTGGCTTTTGGTCTTTTCCTTTCTCCTGTGTCATCTATGTTTTTGTCCTGTTCCTTGAAACACATCTAGGTGAAGATAGCATGGAAAACTACGAAAATCGATTTTACTTGTGGCATTTGTACTTCAGCAACCCCTATGAATGGTGGGATAATAGGAAAAATAAATTATACCCCCGAGCGCCAGATTTTAAGCACAAGGATACTGGCGAAGCTCTCTGGCTGGATCCCAATGATCCCCCTTGGATTGGAAAACAACTTCAATTGATTGATTCAAAGATGGCAGACCAAGGCCTGGGAAACCGTTGGGGTTCTTGCAGTCATGTCTCCACTTGGATTTACGATGATTAGGAACAGTCTCAATCAAGGTTTGAGATGGTATCTACAGTTGTTAATTGGAAGAACAACATGGGACGGAATCTGTGATACTGGACAGAGATTCAAGGTTGAACTATTTCCTTTTTAGAGATTCACTGTATACGTCATGTCAGAGGTATATCAAGCGTTGGAAGTTACTATGTACAGATTTAGAAGGCTGTTCATCTTACGAGTTAGGAAGTTATATTTGGGCAACGGGATGAAATGTTTGTGAATATAATATACAAAATTAATATATGTATATTATTGATTTTTGTTGATTTTTCCCAAAAGTAAAGTTAAGAGTGATTATCCCGCTGGTCTCTGCTGATTTTCGTAATGTCTTATCTTTTGATTATATTGCATTCATCAATGCAAGTAAATCTAGGTTATGCTATATCAGCCAGATGGATGCTATGACTTTCGAAAATGAGAGACCCAAACAGCATTTCTATATCCACCATTTTGGTCCACGCCTTGCATCCATCAGGATTACTACTACTTTCCCATAGATTGATAGTGTTGCGTGGCCGCACTTTCTGCCTCGCACTTACTTTTCGATATAGATTGCTGGTTTATAAATAATAATTATTTATTTCTGATAGTGACTTGATTCAAGTGTACCATGGCATGGCAATATGCATTTATGGCTAGTATTCATCTGAGAGACCCAAATTGGTGACGCTATATTGAGTGAGATTCAACTTGAATCATTCTGATTTCTGAAATTACCCAAGATACCAGAGATCCAAAGTGGAAATATACCAATTACCATTGCTGAGATGTCTAACACCGGAAATCTTCCAAGTTACAAACATAACTAATCTGATTGTATATTTGCTGTCAATGGCGGATTCGGTCATCTTCATAATGTTATGGCCTATTGTTTTTCCTTTTCCTTTTTCTTTTTCTTTCAATGTCGTTCTGCTGATCTTTGCAACCGCATTTTCGTCCTCATCCCGTCTGAGTTGACCGGTCAATCAGTTTTCCAGAGATGGATGCTATGATACGACAAGTAGCAATCGACAGCCATTCATAAATGGCACGGTTTCAAATGAAAACAAAATCACAAAAACAGAGTGCATTCGCAGGACTTGGTAAGTCAATGCACCTCACTTCAAATCGTTTTATATCCATATGCAATGTATGCAATAATTGAACATTATCGATTGTACGAACAATGTTTCTAGCATAGATTTCAGTTTCTACCATATCTTTACCAGGGCCCATTAAATATCTTTGATGGGCAAGTTTCAGTATTATTATGATAACAACGTAATTATGGATGGGAGAATGATAAATACACGATTTTTTGAAATAATATTTACTATATGTCAAAAAAAAATTCTGACAAAAACTTTTTATATAATTTTTTAAAATATTATTTACCTCTTGTCACTATATTTATAATAAACACCACCTATAATTTAAAAAAATAATAAAAATTTATTTATTAAATATAAAAATATATACTTTTATCATATAAATTTTTAATTTTGATGATAGATATTTTTAAATTAAAATAATTAAATTTTTTTTAAATTTAATTTATAAATTTAATATTTTAATTTATAATATATTATTCTAAAAGAATTTATAAATTATTTTTTAACAATTAATTTTATAATATTTTTATTTTCTATTCACAAAAATTTATAAATTTATTTTTATTTTATAATTTAAATTTATAAAAATTTTATTTAATTTTTAATTTTTAAAAATCAAATAAATAATTTAAATATTTTATTAAAATTATTGAATGACTATAATACTTTATACTATAAAAAATTTATTTTAAAATATTATATTCATAAACATTTTAAAAAAAAATTATCAAATATAAATATAAAATTTTTTATTTTATAATAATTTACACTAAAATAATTTATAATTTAATTTTTTAAAATTAAATTTAAAATATTTTATTTTATATTCATAAAAATTGAACAACTATATTTTATTTTATAATTTAAATTTATAAAAAAATTATTTTATTTTTATTTCTAAAAATTAAACAAAAATAATTTAAATATTTTTATTTAAATTATTGAACAACTATAATAATTTATATTTTGATTTATGTTTATAGTTTCTAATCAGTTTTAAAAGTAATTTATTAAATATAAATATAAGATTACAACTTAAATCTAAATTATAAAATAAAAATAATTTCATAAACTTTTTTGAATATAAAAGAAAAATATTTAAAATTTAATTTCCAAAAAAAAATATTTTTAATTTAATTTAGTATAAAATATTATAAAATAAAAAATAATTTATAATTTTATATTTATATTTATATTTAATAAATTTTTTAAAACTGTCTATCAATATAAAATCATAATTAAATTTTTTATAGTATAAAATATTATGGTCATTCAATAATTTAAATAAAATATTTAAATTATTTTTATTTAATTTTAAAAAGTAAAAATAAAATAAATTTAAATGATAAATTAAAAATAAATCCATTAATTTTTATGAATAGAAAATAAAAATATTTTTAATTTAATTTTTAAAAATTAATTTATAAATTTTTTTAGTATAAAGTATTATAAATTAAAATATTAAATTTATAAATTATAATTAAAATTTATTTATTTTAGTTTAAAATTTTATATGAAAAATATAAGGACTTATACAATAAAAATTAAAAATATATATTTTTATCTTTAATAAAAGATTTTTTTATTATTTTTTTAAATTATAAGGATATTTATTATAAATATCTAATAGAAGAGTATGTAATATTTAAAAAAAAATTATAAAAAAAATCTTTATCATAAACTCTATAATAAAAATCAATATTATTTTTAAAAAATATAAGAGTATTTGTAATTGTTGTATTAATGTAAACCCTATTTTCCATAACCATCCTTGTTTTGATTTTGGTAATTGATCCCCGTGGAAGAGCCAACCATAGTTAGCTGAGTCCTGTCTGCGGTGACGCAATAAGGCAGCGCAATCCTGCTTTGACTGATAAATTAGTTTTTGACTACATTCATAAATCCTGACTGACCCCTCTGAAATTTTATTTGCGGAAGTGGAAAGGGGTACAATTTGTCAATTCGCTGGTCAACGAGCTTATTCTCTGTGACCGTATATCTGCAATTATTTTCAGTCCATAATGACCTTAAGATCCCCGGCTTCCATTCCGTTATTATTGTTTTTACTAGAGGTTAATTTTGACTTAACAAAGAAGAGAATTAGAAAACTGACATCGATTTACAAATTCCACTGGAGTAGGCCATGCGGAAAGACAATTCTAATCTCTTAAACAATGGGAAACTTGACGCATGCTCCTACATACGTGTATTACACGACTTTTTATCATACCACAATTATAAATATTAAAATGGTAAAAAGTAAAAGAGAAAAATAATGTGATTCTAAATGTAAAGTGATTTAGCTTAAAAATATAAATTAGTATATAGTTTATATTAATTTGAATTCTATAATTTACATAAAAAATTTGCATTTCTAACAATTGTTTTTTTTTTTGGTTCTCTTGATTATATTTTATCTAATTTTATGACTAATATGTTTTATAATTTTCATAATATTTAATAATTCTATTTTATTGCATACGATAATTTTTTCAACTCATTAAATATTAAGATGATGTAGAAAGTTGTAAATTCAAATTTCATTTACTTGGTAATTATAAAAGAAATGCTTGAGATTGGGAATTTGTTCACTTCAAAATTGTTAAAAAGAGTTTAAATTTATATTTATAATTATTGTTGTATTTTAAATAAATTTATTGTGAAGGACAGAATGGCATCGTTTTAGTCAAACAAGATATTCTTAAAGTTAGGATTAAAAGATAAGGCATTTTTGTTTGCTGGCATTGCCTAAATATCCGTGGGTCCATACACATTAATCACGTTGCAAGAAAACAATAGCCGTCATTAGTAAATTATAAGATCAAGTAACTTAATCTAACAATAAAACTTAAAAACACTACTTAGAATCCATCATTCATAAGCTCTTGTTCATAAGATTAATTAACTTAACCTAATAGTAAAGGTTACAAACAGTACTTAGATAAGTAGAATTTTAAGTATTTCAGCATATAAAATCTCTTTTATATATATATTTTAAAATTTCAAGAACTCGAATTTCAAATATAAGAAAAAAAGAAAGTCTACATAAAAAACTTAAATTTTGATAATATCATATTAATAAAGAAAATTTATCATAACACAATATAAAAATCTTATACACATTTAATTTTATAAAATAATATAACAAAATTATATTAGAATTATAAATTTTATTTTTAATAAAAATAAAGAACACATTTACAGTGGTAATGGGTATAATTGGGTAACTTACTTCCCTCGGTAGTAGTAGTAGTTAAGCATCCTTTCAAGAAAATGAACGTGGCAACGAAAGAGCAACAGACAAAACAACTGTCTCCATGCAATTCCCGAAATTGTCTTGGACGATCAGCAAATTCCATTTTTCATCAGCTCCTTTACACTTTCCATTAACAACTAATTACCCGTTACTATCAAGCAACACGTCTACCACTACGTGATCACCACGCACCACCACCATGGCCGTAACGGACTTTTTCGCCGGCGAGATCGCTGCCGAACTCTTAAAGATGTTAATCTCAATAACCCGAAGATCATGTCTCTGTAAATCGAGTGCAGAACAACTAAGAACGACCATAGAAGAACTACTCCCTATCATCCAAGAAGTCAAGTACTCCGGAGTGGAGCTTCCCCCAATACGACAATCCCAACTGGACCGTTTATCGGAGACTCTAAGAGATGGCTTGGAGCTCTGTCAAAAGGTTCTAAATTCAGCACGTTGGAATGTGTACAAGAACTTGCAGTTGGCGAGAAAGATGGAGAAGTTGGAAAAAAAAGTTTCCAGATTCCTAAACGGTACTATGCAAGCGCATGTTTTAGCTGATGTGCATCATATGAGGTTCGAAGCGTCCGACAGGTTTGATCGACTTGATGGCTCGGCGAGAAGGCTTGAGCAGCGAATGGAAGCGATGAAGATTGGAGTGGGAGGGGGAGGCTGCGTGGGGGAGGCCGTGAAAAGATTTGAAATGCAGGAGAAGTGGACCGATGGCGGCTTGGGAAATTTGTTGGGTATCGGTATGGCTTTGGGAATAAAGAAAGTGAAAGAAATGGTTGTTGGGAGGGATGACCTGGGCGTTGTTGGGATTTGTGGTATTGGTGGCTCCGGAAAGACAACGCTTGCCGCCGAGGTTTGCAGAGATCATCAAGTGACAAGTAAGTTCTCTCTTGTTCTTTTATATGCTATTCAATATGAGTAGGATTAGAAATATCTTATTATGGGACTGTCCTAGGTTCTGGGTTTTTTACCGTTTCAGTTTTTTTTTTTGATGTAATTGCTTCTGAAGGTTGTTTTCTGATGTGAGAATTTCTGTTGGCCCTGTATATTACCATTTCCAGGTTACTTCAACAACAGGATTTTGTTTCTGACAGTATCTCAATCCCCAAACGTGGAACAGTTGAAGACAAAAGTTTGGGGTTTTGTGTCTGGGTGTGATAGCGTATGGACTGATTATATAATTCCGCAACGGAATCTGCGAATTGAGTCGAAGATAGGAACACAGTGTTTAGTTGTCTTAGATGATGTGTGGTCATTGGCTGTGCTGGAACAACTGATTTCCAGGGTCCCTGGATGCAAAACCCTCGTGGTTTCGCGGTTTAAGTTTCCTACTGTTCTCAATGCTACTTACGAAGTAGAATTACTAAGGGAAGATGAATCAATATCCCTGTTCTGTCATTCTGCTTTTGGTCAGAAGACAATTCCTCCTGCCGCAAATGAAAATTTGGTCAAGCAGGTAATACCAAACTCTCTCTATCTGAAAATTGAGTGATACATAATTTATTGTGGTAGCTATTTTTCGTTTGGGTTTAGTACTGATGGTCACTAATATTTGCGAAATAGATTGTAAACAGGTGCAAAGGTCTGCCTCTAGCCCTCAAAGTGATCGGTGCTTCATTGAGGGATCAACCTGAAATGTATTGGGCAAGTGCGAAGAAAAGGCTCTCAAGAGGGGAACCTATATGTGAGTCACATGAAAACAATTTGCTTGATCGGATGGCAATAAGCATCCAATATTTGCCAAAAAAAGTAAGGGAATGTTTCTTGGATCTGGGATCCTTCCCGGAAGACACGAAGATTCCCCTGGAGGTGCTAATCAACATGTGGGTTGAGATTCACGATCTTGATGAGGAAGAGGCTTATGCCATTCTTGTAGAGCTTTCAGACAGAAACCTTCTGACCCTAGTGAAAGATGCACGGTATGGTACAAAGGATTATGTACTGCTCTTGAAACTTATTAACTTGAGGCACTTTCTGTTAGCAAGATTTGTATTCTGATCATCTGTAATGTGTTAAATTAGCAGAGCAGGAGACATGTACAGCAGTTATTATGAGATTTATGTCACTCAGCATGATATGCTGAGAGATATTGCTCTCCACCTGAGCAGCAGAGACAACTTCAACGACCGTAGGCGATTAGTTATGCCAAGAAGAGACACGGAGATTCCTAAAGAATGGCAGCGGAATGTGGATCAGCCATTCAATGCCCAGATTGTTTCCATTCATACAGGTATAGGCGGGGTCTGTCTAGATTGTGTTTGATTTATTAATACAATTAGATGGTCATCCAATTAAATAGAGAATGTGATAATAAAACTTGTATCGTGGAGTCGAGTTTATATTTCAGGGCTTACTTAATGGAATCTTTTACTCTATAGGAGAAATGAGCGAGATGGACTGGTTTAGCATGGAATTTCCCAAGGCTGAAGTGCTAATCCTGAATTTCTCTTCTAAGGAGTACTTCTTACCTCCTTTCATTGAGAACATGCAAAAGCTTAGAGCACTCATTGTAATAAACCGTGGTACTATAAATGCAACCCTTCGCAACTTTTCGATCTGTTCAAATTTGGCCAACTTGAGAAGCCTCTGGCTTGAAAAGGTTTCCATCTTTCAATTACCAGAATTTACAATCCCCCTGAAAAAAATGTGGAAAATATCTCTTGTTCTCTGCAAAATTAACAACAGCCTTGATCATTCAGCGGTATACCTGCCCCAGATGTTTCCTTGCCTCTCAGAGCTCACAATTGATCATTGTGATGATCTATTTAAGCTGCCTCCAAGCATTAGTAAATTGCTGTCACTCAAGAGTTTGAGTATCACTAATTGCCACAGTTTACAAGAATTGCCACCTGGTATTAGTAAGATGAAAAGTCTGCAAATTTTCCGGCTGTATGCTTGCCCCCATCTGAAGACTCTCCCTCCCAGCATCTGTGAACTAGTTTGTTTGAAATACCTCAACATTTCTCAATGTGTTAGCTTGTCTTGTCTTCCCCAAGGGATTGGTAATTTAGTAAGATTGGAGAAAATTGACATGAGGGAGTGTCCACTGATACGGAATTTACCTGATTCTGTCGCTTCATTGCAGTCTCTAGGTCAAGTAATCTGTGATGAAGAGGTTTCTTGGATTTGGAAGGGTGTGGAGAAGGTTCTTCCAGTACTTCATGTTCAGATTCCTGTGAAACTTTTTAATTTAGACTGGCTTCATGAATCATGAATGAAGAAAAGGGGTTTGCTCTGTTGATATTAGGTAGCTGATGTAAATAATTTCCTACGGAGCAATAAAATTAAATTAAATTTGGCTGAATGCTACGAGTTATTCTTCCATTCTATTATTGAATTAAACTGAATTAACCTATTGCATTTTGCATCATAGGGGAAGCTTTGAAAAATTAGTGAGAGACACACTTTTTTCTTCTTTCTTTTCATTTCGTGAAATTTTGAACGAGTTAATACCTTGTTATTTAAATCGGTAAAAATCTGGTTCATTTCAAAGTGATGATAGAATGCAAGGACCGTCAGTTTTCATTTGAACACAAAATAGTCGATTCTTTTCTCGCTGCGTTTACTCAGTTTGTTTATGTTGTAGAGGATAGCCTATTGGTGCACATGGGGCAAGGCAAAATTAAACATGTGAACCCCACCTAAAGTCAACATACAATTACATTTTTAGCATCATAGAAAAGTTATTGGAATGGGCTGCAGTAACACACTGTAGCCCAATTAAGTTTTTACTCAAAACATATGACCCATCTGCAGTAAAATCCAACTTTCCAAACACTTTTGTATTGTAATATGCTCGTTTGGCAGAGCAGAAGAATACTTTTCTCCCTTGAATGCGCTTCGGGAAGAGAGGGTCCCGTGTCATCAACTCCAGTGAGAAATGATGCGCGGCTGGAAACAAAATGAGAGAAGCAATTTTGTATATGAATCCAAAAGGTTTAGACCGGAAGACCCAAAAAGACAAAGCTGGTCAGTGGTCATTGTTAAGTTGAGGCCCCAGTGTCATATCATTTCTGATCTTTAAGGCAGGCGAGGGAATATTCTTGACTATATACTGCCAAAATAGAATGGACAAAGCACTTCTAGAACCATGATTAAAAGGACTGCGAGTTTGAGTAAGCAGTTTGATTAGTAATTGACATCTAGAAGTTAGCAGTCACGAAGCAAAGGAGCGTTCACATTTCTTGGTATCATTTTCTGTCTACCAAAAAAACACCTCAGAAGTCCATTAGAAAAAAAAAAACCACACTTCAGTTAATCTACACGCAGTTTAAATAACACCAGATCATGCATATTAACATGAAAGATGCTCATAATATAGTTAATATACAAGCAGTTTGATGTGCACTCAAAGAAATCTAGTGGGCATGTACTCGTTTATCCTGAGTGGAAGACTGTAAAACTCTTCAGTTCTAACGTCTCCCTTTCTGTCCTGGAAGGGTTTCCACCATGGCAGTCCTCTGTCAACAACAGTCTCCCTTGCTTCAAGTGTGTTATCAAGCAATGTTCCAATGATCATTGCTACCGTTGGAGGTGATGAGAAGATTGTGTTCAATATGTCATTAAACTGCCAAAAAAACACCAGAGGACATGTATTACAATAGAATATAGCATAAAGTTTTGTATATTGAATAGAGCCATTTACTATTGACTTGCATAGAATAATATTTAATGTTATCTATAACACAACTCGGTACTAAGGAGGAACTATGAAGATTGGTCCCTTTTTCTGGATCTTGCAAGGAGTCAACCCAACCATCCTTTGAGTATAAAGAGAAATATCTTATATCTCTGTTTTGCTTGAAAAAGAAAAAAGAGAACCAGCCTTTATCAACTGCTATGTATCATTGCAATTAGGTGTGGGCATATGTGGGCATGTGGGCACATTCAATGAAGAGAAGAAATCCATGATTTTTGAGCATTGCAAAATTACATCTTTGCCAAATTAGTATACTTGGAAAATAAGAGCAAAAAGAAGTGATCTTACTTTATCACTATGGATGGTTCATCTAATCATCTTAGTCCAACAATAGAAATGATGATTTATGTTTATTAGATCTCAGAATAACTACTGTTAGATTGGCTCAAGCTATATCCCTGTAGGCTTGGAAATTTCAAAATGCCTCAAACATGTGCCCAGTGCTTCTCTCTTCCATATGCAGATTCTACTGTCATTCTATACCTCCGCCAATTTTCTAGCATCTTACCTCACACTTAAAATTTCGAATAGACTAGGTTGTGACAGAATAAGAACACAAGTCAATTGAATGGTATTCAAAAAGAACGAGGAAAATAGACTATATAGCACGTTCTCTAAGCAACTTACCCATCCACCACCTGTTCTAACTGGTCCATGTCCATCGCCGGTGGTATGCAAGACAAAGTATTGAGAAATTGATATCCCGAGGAACAGAGAGAGGCCCAAAACATATATGTTTCTCATGGAATTATTATTTGCAAACTGTATGAAACTAATCCCCATAGCAGCTGCCAAAGAAGAAACAAACCAGTTTAGCAAATCCCTTTCAGAGTAAAGAAAAATAGAAACTGTTAATATATGCATACACAAACATACATATGAAACATTACAAAAAGAAGCAAACAACTCACCAACAATTCCCAAGAGAACACAGTATATGGCAGCAAATATTGGCAAAGGAATGGATGCAAAGAAGGCGCCAAATTTACCTAAAAAGCATAACACAATCAGATACAACATGATACACAAAAGCAGATGCAGTCTAAC
This sequence comes from Trichilia hirta, assembly GCA_035221805.1. Taxonomy (NCBI): domain Eukaryota; kingdom Viridiplantae; phylum Streptophyta; class Magnoliopsida; order Sapindales; family Meliaceae; genus Trichilia; species Trichilia hirta. The sequence goes on along the minus strand of JAWDEX010000003.1, from coordinate 4,291,701 downwards.
TTATGATGAGGGTAGGAAAACAAACCAAATATCGAGAAAAAGATCATGAAAGCAGTTGAAATCTGCACCACTCTTCTGCTGCCTATGTGTGTGAGTCCAAGAAGGCCAACATTTTCCCTGTAACATCAGTCAGATGGTGAGGAAAAGAACTTTTTCAGCTTCATCATATCATAGGTCATAAAGCATTGCTTGCTTACACAGATGCAGTAGTACCAACAATAGAACCAAAAATTCCTTCAAGCAGCATGCCAATACCCTGCTCATGATAAAGGCAAGTATACAATCATTCTCTAATTGGTAACTGATGGCAGGAACTCAAGGCACATGTATTAAAGAAAATACACAGATAGAAAGAAGCAAAGGAAAAAGATGCATAGTGATATGCCAGATGTGACAACCTGCAGACCAATACTTCGGCTGAGGACATGTGCAGGAGGGGCTGTAGCACCTGCAAGCCGGGATGCTGCAAAAAATGTTCCAGTTGACTGCATGAAATGTTTAAGAAGGCAGTTTGTCAAGCAGAAGAATTTTTCTCCATCAACGGGACTAAATTTCAAATTTAGACTCTGTGATACCACTTAGGACTATAACATGTTTGGATTTTGTTTGCAACTTAAGGAACTTGTATAAAAAGATCAACATTTCAAAATAGATAAAAAAAGTGAAATTTAAACATCATAATTTTAATTGAATCTAATATAGAAATCCTCGGGAATAGTAATTGAACCTCTGCAGATGTAACAAGTGCTGCTCCAATCATGCCAAACACATGGCTTGCTCTGAATATGGGAGTACCCCATTGAAATGGGTAAGGAATCTTAATCCTAAGCGTGAAAGAAACGAAATAATGCATCAAAAAAGGATAATTTCCTTGTTATGGAAACTGCATTCAAGTAAACAAGAGGAGAGACAAATTAAGTGGGCAATACCAAGGAGCAGATGACATAAGATAAGAACGATCTGTACGGCAACTCAGTTTAGTTTGCTCTGGAACATTCTTGTAAGCACCAGCAACAGTGAGGATAGCAGCAAAAGCCCAAACAAGTGCAATGCAGAAAAGCAATGCAAACCTCTCTACTATGAAGTGAGTCTTCAGATGTAAGTGCTTCAGATACTGCACCAAGTAAATAGGGCCTTCTATTCATGATGAAGAATATCAACATAATATGGCTAAATGTGACAATTTGACAAAAATATATTACCTGCTGGCAAATGACCAGTAGAATCAACATAGGAAGGCCAATTTCCACGCAATTAGCAAGCTATACAAAGCATATATGTCATCAGTACTGGTTTGGAATACCATTAAATCTTTTGCTCCACAAGAAATTAAAGATAACAGAATATTACCAGTGGGAAGCCCTTCATGAACAGACCAAGACCAACCACACAAACCACTGGTACAACGACAATGGGACTAAAGAATCTGGAAGAGTGAAAGTGTAAAGGGGCACGTATAAGATAGTTGCAAGATTTCTAGAATAGATTTAAAGCCATAACTGAGCTTCGGCCATTAAATATGAAGAGGCAAACAATTTGATAATCAAACCAAACTAGGCTACCTTGTTAAGTTTCCCCAGGCTTTACTGTATCCAAGTACAATGTTGATAAACGAAGAAACTATAAGTGATCCTTGAATAGTTCTCATATTGTGGTGAAACCTCTGCAAGTAACCCAATAATCACATCAGCGCATTTGTGGAGAATGGACAATTTCAAGGCAACGAGACGCAAGAATTGCAGTGAAAGGCTAGGAAGTGGCAAACAAAAGATTTTTATATGTTAATTTGTAAGAACGGATATTCCAATAGTAATAACTTACAGCAATTTTTTGAAAAATAAATAGAAAACTAGACTAAATTTAGGAAGGGGAGAAAGCACAGGGCATTGTATAGGCAAGTGGATGTTCTCTTTCAACACTATTAAAGAATTTGTCAATAATTAATTCTACAATGCAAACATTTGTAATAAATTCAGAAAGTTGGTGCATCTACAAATAGTCATCCGTACTGCAAAATTTAAAATTTAAGAGGAAATTATACATTGCATAATCATATTGAAAGACAAATGATACTTCTTGATAGAAGAATATATATTGTACCAATGTTTTAGCACATCATATAAGGTTACTTTTGTTGAAAAAGATTTAACTATATATAACTTGCAAATGAACATACTATGAATAGTTCTCATTTGATCTTTCCTACCTCATGCTCAGAAGCAAAGTTTGTATCATTGTAATCATTGATGATAGACAGTACTGGCAAGGTGAAAGCAATTGACGGGCCCATCACCGTAGGAAGCCTTGTCCCAATGAGTGTTTGCAGCAGCGTATTCACACCTGACATGAACAGCAAAGCTTGAATCACTCGGGCTTTATCACCCTGTTCATAGCAATATCAAATTAATTAAATGCCTTAAGGTGATATTCATCAATCTGTATGCATTAAAAAAAAAACCAGACAGTGGATACGACTTACATTGTCCCCACCCATTTGAGGCACAAGTGTAGTGGCAATCAAGACGGTAGTTCCAAGCATAACAATATAGTGTTGGAAAGCCAGTAAGAGCGCTTGATCTGTGCAATTGAATTGACTTGCAGTTATAAACAAGGTAACAGCATAACCCAGTAATACCTAAATCAAAAAATTCAAAACAGCAGACTAATGGAAATTTCATGGATATTTTTATTTTAAGAATTTAATTTTTTTGCTAATTTCAACTACGAATAGTTTGAATTAGCCATAGGATTTACACGTATTAAAAGTAGAAATCTCCTCTTTTTTTTTCCTTTTCAAAGACTAAAACAGACCCAAAATGGAATCAGAATCAAAGGAATATAGATATGATCAGCAGAATTCAGATAAAACAAAAAAATTATAAAAGTGAAAATTAATAAATACCAAAGAAAAAAAACATTCACTTTACAATAAAACCTAAACTTTAACCAGTCTTTGTAGCTGAATAAACCAGAAGGACCACTTCCCATTAGAAACAATAATCAAACTATATGAAGCACAAAATATCCAGCACCTAGAAAATCATTGCAAGCAACAGAGAAAAAAAATATAGTAATAAACGAGAGGGAGAGACTAACGCCAAGAGGGGTTCGAGTGGATGCAGTACTGGAGCTGTTGGAGTTGCTCGGCTGGAGTCCAAGTTGGACCCCTTGAAACAGCAAAATTTGGCGGTGCTGGTGGCGGTGGCGGTGGAGTTTGGTGGTTTACTGTTTCACCCATTTTTATCGTTTTCCTTCTTTTCTTTCCTTAGATTACAAATAAGTGAGCATTTTATTCTTCTCCAAGCTGTGAATCACCGACAGAGAAAGATCAACAGGAAACACAAACATAATAACATAATAAATATATATTAACCAGAGTACTTCAGTTTTGTTCGAAGAAGGGAAAATTAAAAAATTACCAAAAGGAACAAACGGAAATAAATTAAGGAGTTCGAGGGCAATAATTAATAAAGGGAGCTTGATATTATAATGTATAGAGAACCTTAGAGAGGGAAGGTAGTAAGAAGAAAGTTTGGATTACGTTAAGGTTGTCGTGTATCGAAGCAGAGTATTAATGATATAAATTTAGTAACGTACGCATGGGTCTTTTCTAGCATGGATGTACTCGTACTTGTCACAATCCTACAAAGCTTTCGCTTGTTCATATTTAACATTCAATTTCCTTTGAATTACTATTATGCCATCATTCTACGTAAATACCGTATATTTTCCTCTTCCTATAACATATTCTCAAACTCCCAAATCAAAGTTTCAAGCTGCAGGTTGTATGAGAAAACCACCGTACCATGTACCTCTCAACTCCAATATTTTCATCTGGGTAAAAATTGCTGGATTTAAGGGCGATAATTTGTCAATGCAATACAAAATTAATACATTTTATTTGATATTAAATAATATAAATTATTAAATGAATAATATGAATGTATTACGATTAACAATGGGTTGAATTTGAATTTAGAATTTTTCACATGATTTATTGTTTAAAATAATTATATTATATTAAATTATAAATAATATAATATATTTACTCTGTATTATAAAAATATTTAATTATATTTCTATTATTTCGAAGTGTTTAATTATATTTAAATGATGTTAATTAATATTTGAGTATGTGAAAAAGAATGCTAGATACAGAGTAATGAAAAAAGTGAGAAATAATTGCAGCAGAAAATGTACTTTTTATTAACAAAAGGAGATTTTTATTGTATTCTCTCTCAATCTCTCAAATCCACCTTCTTATGTCCTCACAGTAAAAATTACAAACAAAAAAATGGAAACAAGGTCCAATTCTTAGATCCATCTTCATCAAAACTAAACTCAAAACCACCCAGAAACCTAATTAAATTCAAGTTCTTGCGAGATAATCAAATCTAAACCATCAACCGTAATACCAACATCAACTAGTCTGCCATGGTGGCCAAATTCATATTCCATGGAGAAGAAATCGTCGTCAAGGTCATCGAAAGCAGTGGAGTTGGTCATACCGACGGGTGTGATAGCAAAGCATCGCAAGCGGAACATTGGTGGATATTCATTAGCTATTGGGAACGAAGAGGAGAGAAAAAAGAGAAAAAATATGATGTCAATTATATTCTATTTATATAATAATTAAATATAATTATTATATATCAATTACCAGCCCTTGGATCTGATAACAAAAAGATAATAAATTTCTCTCATCCGGGAGAAATTTTTAATCTATTTAATAAATTTAAAATTTTTACAATTACTAAAGTGAGTTGAGTTTGCACAAAATGAATACAAAATATTATTCCAAATTATCACCTCTAGCTAGACCTCGAATGTTAGAAATCTATTCAATTTTAAGAAATTAAAAATAATAGTTAAAATTTTATTAAATAGTTAAATTATCTAAACCATCTATAATTTCAAAAATTGTGTTTGGCCCAAAAGAGATATTACCATGTATAATCTACATGTAGTCTTTCACAAAAATAAAAATAATGCTGTTTTTAAAAATTTTAAATAATATTTCCTTTGTCTTAATTTTTATTTATAATATTTTTTATTATAAATAAGACAATAGTTAGAGCATGCACGCACAGTAAGATGGTATAATACATAAGCTTAAATATAACAAAATATTTTATGAAATAAATACCACTTCATGTAAGACATGAATAGCGGTGCTTCTTCAATAAAGCTGCCGAATTATTTAATCAATTATTAAGAAAACAAATAAAATATCTTCTTCGATGGATGAGAGAGAGATGATGGGGCATCCAATTGGTCAATACAAGAACGGGTATATTTTATTGTATTGTATTTTTTCATATATATACATCATATATTAACTCTAATCTTTTTACTTTTAAAATAAAAATAAATATGAAATTGAATATTATAATAAAATTAAAATTTTTGTTATAATAAAAAAATTAAAACAATTATACTTCCAGTTAAATTTACCATGATGATGACAAGAATGTAATGAGCATAAGATGCTGCGTGATTAAATATTAAAGGGAACACACCCTATAAAATTAGTGAAGAAAAATTGTTGAAAGAAGAGGATAAAAGAGTTTGAAGGCAACTCTTGCTCCTTGATTAGTAATTTAGAGTTGTAATCCGAAGCTAATATTTTAATTGACTCTTCATTGGCCAAGATGTATCAAGATTAGAATTATTACTCTCTCGTTCGTGCAATCCAACAAGAAACATTGCACCGACTAAGTGGTAAAGGCACTTTACGACCTTTTGACTTTCCCATTGCAAAATTTTCAGGCTTTTTCTCAGCAATTTCTTGAATACAATCAATTGTCAACTAGTCGAACGGAGTGGTCATCGTAATTTTGTCAGAAAATAAGTCTCTTTTGAAGAAAAATCGAGGCAACGATTTTGACTACTTTTCGATGTCTGCAAGGCTCCTAAGCCTGGGGTGAGAGACGGGCTTATAAATCAAAGATAAATTTCTTGGACGATCTTACATTCACGATGCCAACAGAGGTCGTCCTCGTCTCATCGACAATTAGCACCGTTTGTTAGAAACAAACAACAAATTCTTTTTTAACTCTCTAAAAATACTTCACCCAAACACTTAACCAATCAAAAATAGCTTCCACCAACTGGAACAGCTATTCTCGAAAATCTTTGTTTGCTGCCTCTCCAGTAAGTAGAGAGTGACAATAAGGACCGACGAACAAAAATCTTTCAAACTAGTAGATGAACTAAAGAAACACTGGAGTAGGCACGCAAAAAAGGACCGGTAATGACAAATCCTAGAGCAAAAAAATAAGTAGTTAAAGAAGGAGACAGCAAAGTTATGTAGGGTTCTCCGTGCAATGTACGATGAATATAAGCCACGTAAAACGGTCAAATTACTTGAGCTAGAGAAAAGCCGCACACAAATAACAAAGAAAAGGCATGCATTCCATCAAAAAAGAAGAGAGGCAATTCGTGTCGAGATTGACAAACTGTTAAAAGGCTGGTTTTATTCAAGAGGTGTCTTATACTAATTGGGTGGTGAACATTGTTATGTGGTAAACATTTTTATGTGAAAAACTTAATGAAAAGTAAAGAATATGCGTGGATTTCACCAACCTCACCAACTCATAAGTTTTACTAATGAGTTCTTCTACTATAATCAAATCAAGATCCATGCGCATGATTAGGAGAAGACCACTTTTGTTCAAGGGCTATATTGCTATTGGATTATGCCTTTCAGGTTAAAAAATACAAGTGCGACTTTTTAAATGTTAGTTAACTGAGTGTTTAAGCCCTTAATCAAAAAAATTATGAAAGTTTACGCGGATGACATGATTATTAAATCCTTAAAATTGGTCGATCACGTCAAATATTGGGAGGTAACCTTCTCCCTACTCTAGAGAATTTGATAAAACTTAATCTTGAGAAGTGTATCTTTAACCTTAAGTTTGAAAAGTTTTTTAGTTTTATCATCAATAAATAATAATTAAAGCCAATCTTTAAAAAGTGAAAGCAATCTTAGACTTGAAGTTATACTCGATACTTCAGGAGTTACAAAACCTAACCGAGAGAGTGGTGACCCTCAATAGATTCATCATCAAGTTCATAGACAAATATTTTGAATTTTTCAAATTAATCAAAAAAAAAAAAAAAGACATGAGGTGCACAAAAGAGTACGAGGCAAATTTTGAAAAATTAAAGAAAGACATAGTGATTGCATTAATATTAGCAAGCCTATAACATAAAGAGATATTCTACCTTTACCTGATAGTGAGGGAGCACGTCATTAGAATGGTACTCATAAAGAAAGATCAGGATAAGGTATAAATACCTATATATTATATTAGTAAATATTTTATGAGTGCAAAAATCAAATACTCATATCTAGAAAAGTTAGTGCTGACTAGAAAGTTAAGATCGTATTTCTAATCTCATCTGATCTTGATATTAACTAACCAGCCTCTGAAATAAATCCTATATCAGCCAAATCTCTTAGAGCGACTAATTAAGCAATCAATTGAGTTCAACAAATTTGGCGTTGATTGTAAGCCAAAAAAATCCATCAAAAGATAAGTCTTAACAGAATTGTTATTGTGCAGTCGATTTTTGAGACTTTGACAATCCATTGAATTTACAAAGTGAGCATAAAGGGGGTTCGAAACTCTTTAGGACAAAACTCTGAGCTCTTACCCTAAAAAATCTTCATTAACAAGGCATCCAATACCCAAGGTGGAAGAGCTGAATTTATTCTTGTTGGACTTAAATTTGAAAAAATTATGAGCGCCCTTAAGTTCAACTTCTCAATTATTAATAATAAGATGGAATATGAAGTATTGCTAGGAGGATTAAAATGGTAAAATTGATAAGGGCAAAAATCATTGAAGTTAAGGGATTCACAGTTGATTGTGAATGAAATCTACAATCAATTTCAATCTCATGAATCCACCATGCAAAACTACTTAAAGTCAGTCTAGTAACTCATAAAAAGCTTTAAAAAAGTCACGATCAAACAAATTTTATGAATAAAAAGTTTTCGAGATGATATCTTATCAAGCTCGTCTGGACACTTCACTAGAATGCTTCAAAATTGATAGTCATTGATATTTTGATTAAGAAAGTGTTGACCATCCGATCACCATTCCTCTAATAGCTAAAGTAAATGGAGACCCGACCTAGAATGACCTCATTAGGCAATACATCCAAAAAAGATAGTTGTATGATAACAAAAAAAAAGCCAAAAAAATTAAAAATCGGTTAATAAGGTACACTGTCATAAATCAAGTCTTATATAAACTTGATTTTAGATTATCATACCTCAAATGCCTCGGGCTCAGACAAAAATAACTTAGTGCTATAAAAAGTATATTTAAGCATTTGCATCGACTAAATCTATAGATAATAATTATAAAATGACTCATTATTTAGAACCAACATGCAATCCTTTTAATAAATATCAGCTCTATTCTTTGTTATCTAATAATTACATGTGTAGAAGTTTAAGAGAATGTGCCACTAACTACTATAAATATTAGCACCTTTTACGTTGAAAAGAGTTAAAAACACCAATAAATATAATTCACGTATCTCGTATCAGTATTTATAAAATTTCTTCTCTTTTAATTAAAATTTTGTTTTCTTCCTTTCTTATATTTTGGATGTAAATTAAGTATTAAAATTTTTTACAGTAAAATTAGCGATATTCTTAATTATTTTTGATAATTTTATGCATCTAAAAGCAATTATTATTATAATTTTATCCATGTGCCGTGAACTCTACCAAATTTATCAACAACTAAAAAAAAAATTGTGTAATTTAAAGTTTTTTCGAAAAATTTTATACACCTTCCTGAATCAATTGTCAAATGTAAATGTGGGACTTGGAACGCTAATGCATGAAGTTAAGTGGAAGCAGCCAGTCATATCCTGATTCTGAATCACGAGAGGTTTTAATTTTCGCGCCACCCACGTGACGGCCATGCGATACGGCGGGAAGGGGATGGGGTAATGCCGCTGCACTCAACTAATTAATAATATTTATCAAGACCTGTGAAATAACAAAAGGCTATAGTACAAATTTTAATTGTTAAGACATTTGGCACTCGCCATATATCAAGGCCAGATCTGTAGAAGCAGGCAAAATTTGCAGAGAGTTGAATGATAATTAAAGTATAAACAACAAAACTATAATTTAGGTTGAGGGCAAAAATCACTCTGTAAGAAGAATTACTTTTACACAGAAATATTTAAAAAAAAATGTAAACTACTACCTTATGCATCAATCCCGGATCGAAAAAATATTATAAGTCAAGATATGCAATTTGCTTAGTCAACCCACAACACCAGAAATTAATTAACCAGCTGCTAATACTTCTTTTGAAAGGAAAAACTGCTTGCAATTGCAGTGCACATGAAGATTCAGAGGGACTTTGAAATAAAAAAGAGAATAAATAATAGATCATCATAGATCTAGGTGAATCTCAGTCCAACACTCAAATGCATAGAAATTAGAATAAAATCATGAGCTCGTTTCCTCTCGTGTAAAATCTTTATCAAATTTTCCGATTTCATCACTTGCTAGTGTCACAGTTTGTTACAGCCTTGGAAATAACATATAAAGTTTCAGATGAGTACAAATATTGTTTGTACAAAAAACATACCACCTTATAAGTTATTACAATCACATTACGATAGCAAAGTACAACATTTCTGATATTAATGCCATTAAAACATAAAGTTAAAAAAGATAGGGAGAGAGGCACGCACAACCAAAACCAACGAAACTAACTCAAACTAATTGTTATAGATCCTTACTGGACAGTCACATAAGCTAATAAGGGATCATTGGAATTAGCACAGTACAACACATCTACAATGTATCTCATTATTTAGATTTTACAGCTGTTAGGTTTCATCGACTTATCACATTATCTCCAGAATTTATCAGCCATCAAGAGGATTGAGAACTTGACCAATGAACATCGCCATTCCAGTCATGTCTTCTCTGATCAAGAACATGAACAGGTGGTCAGACACAAAATTGATCTTATTAAAATAAGGCTACGACCTAAGGGACATAAGAGCAGCAGAAGCAGCTGCAGCTTCGATCCCCTCTTCATTGACTTCTATGAAGGACTTATGGAAAATACTTGAAACAGATAGGTTCTGTCCCATCGGAGAATCCATCGTCTCTGCCGAACCACCTCCTTCCCCAGTAAAAGGCAACATCAGTCCTAATCCCTTCAGGACTTTGGAAACTTCAACCCCAAAATAAATCTTAACCTTGCGAATCCTGAAATCACCCACTTCCACTTTTTCATAGGAAAGGTGATGGTCTAAGAACCCAGCCAAAGAACCCACCTTATCTACCAAAGTTGGGAGCCCATCTTTTGCATCAGGAAGAAAGATGTACATGGAGAAATGATACTTGTCCTCACCTTGTGTGTAAGGAAGCACTTCAACTTTGAAACCATCAAATGCACCAACAAGCTGCTTCTTTTTGCCTGTCACGAAAGGTACTTTTATGGCGCCTCCATTCAGAAGGTAAAAGCTACAGTCTTGTGTTTTGGATCAATCAAATTTTTCATTCCAAGCTCCTTTGAAATGCAATGCATTTGCAAAGATGAGCCTGCTTGAATTGTCAACTGAGCCAGGAGGAAGAATCTCCTTGACAAGGTCATTGATCTTTTTTTCAGCCCACAAATTTACTTCTTTGGATACTTCAGCGGCATATAAAGATGTCATCAACATGAAAAATAGAACATGAGCACAACCATCACATAAATACTAGAAAACTAGGGGCTAACACTATCATTCTAGATACTACATAAATAGCACAAGTTAATCGATGTATCACTAATGGATGGTGAAAGAGGTATCGGTCAAATATTGAACTTCACTCTTACATAAAATTCATGATCTTCAATGGTCCCTATGTAATACTATTTTTAGATATGCTATTATGTGAGACTCTTTGTCCTCTGGAGGTTATACGTGTATTTTGATATCCAAGCAATAATCCAAGACTGCCGGATATGTTAGGATTTTCCCATGTATTCCTTGAACAATGATATGAGGCCCATATATATGTGTGTATGAATCAAACAAATACATAGTTTAAAATTATAATAATTCAGTTGCATATAAATTATGATATTTTTTATTATTACATTTCGAAAACATATATTTTTCTTGAACTTAAATCCACTCGCCGAGGTATAAGCTCACTCTTCTCTTTATTTTTTCCTTTTTCATTCAGGTTATACAAGATTTGTGCAGTTAGGAGTTTGATAATCAGAGGATGAATCTGCCATACGGATACTGCATGGTTCTCTTTCGTAGTATTTTGTTTATATATGTGGATAATATTGATAAGTACTTATTTGTAATTATGATGCATATGACTGTGTATGAATGTCAAAGAGTCATGGAGTCTCATTTTGTGAAAATAATGAAGGCTTGAGGCCGAATGTATTTATTTCTAGACATGCTATTATGTTAGAATTAAGGAATTTGAAGGAGGTGAAGGAGGTCCGAGTCTACTATGTAGGATTCATCCCGGACTCCAAGGAAGGGTTTGCGTGGGTCCTGTCACCCTACTAGATGTTGGTGATTATCAAAGACTTTAACCTGCTGTGAATAATACCTTTTTTGTATCTTACTTCAATGTGAATACAAAGACCAAAAACATGGATAACACAGTGGATAATTTCAGTTTTGTCATAAAGTGCAAAACCTAAAACCAAATTCATACTAGAAATGAAACAGCGGGTCTAGCATTCATAGGGCAAAGCTAAACATACAAACTACATTTTCTAGGATAAATAAATGGATGAAAAGTTGCAAAAAACTTGCGTGTTGCGGGTAAAAGATCCAGGGGTAATCTCTCAGCTATTCTCTAAATCAGCCAATGAAATGAGACAATATCATTTTGGAGAACCACATCCTAGAAATGTTAATTTCCAGTAAAAAAATTGCAATCATTTGAAGAAGTGAATACACCACACCCTTTCAACCATTTATTCCTAATCAGATATCGGGTAGGAATTCACACATGACTCAACTGGGTCCAGCACAATATGATTAGTCAATTGCCGTTTTAAAACACGACCGAACAACAAAATGCATGTATATCCTTAAAAGAGAAGTAAAACCAAATATCCAAAATCGACACGGCCAAATTACGCCTCACAACAGTTTCCACAGTTTATTCTAATAACATAATGTCTTTACTATGCTCGACAATTACAAAAACGCAGCCTATAACCTAATTCAATTGATAGCTGATGCACCAATTCGACGTAAATTAAAGCTTAATTAATAACATTCCCAATAAATAAAGAATTTTTACCTTTGTTTGGAAATCAACTTGATTGGAAGCAGCTTGTATACATTGTTCGCAAACTGTTTGAAAGAATTTTTCAGAGAAAGTGAGTGATCGATCCAAACAATATTCGCTACGGACAATCGCGGCCCACCACGTGGACTTCCATCGGCGAAAACAACTAGTACGAGTTCTGAGGCGAAGGTGTTAAGCTGATCATCGGATTTGGCCTTGAGAAAGGAGAGCAGCTGGTCAAGAGTCGAGCCCTATGATCAAGCCACGATCAGACTCAGCACCCCGTGGATCGATGACGGAGTGAAGGCGAGATTGGAGTCTTTCGCCTCCGTTGAGGACACGGAATTTGTCAAGGACAAAGCGACGTCGGTTTGGTTGCTGATTGATTCCCGTGCCTCGAAGGTTTTGCTGTTTCTTACTGTTGAGCAATCCTATCTGCACCAATTTGTATTCAAATTTTGCACCATCGAAACCGAGATATTAATGTTACAGCATCTCGTATAATAATAATAATAATAATCATAATCATAATAATAATAATAATAATAATAATATGTTATCTAATTTTGATTTTTTTATTTTTACTATAATTAAATTTTGATTTTTAAAAATTAAATATTTTAACTTTTAAGTAAAATAGGATAAATTATTTTTTATCATATTAAAATAATTTTATCAAATTTTTCTTTTCTTTTTCTTTTTCTTTTTATAATATATATTAAAACAAGAGTGATTAAAATACTTGCTTATAAATATTATTTTTTATAATAAATTAACACAAATTTAACAAATATAATTTTTTTATTTATTCTCTTAAAAATAAAATATTAAAAAATTATATTCCTATCTTAATTAATTTATTTATATCTTTAATTTTTTTATTATTTTTTGATTTAATATATATAACACGTTATCAATATAATTTTAATATATAAAATATTTATATTTTTAATTTAATATTATATATTATTATATATTTATTTTTATAATTATATTATTTTTATTATATAATTGTAATTACACAATTATTTTTATAAGTATACTCTATGGCTGCCATTAATATAAATCTCTCACACTAAAAAATAAAAATAATATATAATATTTATTGATATTATTTTATTAATAAAATTAATAAGAGAGAGGTAATTAAAATCTGAAATTATAAAATTAATTTCATAAAAATTTTCTCTAATCAAATTTAAAGTTTTAAATAATAATTGTTATAATCTAGAGTTCTATATGACTTGAAGTCTATAATATGTATATGTGCATTTTAATTTTAATAATATTATATTATATTTTTGTTATTTTATTTTTATTATTTTATTTTTGATATTTCTTTATTATGTATCAAGCCTAAAATTTTGACATAATTAATCAGAATTAGAAATTCTGAACAATAATTAATAGATAAAAATTTAAAGTTTTAAATTTATAAAAAATCATATGTATAAACCTAAAGTTCCAACTATGTTAGAGCTTGAAGTTCTAATTATATATATATAAGTTATTATATTTTATTATTTATGAGGTATGTTTTATTTTTATGTTATTAATTTTTTTTAATTTCTAATAAATAAGTTATAATGATAAGTCTTAAAAATCTGAAAATTTTTACTCTTGATATTACCAAAAATAACTATCTTCTTGCGTTTTAGATGCAAGAATACATTTACAAGTCTATAGACTAGAGAATACTATTAAAACAGAAAATCGATCATCCCTACGAAATAAATCAAAGCTATAGTTTTCTTACGCCATCATTTATATGAGAACCTAAAAGTTTAATATATCACTGTTGAGAACCCACTAAATTTATAAGAAAATTTAAAATTATCAGAAAAATATTTTTTTATTTAAAGTAAAAAAATGAGTGAATGAATTTAAAATTATGAGAATATAAAATTATTGTTGAATATAATTCTACTTTCTTCTGTAATGTTCTATAACTAAAGTTGCATAGTGAGAAAATATATGAGTAAAGTATGTTAGAGAAGACATTTTTCACTTTTTATGCAAATAATGTAATTTTACAATAATAATATTGAGAATGTAAGTTTTAAAAGTACCTTTAACCTATCTTTTGTCTTTTACTGACTGAACAAAATAACAAATTTCTATTAAAATATCATAAAAAACATCAAATTAAATCTATACCATTTTTAAAATTGAATGCGAGTACTATTACTAATTATAGATGTGATAAAAATTACAAGAAATGGCATGGTTATCTCCTTCATAATAGTCATAAATCTTTAGGGTGGTAGAAGAATAAAAATAAATATAACCACCAAAAATATAATATTTACAAAATACAGTATCCTAATGATAAGTTCAAAAAAATTTCTAATGATTCATATTAAAAATGTGGAGAGAAAGGATATTGGTCAGGAACATACAGCGTATCCCAAAAAAATAAAGGAAAGAATATAAAGATTAATTTTATTGATAATTCAGATCTCATAGATTTCACTCATCTTGATATCTTTGATTTTTTTGTAAATAGAAAAGAGAATATTAGACATTTAATTAGTAATAGAAATGTTCACACTAATGAAAGATTGTTTAAACTTCATTCTTTTATATTTCTTTTATTACTATTATTGTTATATTTTCTAAGTTTAATAATTTTGTAATCATATGATATGTATCTTTTATTTAATATATAAATTTTTATATTTAATAAAAAAAATAAATTTTAATATATTATCTCTTTTTAAAAAAAAAAGGTGTGGATATTTGTCTAGTAGATAATGTAATTTTATATATTATCTTGAGAGAGAGAAAATATTTCTCAAAACTGATAAATATTAAAGTAAAAATAAATATCATATCAAATCTTGTAAATTTGATTGTAGGCTTTAAAAGAGTTATAATCTTATTAGCAAGTGAAACCATATTATACATTCAAAATGCTTGTACTCACGCAAATTCAGAGAAAATCTACTCAGTTTTAAAGATAGTCACAGAAATGGGTATCATCTTAAGACTTTAAATGATAATAATATTAAGTATCTTTGCATTACTTCTAATGTCTTAAGTAAAAAATGCATATTAGAAAGCTTTCAACATTTGCATTGAAATTGTATTAGAGAAATTATAATTTCAATAGAAAATTACGCTGTAATGAACTAGAAATTCATTGATCCAAAATTTTTATGTTATGACATGACCAATTAAATCATTCAAGATCAACACGATACATAGAATTATTAAAAATTCTTATGGATACTCATTAAAGAATCAGAAGATTATTTTATGCAATGAAAATATTTGTAATACTCGCATATAAAGAAAGCTAGTAGTCAGACCTTTCAACTTTAAAATCAGTTTTGAATCTCCATCATTTTTACAAAGAATTCAAAGAGATATTTGTGAGCTAATACACTTATTTAGCAGGTCATTTAGCTATTTTATTGTCTTAATTAATACATTGGATTAATGACTACATGTTTATTTATTATCTTTACATAATGTTGTATTTGCTAGATTGCTTGCATAGATTATTAAGTTAAGGGCATAACTTTTTGATTATCTAATCAAAATTATACGTCTGGATAATACTGATAAATTTATCTTTAATATATTTTATGACTATTATACATTAGTAGGTATTGATGTAAAATATCATATTCCACATATTCATACATAAAATGAATTAGCTAAATTCTTATTAAGAAAATCTAGATAATTGCACGAACTTTTTTATTATATACTCAATTATTAATTTCTGTATGAGTACATACTGTTTTATATGCTGTATCATTAATTTGTTTTAGAGCTACTACTTATCATTAATATTTTCTATTGCAACTTATAATTAGTCATCAATCTGA
>JAWDEX010000003.1:4245413-4275461 GCA_035221805.1 Trichilia hirta | reverse complement strand
AAATTATAAATTAAAATATTAAAATTATAATTAAATTTAAATATTTTTTAATAAAAAATAATTTTTTTAATTTAAAAGTTTATAAAATAAAAGTCAGGACTTATATGATAAAAATAAAAGACTTATATGATATAATACTATCTTTTATTATTTAGTGAGGTTGGTATATGGCATTTTAAAAAATCATATGAAAAATTTTGCTTCAAACATACTTATAAGCGGGGACTTGTTATTTTGAGAAATCATAGAGGAAAATATATCATTCTCCCAATTTTTTTTTATAAAACTTGGGCTTGTTTGATATAAATTTAAAGATAATTATAATTTATGAGTTTTAAAAAATAAAGGGTACAAAGAATGGAGAAAAACATGTTTGGTAACCTTATTTTCAAAAATTAACATTAAAAAATGCATTTGAGTACTTTTATTTTTAAAATAGAATTTTAACATCTAATGTAAAGTTAAAAGGGAGAAATTATCCCTTTTGAAGTTTTTCATTTAGTTAGCTACTGAAACTTTATTCAACGATATCTTTTCATTCATCAAACATATTTTTAAAAATTTTAAATATAAAAATAGTTTTTGAATATTGTATTTTAAATATTAAAATAAAATAAAATACTACTTTAATTTTTAAAAACTAATTTTAGATAATAAATCAAACTGGTCATTAATATTTTAGGTAAAAATTTTCACTACATTGACACTTGACATGGAATTATACATTGTATATATTTTAGCTATTATATGATCTCCATCATTTCGTTAAGTGATAATTATTCTCTTATTTTATATTTTATAATAAAAACTTCTTCATAAAATTTGAAAGATGTGATAATTATTCCATAAAATCTATTCCATTCTTAAAAAAAAAAAAAATTAAAGGATAATAGTAATTCTATAATTTTATTAAAATATTTTATTATCTTTCATGTATATTCATTTTATTACGGATATAATAAAAATTGTATGATCTTTTATTAGGAGTATAATGATAATTTCACGTTAAAATGATATAATAATAATATTTAAGAAAAGAATTTATCACAATTTTTAAATTTTAAGAGAAATTTTGTTATAAATGATATAAGAAAAATATTTGTCATTCCTGAACCAATAGGACATATTTATCATTCCCTTATATAAATTACTATATAAAACTAAATTATTGACACCTCTATAATATATGATTACAAAGCAAAATATTTCTGCTTTTTCGTCCTTAATTATATGATTGATAAATCACCTACACTGTAGTTCATACCCATGTTCTTCATTTGAAGACTGGAGGTACCAAGTTTTGTTGAAAGTCAAGTATATATTTTTGAACAAGATTTCTTGTTTTTAAGATAGTAATTTTTTGTCAAAAAAAAAAAAAGAACGCACAATTCTGAACGGGTTTCTTGTAGAATTAATATCGGTAGTTTCGGTGCGTCCTTACCTGGCAAATTTTGACTATAATAGAAAATTTTTGTTCATTATTGACTTTTTTAAAAAAATTATTTGACTACAATTTATAGACCAGACCTTTCACATATATAAACAAGAATTAATTTGATACGACTATAGTTTTCTACCCAAAGAGATAAATAACCAAATAAATAAAAAAAAATATCTTTGATTTATAATTTATAAAATATTATAATTTTTAAGATTATAATGGGTAAGTGGTTTGGTTGTAATATCAATATATCGTCACACTATTAGGAAATAGACCTTAACAGGTTCTGCATTTCCATCACTTCTATCAATTGTTACTACTGATTTCAGCCCAAAAATAGACCGGCCCGTCTCACAACGACAAACCAATCCTCTGAAAAACAATGAAAAGAAGAACCCACCAGTCACTCGCTTACACCACCGACACCAAACTTACATTTGCCTTCCTTCTTCCATGATCACCCGACAAATTTGGCAATTTCACAACACGAAAATCCGAAATCCGAATTTATGCTCGCGTCCGTTATCAGATTTCTTCTGGGAACTGTGTGCCCATTTTCATACCAAAGGCTGGCCGGCCGGCTTCTCTTCATCTTCTTCCAATCACCATAGATTTTCGAGCATTTTCTACGATGATACAGACCGAATCTCAATTGGCAGCGTCCAACGATGACAAAGTGGCAACCCCAGTTGGTGAATTCTGTTAGCTTTATTGGATCAGTGGTTCGCCCAGTTGAAACATATAAGGGCGCAATCAATGACTTTCGCGTTTACACCTTTCTTGAAGTCGAAAACTAAACTCATTCCAGTCGCGGGTTTAGGTCTGTTTTAACTCAAATTGCTAGATGGTGATTTGGGATGAATATTCTAAAAGCCATGAAAGTAATTTGTCCATATATGCCATTGTTTTATTTGTTATTATCGTTGGTTAAAAGTTCTTCCTCATTTGTCCTCTTAAATCTGAGAGTATTGGATTTTAAATGAATTTCATCCTTGATTTTTTAGATATATGCGTGCACCTTCTGGATTTAGAGTCTTTTACTTATTCTTTATCTTTATGAGCAGGATACTACTTGAGATGTGGAGCCACGTGGCAATATTGTGTAAAAAACATCTGAAGCAGAATGATTTTATTTATGTTTCTGGTCTTTAAGGTCTTACATAAAGGTGGATGAGAATGGAAACCTCAGATTACGTTACAAAGTCTGGGGAACTAAATGCTTTTTATTTCTTATTCTTTTGTGAAAACTGTCCTCCGTTCTCCTGGAATTATATTTTTATCTTGGTAGAATACGTCCTTGAAACATAAATGTCTTAAGGCATACTCGGTGTCTTCCCATGTTTGGCGGAAATTAGCAATTCCATAGTACGGTTAGTAAATTTTCCTGTTCATCTTATGGTTTGACGAATGAGTCATTTAAACAGACTTAAAAGTACAGTACAGTTGTTTCTGCATTATCGCTTAAATTTTCGGAGGTTATATAATTCAGATTATTGCATCATCTGAGCTCATGTATCTTCAATAGGTTTTTATTCACCAATCCTAATGAAGACTGGCTGCTGTTTCGCAAAACTATAGTCAATATTAAAGAAACGCCTAAGCCATTTAATATATATGTTTTTTAATAATCTTGGCTTGGATCCAGATTCCAGGTTTACTTTATTTCCATTAATGCTTTCAACTTGAGATCCTATTTGGGTGTGTTTGTCCGTCTCTTGGTCATTTAGGTATTGTTCCAAAAATGTTTCTGCACGACATGATGGGTTAGCATTACTACACTCCAATGCATTCAGGAAATTCTACCGTTGATGACTTGACCTGCTATATATTTTTATATAGATACGTGTACTGAGCTAAATTTGTGTTCTTGTAGGTGATCGTAAACGATTGGAATTATGTTGCAAAACATGGTCGAAGGCTCACCTTCAAAAAATATCAGGAATCAAATCTAGAAAAAGTACAAAATTTTCTACTGTAGTTGGCATATATTTGCAATGAGTCTCAGTGTCCTTGTTGTCTGGCAACTGGCACAATTTTTGTAGACTTAAGTCTGGACATAGAACTTTAAGCAACGTACGAAGTAGTTTAACAGAGTCAATGTATGGTTTGTATGACTGATACAGACACGATTACACAAAGCTTTGCTTGAAGGTGACGATGGCAGTGATTGTGTGATTTTCCCTGCTATGCATTTTTTCACATTGGTTTAGTTATTGAAAATTTTCTTAGTTTCTAATCTACTTTTTCCATTAGATTAGTTCCAATCGCTGAACTTGAGTCCATAGGACATTGATGCAGTAATCAGAATGAATGCTTACTTAAAGCTGATGTTGCGCTTTTAAGTCTTGCATCATTTTTCAACTGTCAATTACTTCAGTGGTTTTTGGTCTTTTCGTTTCTCCTGTGTCATCTATGTTTATATCCTGTTCATTGAAACAGATCTAGGTGAAGCCGGCATGGAAAACTATGAAAATCGATTTTACTTGTGGCATTTGTACTTCACCAACCCCTATTTATGGTTGGATAATAGGAAAAATAATTATTTCTAACAGCACCAGATTTTAAGCACGAGGATACTGGCGAAACTTCCTGGTTGGATCCCAATGATCCCCCGTGCATAAAAATACAATTTCAACAGATTGATTGAAAGATGGCGGACCAACGCCTGTGGGATAGTTGGGTTCTTGCAGTCGTGTCTCCATGTAAGTTTATTATGATTAGGAGCCTGTCTGTGGAACTGCAAATGCGGATGGAATGAAGGACTGACGAAATGGTGGTTAATTATATCTGTTGCTTTGTGTTCCTTCTTGCACACTTTCACATACAAGGATTGAGATCATACCCGTAACTGTTAATTGGAAGAACAACGTGCGCTGGAAATCTATAATACTGAACAGAGATTCTAGGCTGAATTATTTCCTTTCAGAGATTCTATGTACATCAGTGTCAGAGGTATATCAAGCATGGGTAATTACTGTGTTCAGATATAAGGGGTTATTCATCTTACAATTTAGGGAGTCATATTTTAGCTACAGGATGAAATGTGAACGTGATTTACAAAAGTAATATATGTATATTATTTCTTTATGTTGGTTTTTCCCAAAAATTAAATAAATAAAAAGAAAGAAAAAAAAAAAGAAGGCCTAATCATCCCTCTGCTGATTTTCGTAATGTCTTGTGACTGTATTGCATTCAACAATGCAAGTAAATCTAGGTTATGCTATATCAGCAATTGTGAAAACAGAAGGTTAAGGTCAGTATTGTTGAAAAGTTCAGAATAACTATTTGTTTTGAAGCATTGATTTTTGATAGGTACAGATAGACTGATTTTATAGTTTGCAGATGTAATTATATATTAATAATTCAAATAGATGAAGATGTTTTTCTTTATTGAAACATTATAAACATTTAATGTGGAAAGACTGAGCACTGGCATGCATGAATCTTTAATGCCACGGATTTTATAAGAACTCAAACATAATAGGTAATATTGCATTTGTAGGCTCAGCTCTCCACATCCATAACAACTATATATGCATGGAGAAATGTCGAAACTGAATTAGCTTTTCACGGGTGATGGTTTTTATTATTAGATTCAACTTGTGAATATAGAACGATTATTGAGAGAGATTCCGATATTCAAGTCAAGAAGCATGTTAAATTCGAAATTATTATATTAGTCACTCTTAATCTCAAAACAATTATGCATATATTAGAAGCCAGAGGCTAGAGCTTGTTAAATTATTAGGTTTCATGCTACAATCTTGGATCCGATGCAAGACTCGTACGCCGAAATATTTTCTGACCAGAGAGAATCCGTGGTCAGGTGGTTAGAGCTCCCGAAAGTATTATGGGAACTTGTCTTGTGATTCTTCGTCTATTAGACTGTTTAAGGTTTGGCGCAGTCTGCAAATTGTTTCAAACAATGATGGTCCAGAAACAGGTTCATCACATTTTCAGCCCATTTTTAATGCACCTGGGCAAAGAGAATTCCAAAGTACGCGAGTCCTGTGACTTTTTCTGAGAGAAAAACATACCAAACCCCCATTGCCACGACTTAATGGTAAGTGGTGTTGTGGATCTTCATACGGTTGGCTATTTATTGTAGACTTTGCTTCTGGTAAAATCAATCTACTGAATCCAATATAGAGATCAAATTAATCTACTTTCTAAATTTACAGATCCCCCTGGCCTCTACGAGGAAAAGGGATACAGGAACGTAAGTATATAGAGAGAGCCTTTATATCAGAAAATCCAAGTGTAAGCAATGATTTTGTTGTGATAATTATTTAAACAGAATGGAGGCTTTGCCTCCTGTAAACCTGGGGATAAAAGTTGGACCAATTTAACAAGGCAGGTTGATCACTGTGAAGATGTCATATATCACAAAGGAAAGTCTTATGCCCAACTAATTGGGGAACTTTCAGAGTTTGGGATTGTTGTCATGTCAACGTTGCCGCAGAGACAATGATTCCAGCACCACAAGGCGAGGAATGCCTTCGTAGATACTTGGTAGAGTCTGCAGACGGGTTGTTTTTAAAGGATTAGATATACAGAATGGGTGTTTTTTGATGATGGTGGTCGTGGTGGTGGTGGTGATGGTCACAGCCGCACTTTTAAGATCTGAGGTTTTTAAATTGGATGAGAAAGAAAAGGCATGGATTGCAATTAAAAGCTTAGGTGATAAGGCTGTATTCGTGGGGTATAACTGTTCAATCTATCCCTCAACAGTGAAGAATCCAGAGGGTTATTTTGAAAGCAAGAATCAGATGGGTGCTATGATATGGGCATTTTCAGTTTCGAGAATGGAAGAACCAAGCAACTTTTCCGATATCCCCGCGTTTGGTCCACAACTTGCATCTGGTTTACTCCTACTTTCCCATAGATTGATAGAGTTGCATTGTCTCTTTCTCTGCCTCTCACTTTAAGATAGATTGCTGGTTTATAAATAATAAATATTTGTATCTGATAGTCCTTTGATTCAAGTGTACCATGGCAATATGCATTTACAGCTAGAATTCATCCAAGAGAACCAGATAAGTGATTGCTGCATTGAATGAGATTCGACTTGAATCATTCTCATTTCTGAACTTAGCCTAGGTAGTAGAGATCCCAAATGGGAATGTAACAATTACCGTTGCAAAGATGCCTAACAGTCATAAACATAACTGATCGGATTTTATGTTTCTGTTCCATACTGTGTTTTTTCTTTTTCTTTCAATGTTGTGGTAAATGATGTTTGCAACCGCGTGTTCATCCTATCTGAGTTAACCAATCAATCACTCTTCAAAAGATGATGCTATGAAACGACAACTATCAATCAATTTCTATTCACAAATCACCCACTTTCAATTGAAAGCAAAATCGCAAAACAGAGATTAGCGGACTCGGATATTCGAAGCACATCACTTCAATCACTTTCGCTTTCTCTCCAGATGCAGTGTATGGAATAATGGAACATTATTGATTCTAAGAACAATGTTTGTTTCTGCTCCGTACTGTGTTTTTTCTTTTTCTTTCAACGTTGTGGTAAACGATGTTTGCAACCGCGAGTTCATCCTATCGGGAGATGATGCTATCAAAACGACAAGTAGAAATTTATTTGCTATTCACAAAATCGGGTGCTTACAATTGAAAACAAAATCACAAGCATTAGCAGGACTTGGTGAGTCAATGCACATCACTTCAATCACTTTCACTTGCTCTCCAGATGCGATGTATGGAATAATGGAACATTATTGATTGCAAAAACAATGCGTCTGACATAAAACTTCAGTTCCTATTACATATCGCCGAGGACCCACAAGTTTCAGAGAGATTATAATGTAATTATGCAAACCTTATCTTCGGTGATCATGTTTGTTTTGATTTTGGTAATTCATGCATAGTTAGCTAGTTACTGTCTGTGGTGGCCCAATGAGGCCGCGCAATCCTGCTTTGATTGATATCTTTTATAAACACTCTTCTCATTATTTGACTCCATTTGCAAATCTTGACTGACCCGTCTTTACTTTTATCGTGATATTTTATATTTATTTATTAACTCAGAAGTCGAATGGGTACAATGGTCAATTCGCTGGTCAACTAGGCTATTCTGTTGACCCCTTGGTCTGCGTATATCGCAAAATTACTTTCAGTCCAGATTGACCGGCGCATGCAACATCGTTAATATCCATGGTTTCCATTTCATTTTGTTTATTTAATATAGGTTAATTTTGACTTAAGAAAGAAGGATGCAAGAGAATTAGAAAAATTATTATTGATTTGTGGATGGTCAATAGATTAGATCATTTATAAAGTTTGAGCCAAATTCCATTGGAGATGTTTTAAGTTCAGTAGGCCAAGCTGAGAGACAATTCGGACCTTTAAAATATTAATTTCAATCTCTTAAGCACTGTAAAAGTTGACATATACGTGTATTATTTGAGTTCTAATCAAGCAATTAGAAATATTAAAAAGTTTCGAGTTCAAGAGAAAAAAAGAAAGTTATGAATGTAAATTGACTTGGCTTAATTATATAAAATAATCATATTATTATTATTATTATTATTTTCTATTTTAATTTTATTAAAGTTATTAACTTGTACTTTATAATTTATATAAAGAATTTGTATTTTTATTATTAATGATCTGCCTTTCATTTTTCTTGATTATATTTTTTTTTGTAACTTTATGGCTTAATATATCTTTCTAATTTCCACAATATTTGATTATTTTCTTTTATTGCATATATTAATTTATTGAACTCATCAAATCTTAAAATGATTTCGAAAGTTGGAAATTCAAATTTCATTCATACGGTAATTATAAAAGGAAGGCTTGAGATTTAGAAACTCGTTCACATCAAAATTGTAAATTCGAGAAGGACAGAGTGTCCATCTGGCATTGTTTTAGTCAAACAATGTATTATTAAAGCTAGGATGAAAAGATAAAGACATTTTTGCCCATAAGATCAATTAACTTGATCTAACAAGAAAAAAAATACTTACTTCATTCTCTTTATATATATATATAAAATAAGTAGAACTTTAAAAAGTAATATAATATTTAATGTTTTTATATTTTTAATAAAAATAGAATTTAATTTTTTAAAATCTACAACAATTTCGAATTAGTATTTCATCTTCTTGCAACTTAATAGTCGTAATAATTGTATGGAGTTAGTTACCCTCCGTCGGTAAAAGATCCTATCAAGAGGTAGGAGTAGTTAATTCCCTTCATTCAGCTACTCGCCGGAAGAAAAAAGTAGCGACCATAGAAATTTAAGACCAGAATTGGGTGTTTGTAATTTGGGATGATACTACGTAAAATCGATTCATCATTTGAATTTTAAATAATTTAATTTAATAATATATCATAAATTATAATTAATTTAAATTATATTATACAATTTAAATTCACAATTCAATTTTAAATTTAAATTAATTTTTAAAAATAAAATTTTGAGTTTTATTTTATTTTTTGTCCTAATTTTATAATAATAAATATATTGTTTTAATATATAATATTAATAAAATAATTAATATATTATTTTATAATAATAATACTTAATATTTATTTAAGTGATTTAGTTTGATAATTTATAATTTAAATTGATAATAATTATTTATAAAATATTAATTAAAAATTAAATTTAAAATTTTATAAATAATTTAAATTGTTTCAATGAAGCGATTTCGACAAGTTTAAATTAGACCTCTCTATTTAATTCCGGAAATCTTTTAGGACCAATCAGCAAATTCTACTTTTTTATCCACGTCATCTTCTTCCATTTCTTTTTCCCTACTTACCACCCATTACTATCAGGCAACACGCCTAACGATACGGTCATCACCGCGCACCACCAACATGGCTGTGACGGACTTTTTTGCAGGCGAGATCGCCACCGAACTCTTAAAGATGTTAATATCAATATCCCGAAGATCTTGTCTATGTAAATCGAGTGCAGAACAACTAAGAACGACCATAGAAGAACTACTACCTATCATCCAAGAAATCAAGTACATCGGAGTGGAGCTTCCCCAAAGACGACAATTGCAGCTAGACCGTTTATCGGAGACTCTCAGAGATGGCTTGGAGCTCTGTCAAAAGGTTCTTAATTCAGCACGTTGGAACGTGTACAAGAACTTGCAGTTGGCGAGGAAGATGGAGAAGTTGGAAAAGAAAGTTTCAAGATTCCTAAACGGTCCCATGCAAGCGCATGTTTTAGCCGATGTGCATCATATGAGATTCGAAACGTCCGATAGGTTTGATCGGCTTGAGGTTTCCGCGGGAAGGCTCGAGCAGCGACTGGGAGCGATGAAGATTGGCGTGGAAGGGGGAGGCTGGGTGGGGGAGGCCGTGAAAAGATTGGAAATGGAGGAGGAGAAGTGGAGTGATGGCGGCTTGGGAGATTTGACGGGTATCGGAATGGCTATAGGAATAAAGAAAGTGAAAGAAATGATTATTGAGAGGGATGATCTCGGCGTTGTTGGAATTTGTGGTATTGGCGGCTCCGGAAAGACAACGCTTGCCGCCGAGGTTTGCAGAGATCATCAAGTGAAAAGTAAGTTCTCTCTCGTTCTTTTTGTATGCTCAGATCAATACGAGTAGAATTAGAAATATCTTATTATGGGACTGCCATAGCTTCTGGGGGGTTTGCCGTTTCAGTTTTCTTTAATGTAATCGCTTCTTAAGGTTGTTTTCTGATGCGAGGATTTCTGTTGGCTCTCTATATTACCATTTCCAGGTTATTTCAACAACAGGATTTTGTTTCTGACAGTATCTCAATCCCCGAATGTGGAACAGTTGAAGGCAAAACTTTGGGGTTTCGTATCTGGGTGTGAAAGCATGGGGACTGATTATATAATTCCGCAATGGAATCTACGGATTCAGTCGAAAATAGGAACACACTGTTTAGTGGTCTTGGACGACGTGTGGTCTTTGGCTGTGCTGGAACAACTGATTTCCAGGATTCCTGGATGCAAAACCCTTGCGGTTTCACGGTTTAAGTTTCCTACTGTTCTCAATGCTACCTACGAAGTAGAATTATTGAGGGAAGATGAATCAATATCCCTGTTCTGCCATTCTGCTTTTCGTCAGAAGACAATTCCTCCTGCTGCAAATGAAAATTTGGTCAAGCAGGTAATATCGAACTCCCTCTGTCTGGAAATTGAGTTATATATACTTTATTGTGATAACTGGTTCTTTTTTTCGTGGGGGGGTCAATACTGATGGTTACTAGTATTTGTGAAATAGATTGTAAACAAGTGCAAAGGTCTGCCTCTGGCTCTTAAAGTCATTGGTGCTTCGTTGAGGGATCAGCCTGAAATGTATTGGGCAAGTGCGATGAAAAGGCTATCAAAAGGGGAACCTATTTGTGAGTCACATGAAAACAATTTACTTGATCGGATGGCAATAAGCGTCCAATATTTGCCAAAAAAGGTCAGGGAATGTTTCTTGGATATGGGATCCTTCCCAGAAGACACAAAGATTCCCCTAGAGGTGCTAATCAACATGTGGGTTGAGATTCATGATCTTGACGAGGAAGAGGCTTTTGCCATTCTTGTCGATCTTTCAGAGAGAAACCTTCTGACCACAGTGAAAGATGCACGGTATGATACAAAGGATTATGCGCTGCTCTTCAAACTTAATTAACTTAAAGCACTTTCTGTTAGCAAGATTTGTTTTCTGATCATCTCTAATGTGTTAAATTTAACAGAGCTGGAGACATGTACAGCAGTTATTATGAGATTTATGTCACTCAGCATGATGTGCTGAGAGACATTGCTCTCCACCTGAGCAACAGAGACAACATCAATGACCGCAAGAGATTAGTTATGCCAAGAAGAGACACGGAGATTCCTAAAGAATGGCAACGGAATGTGGATCAGCCACTCAATGCTCAGATTGTTTCCATTCATACAGGTATAGGAGTGGTCTGTCTAGATTGTGTTTGATTTATTAATACTATTAGATGGTCATCGAATTAAATAGAGAATGTGATAACAAAACATAGTGATTCTATTGTATAGTGGAGTCGAGTTAATATATCCATGCTTACTTAGGAATCTTTTACTCGACAGGAGAAATGAGCGAGATGGACTGGTTTCACATGAAATTTCCCAAGGCTGAAGTGCTAATCCTGAATTTCTCTTCTAAGGAGTACTTCTTGCCTCCTTTCATTGACAACATGCAAAAGCTTAGAGCACTCATTGTAATAAACCGTGGTACCATAAATGCAACCCTCCGCAACTTTTTTGTCTGTTCAAATATAGCCAACTTCAGAAGCCTCTGGCTTGAAAAGGTTTCCGTCTTTCAATTCCCAGAATTTACAATTCCCCTTAAAAATATGAGGAAGATATCTCTTGTTCTCTGCAAGATTAACAACAGCCTTGATCAGTCATCGGTATACCTGCCCCAGATGTTTCCTTGCCTCTCAGAGCTCACACTTGATCATTGTGATGATCTATTTAAGCTGCCTCCAAGCATTAGCAAAATGCTGTCGCTCAAGAGTTTAAGTATCACTAATTGCCACAGTTTACAAGAATTGCCACCTGATATTGGTAAGATGAAATGTCTAGAAATATTCCGGTTGTATGCTTGCCCCCATCTGAAGACTCTCCCTCCCGGCATTTGTGAACTAGTTTGTTTGAAATACCTCAATATTTCTCAATGTGTTAGCTTATCTCGTCTTCCCCAAGGGATTGGTAATTTAGTAAGATTGGAGAAAATCGACATGAGGGAGTGTCCACTGATATGGAATTTACCAATGTCTGTCGCTTCATTGCAGTCTCTACGACAAGTAATCTGTGATGAAGAGGTTTCTTGGTTGTGGAAGGATATGGAGAAGGTTCTTCCAAATCTTCATGTTCAGGTTCCTGTGAAACTTTTTAATTTAGATTGGCTTCATGAATGAGCAAAAGGTGTTTGCTGTGTTATTGTTAGGCAACTGCTAATGTAAATAATTTTTAATGAAGCAATAAAATTGAAGTAAGTTTAGCTGAATGCGAAGAGTTAATGTTTTATTCTGTTATTAAGTCGAATATTCTTATTGCATTTTGCATCATAGGGCGGATGCGAGGGAAGCGTTGAAAAATTAGTGACAGCAGCATTTTTGTTCTTCTTCCTAATGAAATCAGTAAAAATCTGTTTCATTTCAAAAGGAAAATAGAATGCACAGATTGTCAGTTTCATTCCGGCACAAAAGAGGAGATGCTTTTCTCGCCGTGTGGTTCACTCGGATTGTCAATGTTGTGGCCGATGCGATGCAAAATTAAATGTGTGGACCCCATCTAAAATCAACATACATTCATTACATTAGTTCCATCGCCAAAAACTAATTGGAATGGGCTACCCTACAGCCTGATTTTAGGACTACATTAGCCCAAGTAGGCTTTTACCCAAATATTTTTTACCTATCTCCAGTAAAATTCGAAGTTTCCAGAGCACTTTTGCATTGTAGTCTCCTGGTTCAGCCGATCAGAAGAAAATGTACCACATTCCACTTTGCTTCAGGAAGTGGGGGTTCCACCTTATCACCTCCAGTGAGAAATGACGGGTGGCTAGAAACAAGATCAGAGAAGCACTTTTGCATTTGAATCCAAAAGGTTTAGAACGGAATTTTGGCTCTAAAATGTCATCAATTTCAATTGAAAGATCCAAGGAGACAGACGGTCAACGGTCATTGTTAAATTTGGGTCCCAGTATCTTCTCACTCGGACCACTCCTCAGGCGGCGAGGGAATATTCCGCACTTGATACCCTAAAAAGTACGATGGACAGAGCACTTCGGAAATCATGATTAAAAGGACTGCTAATTTGAGTCAGCGAGTCGTCTTAATAATTGGCACCTACAAGTTCGTAGTTATGTTCACATTTTCTGGTTTCACTTTCTTGCTAGCGACAAAACACTACAGAAGGCCATGGGAGAAAAAAACCTTCTCAGCTAATGTACAAGCAGTTTAAATAACTACTGATCATGCATATTAACATGACACTTGCTCATCATATAGTTAATATACAAGCTATCATAAGTGCACTCAAAGAAATCTAGTGGGCATGTACTCATTTATCCTAAGGGGAAGGCTGTAAAACTCTTCGGTTCTAACGTCTCCCTTCTTGTCCTGGAAGGGTTTCCACCACGGAAGTCCTCTATCAACAACTGTCTCCCTTGCTTCAAGTGTGTTATCAAGTACTGTCCCAATAATCATTGCTACTGTTGGGGATGATGAGAAGATTGTGTTCAATATGTCATTAAACTGCAAAAAAACATCAAAGGACATGTATTAGAATAGGACATAGAGCAAAACTATGTATTCTGAATGGATCCATCAACTATTGACTCTCATAGAAAAATATTCAATTGGTATCTTCAATACAACTCAGTACTAAGGTCAAGGAGGGACTATGAAGATCAGTCAACCCAACCATTCTTGAAAAGTACGAGGAGAAACAGTTACATCTCTGTTTTTGCTTGAAAAGTTAAAACAGAACCAGTTTTTTCAATTGTATGCAACATTGCAATTTGGTGTGGGCACGTGGGCATGTGATCATATTCAATGAAGAGAAGAAATCCATGATTTTTGAGCATTTGTGAATCTTATACTTGCCAGATCAGCATCCTTGGAAAACGAGAGAAAGAAACGTTGATCTTACTTTATCACTATGGATGGTTCATCTAATCATCTTAGTCCAGCAACAGAAAGGATGATTTAGGTTTATTCGATCTCACAATAACTACTAGTAGATTGCCTCGAGTTATAGCCCTGTAGGCTTGGGATTTTCAAAATGCCACAATGCGTGTGCCCAGTGCTTATCTCTTCCATTTGCAGATTCTACTGTCATTTTATACCTGTCAATTCTCTAGCATCTTACCTACACTTATAATTTCCAATAGACTAGGTTGTGACAGCCGCAGAACAGGAATGAATTAAATGGTATACAAAAAACGTCGTGTAAAATAGACTATATAGCACGTTCTCTAAGCAACTTACCCATCCACCAGCTGTTCTAACTGGTCCGTGTCCATCACTATTGGTGTTCAGGACGAAGTATTGAGAAATTGATAACCCGAGGAACAGAGAGAGGCCCAAAACATAAATATTTCTCATGGAGTTATTATTTGCAAACTGTATGAAACTAATCCCGATAGCAGCTGTCAAACAAGATAAAAGCCAGATTAGCAAATTCCTTTTCAAGAAAAAATAAAAACAATTAATACACACACACACACATATTAGACATTACAAAAAGAAAAGAACTCACCAACAATTCCCAAGAGAACACAATATATGGCAGCAAATATTGGCAAAGGAATGGATGCAAAGAAGGCTCCAAATTTACCTTAAAAACATTATACAATCAGATACAAAATGATACAAAAGCAGATGTCGAATATAACTTATGATGAGGGTAGAAAACAAACCAAATATGGAGAAAAAGATCATGAAAGCAGTTGAAATCTGCACCACTCTTCTGCTGCCTATGTGTGTGAGTCCAAGAAGGCCAACATTTTCCCTGGAACATCATTCAGATGGTGAGGAAAAAGAACTTTTTCAGTTTTGACACATCATCTCATAGGTCGTAAAGCATTGCTTGCTTACACCGATGCAGTAGTACCAACAATAGAACCAAAAATCCCTTCAAGCAGCATGCCAATACCCTGCTCATGATAAAGACAAGTATACAATCATTTTCTAATTGGTAACTGATGACAGGAACTCAAAGTACATGTATTAAAGATAATATACAGATATAGAGAAGCAAAGTGAAAAGATGCATAAAGACATGTCAGATGTGCCAGAACCTGCAGGCCAATACTTCGGCTGAGGACATGTGCTGGAGGTGCTGTAGCACCCGCAAGCCGTGATGCTGCGAAAAAGGTTCCAGTTGACTGCATGAAATGTTTAAAAAAGCAGTTTGTCAAACAGTAGATTTCTCTACTCCGTCAACAGGATCAAATTTCAAATTTAGACTCTACTATCTGGGACTACAATATATTTGGACTTGTATAAAAGGAAACAAAACAATGCATTACAAAAAGGATGATTTCCTTGTACAAAATGATCAACATGTCAAAATAGATAATTTAAACGTCAAAGTTTTGATTAAAATCTAACATAGAAACCTCTGGAATAGTAATAAACCTCTGCAGATGTAACAAGTGCCGCTCCAATCATGCCAAACACATGGCTTGCTCTGAATATTGGAGTACCCCATTGAAATGGGTAAGGAACCTTAATCCTAAATGAGAAAGAAATGAAACAATGCATCACAAAAAGGATGATTTCCTTGTTAAGGAAAACCCATTCAAATAAACTAGAGGAGAGACAGATCAATTGGGCAATACCAAGGAGCAGATGACATAAGATAAGAATGATCTGTGCGGCAACTCAGTTTAGTTTGCTCTGGAACATTCTTGTAAGCACCAGCAACAGTGAGAATAGCAGCAAGCGCCCAAACAATTGCAATGCAGAAAAGCAACGCAAACCTCTCAACTATGAAGTGCTCCTTTCGATGTAAGCGCTTAAGATACTGCACCAAATACATAAGGCCTCCTTATATTCATGATGAAGAATATCAACATAATGGCTAGATGTTACAATTTGACTAAAGTTGTTACCTGCTGGCAAACGACCAGTAGAATCAACATAGGAAGGCCAATTTCCGTGCAATTAGCGAGCTATGCAGAGTATAAATGTCATAAGTAATGGTTTGAATTATCATTAAAGTTTTTGAGCCACAAGAAATTAAAGATACTCATTAGAATATTACCAGTGGGAAGGCCCTCATGAACAGACCAAGACCAACCACACAAACCACCGGCACAACTACAATGGGACTAAAGAATCTGGAAGAGTGAAAGTAAAGAGGGGAAAGTATAAGTTAGTTGCAAAATCCAAGTAATTTCTAGAATAGATTTGAAGCCATGACTGAGCTTCAACCATTAAATGTGGTGAGGAAAACAATTTGATAATCAAACTAAACCAGGCTACCTTGTTAGGTTTCCCCAGGCTTTACTGTATCCAAGCACAATGTTGATAAATGAAGAAACTATAAGTGATCCTTGAATAGTTCTCATATTGTGGCGAAACCTCTGCAAGTATCCCAATAATTGCATCAGAGCATTTAGTGGAGAATGGACAATTTCAAGGTAACCAGAGGAAAGAATCACAATGAAAGGTTAGGAAGTGGCCAAAATGAGATTTTTACATGTTAAGTTGTAAGAACAGAGATTCCAACAGCAACAACTTACAGTAATTTTTTGAAAAACTAATAGGAAAACTAGACTAATTTTAAGTGTGGGAGAAAGTACAGAGCATCATACAAGAAATTTCATGTTCTCATTCAATAACTATCAAAGAATTTATCAATAATTAATTCCACAAACAATGCAACAGCATTTGCAATAAATTCAGAAATTTAGCGCATCAGCAAACAGTCACCCCTAATATAAAATTTAAAATTTAAGAAGAAAGTATACCTTGCATAATTATATTGAAAGAGAAACGATACTTCATGGTAGAAGAGGATATTTTGTACAAATGTTTTAGCATCATCGTACAAGGTTACTTTTGTTGAAAAAGATTTAACAATATATAACTGGTAAATGAACATTCTATGAATTAATTCTTCCATTTCATTTCAATTGCATCCCATTCTATGAATTAATTCTTCCATTTCATTTCAATTGCATCCCAGTTGATCTTTTCATACCTCACGCTCAGAAGCAAAGTTTGTATCATTGTAATCATTGATGATAGACAATACAGGCAATGTGAAAGCAATAGAAGGGCCCATCACCGTAGGCAGCCTTGTCCCAATGAGTGTTTGCAGCAGCGTATTCACACCTGACATGAACAGCAAAGCTTGAATCACTCGGGCCTTATCACCCTGTTCATAGCAATAACAAATTAATTAGATATCTTAGGGTGAATATCATCAATCTTTATGCACTATAAAAACTAAGACTGTGGATACGACTTACATGACCCCCACCCATTTGAGGCACAAGAGTACTGGCGATCAAGACAGTAACTCCCAGCATAACAATATAGTGTTGGAAAGCCAGTAAGAGCGCTTGAGCTGTGAAATTGAATTGATTTATAGTCATAAACTAAGGTAAAAGCATAACCCAATAGTGGGCCGGAAATGATTTCCTTTGGTAATAAAATATAAAATTCATATGCGTGAAACCTAAATGGAAAAATTCAAAAAAGCAGGCTAACAGAAATTTCGGGAATATTTGTATTTTAAGAATTTAATTTTTTGCTAATTTCAACTCTATGAATACTTTGAATTAGGCATAGGATTTACAAGTATTAAAAGCAGAAATCTCACCTTTTCTTAAGACTAAAACAAACCCAAAATAGGATCAGAATCAAAGGAATATAGATATGATCAGCATAAATCAGATAAAAGAGAGCTCTCAAAAAATTGTAAACGCGAAAATTAGTCTTAAAGAAAAAAGCATTCACTTTACAATAAAATCTCAACTTTAACCAGCCTTTGTAGCTGAATAAACAAAAAGGATCGCTTGCCATTAGAAACAATAATCAGACTATATACGTACAAAACATCCGGAAACCTAGAAAATCACCGAAAGCAACAGAAAAAAAAAAAAAAAAAAGGGTAGTAATCAGGGAAAGGATGAGAAGAGACTAACGCCAAGAGGGGTTCGAGTGGATGCAGTACTGGAGCTGTTGGAGTTGCTCGGCCGGAGTCCAGGTTGGACCCCTTGAAACCGCCAAATTTGGCGGTGCTGGTGCTGGTACTGGTGGCGCCCCTTGTGGCGGCGGTGGAGGTTGGTGGTTTACTGTTTCACCCATTTTTTTATCCTCCTTCCTTTTTTCTTTCCTCTTCCGTATATTACAACTGAGTATTTGTTATTCTTCTTCAAGCTGCGAATCATCGACAGGAGAAAGATCAATAGAAAGCACAAACATAATAACATAAATATATATATATATATATATATGTTAACCAGACCACTTGCACTTGTTTTGTTCGAAGAAGGTAAAATTAAAAAATTACCAAGACGAGAAAATATAAATAAATTTAAGGTGTTGAAGACAATTATTAATAAAGTGAGCCTGATATGATCAAATAAAGAGAAGCTTAGAGAGAGACAGGGAGAAAAAGAGACTGAGGAACGTAGAAAGGAGAAAAGAGGACGAGAAGAGAGAATTTGGATTACGTTAAGGTTGTCGTGTATCGAAGTATAATATTAATAATAAAAAAATTTAGAAACGTCCGCATGGGCTTTCCCTAGCTTCAGTCAGCTTGTATCCAAACTCGGTACTTGCCACAATTCCACAGGCTTTTCCTTGCTCGTATTTAATTACTGTTATTCCATCTTTCTATATATATGTATATATGTATACATCATATTTTACTCTCAATATCACATTGTTTGAAGTTGCATTTAACCAGATTTTTTAGCAGTAAACTTGTTGGATTGAAGGATGATAATTTGTAATTGAAATTCGCAATCCAATACAATTATTATATAAATGATGCTGGTATAGTATACCAAATTATCACCTCGAATTGGACCTAGAATTTTAGATGTCTATTCAATTTTAATAAATTAAAAATAATATTTAAAAGAGATTAAATACTTAAATTATTTAAAAACATCTTTAATTTAAAAATAATTGTATATGACACAAAAAAATATTTTAATATATCATCTGTAATTTTTAATTTAAATAATATTATTGAGAATTTTTCTAGTATTACTTTTTTTTTTTCACCTATATTTTTATTTGGGGACCTGACTTGAATTGATTCGGCTTAATCCTAACGCCAATTGTTAAATTATAGAAATGGTTCGATCTCAGCAATTAAAAATAAAAGAACGAAATGACAAAATTGAATACATTTTTCGAGGACTGTCAGAACATCTCATCATATTTAAAGTTTGAGACATCATACCTTACGAATTACGAGTATTTATTGCGTCACTCTAACCTAATATAAAGGAATAATGTAATAATTTGTCTTTCGTTTATACCAACCGTATACCATCTAATTAAATTCTTATTCTTCGATGCTTATACATGCAAAGGTTCCTATAAATACTGAACTCGCTGCATTAGAAAAGATTCTTAAGCCATTGCTAAAATCTCCACATATAAAAAGCTCTCCACTACCCACATACACTCATTCCCAAACTCAATTGCTCTTATCAATAAATAGCATAAACACTCTTTTTTAATCTTCCTTTCTATCATTCATAAATTTTAAACCTTTTATTAACTTAAGTATTGAATTTTATGTGTCGGCAAATCGACTACACTCCTAACTTCTTACTTTAATTTTAAATAAGATTCAAAAAATCTTCGACTAAGATGAGATACTGCCTCATTCATTCGCTCTTATGACATCAATAACAAAATTTGTGTGATTCGCTAAGTTTTTTGTCCAAAAAAATATAAATTTTAATACATATTTTAATTTTTATTTAGAATTTCTTATCATAATTAAGAAAAATTTTAATATGTATAAACAATAAAATAGTATAATACATTAGTTTAAACATAATAAACAATTTATTAAAAACATACCCGCTTTTAAATTGATGGTGAAAAAAAGAAAAAAATTATCAAAGAATGTGGGTTGCACTGTTAATATTAAAGACTGTGATCATAATTTTTTTTTTGTACCAACAAACCCCATTACTTTAGAATTGTTGTAGTAAGAATAAGACAAGTAAGTTTGAAGGCACCTCTTGCTCCTTGATTATTACTTTAGAATTGTCATGCAAAGCTAATCTTTTAATTGATTCTTTCCTGGTCAAGACTCAAATCAAGATTAGAATTATTACTTTC
Source organism: Trichilia hirta (assembly GCA_035221805.1). NCBI lineage: Eukaryota > Viridiplantae > Streptophyta > Magnoliopsida > Sapindales > Meliaceae > Trichilia > Trichilia hirta. The sequence continues at coordinate 4,255,209 of JAWDEX010000003.1, read as the reverse complement.
CATTCCCCTAATTAGAGGAAGAAAAAAAATATGCACCGACTAAGAGATAAAAGGCAGCCACTTCATGACCTTTTAACTTTTCCATTACAAAATTTTCTTGTTTTTTCTCAGAAATTTCTTTGAGAAAATCATTGTCACCTAATCGAACAAGGTGGGGGAATCGGAAATTTGTAAGAAAATCGGTGTCCATTGGCAAATCTAATATGTCGGACTTGGAATCCTAATGCACGGAGTTAAAGCCAGCCAAACCCTGATTCTGACCCCTGAGTGGTTTAAATTTTCGCGCCAGACAAGCGAAGGCCATGGAATGCGTGGGATGGGATGGGCCAATGCCGATGCACTCAACTAATTAATAGGATAGGATATAGAAAGAACTGTTAAAACACAAAGTGCTAGAATACAATATCAACTACAGGTATCAAAGCTAAGATCTGTAGAAACAGACAAAACTTAACAGAGAGTTGAAGGCAAGTACAAACCAAATGGAGAATTTACACGCGCCTCCCTAAAGTTTGGAAAAATAACATTTAAAATAATTTTACTTAAATTAATATAATAATTATCTCCTTTCTATTTAACTTCTGTCTCCTTTGATAACTAGGTTTAAAGACAAAATTATTATTTATAATAATTAAATTTAAAATAAATTTTAAATTAGTCCTAAAACTTTAATAAATATTACTTAAAATAATTTATTTTACCTATTAGTACAACAAATTCTTAAACTTTTTCAAATTTATCAATTTAGTTTAAAATATTTCAATCACTTTTACTTTTACTATTTAATTCAGTATTTATCACTTTTTATATTTTTAATCATTAATTTTATTAAAATATTATTATTTTTTGTTATTTTTTTATATATTATATAAGATGATAATTATAAAAGTCAAAATACACTTAATAATATATATATAAAATAAATATTTAGAAATTAATAATATAATAAATTTTTATCATTTGATATTTTGTCTAAAAGGATATATATTTTCAGAAATGTACGTTTCTATGGCTCAACAAAATATCCCAAATTCAAATAAAATTTTTTATTTAATTTATTATAAAAATATAAGAATATAGGCTATTATACTCTTAATTCTTGTATAAATTATGTTATAAGATTGTCTCTTAATTTTGTATTTTATAAAACAAATATAAAATTATTTTTAGTCAAATTCGCTCAACCGCTGATCATAAGTAAAATATAATAACAAATATAAAAAAAAAAAATAGTTTTCAAGTTTTATAGCAATATAATATATATTTATTTTTTTTATTAATTTAATTTTATCAAATAAAATATAAGGGGCAAGTGAAATTTTTTTCTCGCGTTTTGTGTATAAAACAAAAATCAAGATCTAATTTTATGGTATAATTTATGAAAAAATTACAAATATAATATAGTAAAAAAAATAACTATTATAGATAATATTTTTAATAAAAAGATAAAATAAAAATATATCTGAGATTTTATTTAAAAATTAAAAATCAAATAAATTATTTTAATTCCATAAATATTTATGAAAATATAAAAGAGAGAAAATATTTTAAAGTGAAACGTTAAATATAAAAGAAATTAGGAATATATTGGACTAATACATAAAACAAATTTATTTAAATAATATTTATAAAATTATCAAAGATAATTAAAATTTGTTTGGATAAAGTTGAGATTCTACTTAGAATATAGAGTCAACTATCTGTAAAGTAGATGGCTATTAATTTTAAACATAGTATCTATTAATTTAAATAAATTTTTTTGGGTGCTACTTTTTTAACGATTAGGGATGTTTGTATCAATTTCCCTAAACTAAATTATAATTTTGGTTCGACGGTTTCAGAAATCACATTCTGTAAGAAGAATACTTTTGCAAAGAAATATTTTTAAAAACGTAAACCACTACTTTATGGATCAAGTCTGGATTTATAAGAATATTACAAACCAATACACGCAATTAGGTTCGTCAACCCACAACATCCGAAATTAATGAACCTGTTGCTAATACTTTCTTTTGAATAAATAATGGATCACCATACATCCAGCCCAATCTCAGTCCAACGCTCAGTTGTCAAGAAATTAGAATAAAATCATGAGATGAATTCGTCCCAATGTAAAATTTTAATCAAAAATTCCGATTTCATTACTTGCTAACGTCGAAATTTGTCTAAGGTCCACTGTTTCCTAATTCCAATTATAGATAACAGCCTTGGAAATAACATATAACGTTTCAGATGAGAGCAAATATTGTTTGCATAAAAACATACCAAGCCAACTTATACATTATTACAATCACATTACAAATAAAAGCACAACATTTTCTATAAATATTATTGTTAATACCATTAAAACAAAAAGTTAAAATGAGAGAAAGAGGGGCACGCACAACCAAAACCAATGAACCAGTGACATACGATAGTGTTAAAGATCCGCAGCACAGTACTACATATGCATCCTGTATCTCATTATTTAGCTTTTAGAGCTGTTAGGTTTCATCTACTATCACATTATCTCCAGAACTAATCAGGCATCAAGAGGATTGAGAACGTGACCAATGAACATCACCATTCCAGTCATGTCTTCTCTGATCACGAACATGAATGGGTGGTCAGCCACAAAATCTATCTTATCAAAACGAGGCAACGACCTAAGGGATATAACAGCAGCAGAAGCAGCTGCTGCTTCTGTCCCCTCTTCATTAACTTCTACGAGAGACTTATGGAAAATACTCGAAACATATAGGTTCTGTCCCACCGGAGAATCCACTATATCTGCCAAACCACCTCCTTCTCCAGTAAAAGGCAACACCAATCCTATTCCATTCAAGACTTTGGAAACTTCAAACCCAAAAGAAATCTTAAACTTGGGAATCCCAAATTCACCCACTTCTACTCTTTCATATGGAAGGTGACGGTCTAAGAACCCAGAATCAGAACCCACCTTATTTACCAAAGCTGGGAGCCCATCTTTTGCATCTGGAAGAAAGAAGTACATGGAGAAACGACGCTTATCCTCACCTTGTTTGTAAGGAAGCCCTAGAACTTTGAAACCATCAAAGGCACGGACAAGCTGCCGCTTCTTGCTAGTCATGAAAGGTACTTTAACTGCACCTCCATTCAGAAGGTGAAAGTCGCAGTCTTTTGTTTTGGATGAATCAAAATTTTCATTCCAAGCTCCTTTGAAATACAATGCATTTGCAAAGATGAGCCTACTTGAATTGTCAACTGAGCCAGGAGGAAGAACCTCTTTAATAAGGCCCTTGGTCTCCTTGTCAGTCCACAAATTTACTTCTTTGGATACTTCAGCAGCCTATAAAGATGTCCCCAACATGAAATTAGAACATGAGCATAATCATCACTTAAATGCTACAAAACTAGTGGCTAACACTATAATTGTAGCTACAACATAAATGGTACAAGTTAATCCATGTATAACTAACGTATGGTGAAAGAGGCATCTATCAAAACTTTGAATTTCACTCTATCTTACATGAAATTCATGTTTTCGCAATAGCCTTCCACCAAAGATAAATATGATCCTTGATGGTCCCTATAAATGTTGCTGACTACCAAACGCTTTTAACTGCTGCGAATAATACCTTTCCTGTATCTTACTTCAATGCAAAAGCAAAGCACAAAAACATGGATAACACAGTGGATAATTTCAGTTATGTTATAAAGTACAAAACCTAAAACCAAAATCATATTAGAAATAAAACAGCTGGTCTAGCATTCGCAGGGCAAAGCTAAACATACCAACTATATTTTCTAGGATGAAGAAATGGATCAAAATTTGAAATAAAAGCGGTGTGTTGTGGGTAAAAGATCCTGAGCTAGTCTCTCTTAGCTATTCTCCAAATCAACCAACAAAATGAGAGCTAATATCATTTTGGAGAGAGACATCCTAGAAATGTTAATTTTCAGTGAAAAATTGCATTCATTTCAAGAAGACACGACATTTTCAATAAGATATCGGGAAGCAATTCACACAAGACTCAATTAGGTCCAGCACAATATGATTATTCAATTGTTTTTATAAGACACGAATCAAACAACAAAATGCATGTCAAATCCCTAAAAAAGAAGTAAAAGCAAATATCCAAGCATCTACAAAACCAAATTACTCCTCACAACAGTTTCCCACGGCTTATTCTAATAACAACATAATGTCTTTACTATGCTCGACAATTCCAAAAACGTAGCGTATAAGCTAATGCAATTGACAGCTGATGCACTAATTTAACGTAAATTTAAGCTTGGTTAATAACCTTACTGAACCCATGAAGAATTTTTACCTTAGTTTGGAAATCAACTTGATTGGAAGCAGCCTTGTAGACATTGTCCACAACCTGTTTGAAAGAACTTTTCAGAGAGAGTGAGCGATCGATCCAAACACCATTGACTAGTGACAAGCGAGGCCCACCACTAGGACTTCCGTCGGCGAAAACAACTGCTACGAGTTCTGAGGCCAAGTTGTTAAGCTGGTCGTTGGATTTGGACTTGAGAAACGAAAGCAGTTGGTCAAGGGTGGAACCCTTTGATCCAGCCGCGATCATGCTCAGCACCACGTGGATCGATGAAGGCGAGAAGACGAGATTGGAATCTTTCGCTTCGGTTGAGAACAAGCGCTTTGTCAGGGACAAAGCTACGTCAGTTTGGTTGCTGATTGATTCACGTACGTCCATGACTTTGCCGCTTCTGACCAACTCACTATCCACGAAGAAGAAAAATGGAACCGGAACCGACAGGCTTTGTAACTTTAATTTTATAATAAATACTCTAGGTCGAAGAAATAGAAAGCTACCCGAAAAAACTATGAAGAATTCAACTGTCAATAAGACAGCAACAACATTACACGCGGCAAGAGTTTGCTTAGGAACTAAGCTTGTGATGGCTCTTGGGCTTGTCAAGGGTTGGGTGATCTTAGTAGAAATCGATTCTTACCCAAAATGCTAATTCGAAATGTCACCCATACAATCTTGAAGCGTTATTATTAATTATTTTTTAAAGACGGGGAGGGTTACTGTTGAGCAATAATAAGAACTCTAATTTTTAGCCAAACTTTGATGTGAAATTTAAAATATTACTATCACAATATTTCACCTATTAATTAAGTATCAAATGAAATTAATATGTGACATATAATTTTGACATTACTTAAAATACAAATTTTGAATTTAGAAGCAAAATGGCATGGCATGGCATGATTAAACATAAATAGAAGCAATTGATATTAGTTCGGCCTGCTCCTCTATCCTTCAAAAACTTTAGGCTAGTTTTCTTACTATAATCCTTTCATGAATAAGAGTTAAACACAGAAGTCAGTCAATTTAAAAAGACAATTCAGTAATTGCAAGCAAAATTTTTTTTGTTATTGTAGTACAGTAATTTTTAAAGCACATTAATTATGGTAACAAGATTTTATATATTAAATATTAATATAAAAATATTTAAATTTTATTGAAAAAATTAAGATTATTACATATTTTTTTAAAATCATTTTTAAAATTCAATAAAAATACTGTAATTTTAGTAGTATTATTTTTTTTAAACATAAATGGTTATTCAACCATTCAACTACAACTTAAAATAATTTCTAAATTATTATTTAATAAAGCTAATTTGCTCCCTCTTCTTTTTTTTTTTTTCTTCTTATTTTGGAATTTTTCTAATTCTAACAACATAATCATCAATTTATATTATTTATTTAAAATATTAACAAAATACTAAGAAACCCTTCTTCATTTTCAACAAGAATTATAATACAAATATTAAGAACTCGGTACCTTTGAAATTGTTTTTAAAACGTTTCCCAGATAAATGAACAAACACGCAAACTTTATGTTTATTTTGTAATAGATCCAAAAAAAAATAAAGATTTTGTTAATATCATCCAATTTTCTCGGAAATCATCTTGAATTAATGATTATACAAAAGGGTTTTATCTCGAAAAGTATTGTATCAGCATAATACGATACGATATCAATTAACCTATGGAGCTATTCCTTCGTGACAGAACCAATGGAATTTGTTTTTATTTAGCTAAAAAATTCCTCTTTGGTTGGGTTCGTTGTCTGTTGAAACGACCATCCGTTGTGATTACTATTCATAGCTTTGAAATTTTAATCTCTTGCTTGAGGGAGATAAATTGCTGGTGGTTGGTTGGCATAAGAACTCAATTAACCAAACACAAAGTATCAGTGCGGAATCATGAAAGTCTCTTATGTATCGAATTTAGCTGCTGACTTTCTTCCTACTCTTAGACCTGTTGTTGCTCGTTCCTCTTGTTAGCTATCAGTCTATGATTATAATATAGATATATATTTCACTTTGTTTAATTTATTAGGCGCCGCCCAGAAAATATTAAGGTTTATAATGGAAGAATCTTACCACCCCCTAGAATGGAAGAAGCAGAATTGTCATTCAGTGCTACGATTCCTAGTGCATGTACTGGTACAAATTCTAGTAGCCGGTAGTTGCATTCTCACCTTCTCAAACGAAAAAAAATATAAAAATGGTTTCAACTATCAAACTAATAGGTTGGAGTGAAATCACAATCAGGCTTATCTTTCTATTTTTATTTTTTCCTTTGGAGAGTTGGTGAGATCGATGAAGCCTTGACCCTGAATTGGAGTTCTTCTCTTGATCCCATCTGCATGCATAGAGTAACAACATTGTAGGGTTTAGGAATTTAGCAGCCACCATGCTAATAACATTGAAAATGGTATTGTAACGAGCAGGGTAAATATATAAATTAATTAAAATGGATGCCAATCCATTTTGATGCTGATAAAACGATGACAAAGCACAATCAGCCATAACATCATTTTTATACCAAGTTGAAGTCTCTTTTAACAGAACCATAACATTTTTGAAGACCTAAATGTTTTATTACTGGTCAATTTTCGTCACTTTCAAAATAGATAATTCATGTCTGACTATTCTCTGCTACTTGTTTGAGTTTTGAGCTATCTCGCTCTCTTTCTTTCATAAGTAGCTTCTATTGAACTTGACTTATGACAAGGACTTCAAAATATATTAAACATTAATTTTATTTTTCTTTCAGAATAAGAAAATAATTTATTTGTCTAAGACAAATATTTAGTTAATTATTATCTTATAGATGTCATCAAAATTATCGTATCAACTCAATCATGCATGTGAACTTGATTTTTCAGAAATCTTTTAACCACAAAAGATATTACTTTCGTCAAAGACCCATGTGAATGCTGGATAATATATCTTATATGCTAGTTTGTTCACGCAGATACATATATATAGAAACAATGTGCTCCATTGGGAAAATGTTGAGCATCCAGGTTCTCAATAATTTTTTATTTATTTCACCTAGGATGAATCTATTTCTTTAAAGGGTAAATGTAATGTAAATAATATATGTACCTTTTGAGATGTAACGAGAAGATGATCATTTTCAAAGTGGCGTTGGGTTTTATTCATTTAATTTTTAGGTCAATAGGTAGCTCTGAATCTGATTTTGGGATACCATCACCCCAATCTTCATTCATTTGATTTTGTCTAGTAAAGTAATACAGAAAATACTGTCAGTCTTACAAATTTTCTATAATAAGCTTGTGTAGGTTGAATTTAATTAATTTAATGAAAATCTAATGTGTTATGTCCAAACATAAGACAATAAGCTGAGGTAGTGCTACCAAGTACCAATTAGCCAACATTGGCAAAGTCCGACGACGTGATAATAACTCCTTCAGGACTAGATGAAATTTTAGTAGTTTCAGCAACTAGTCCCAATAATCCACTATTTTGACTTTTGAATACAATTAATTGATTGTATAATACACAAATATCGGAATCTATGCATTTTGTTAGGGTATTATATGAAGAGAGCCAACACGTCTATCTATTAAATTAATTAATTGATTAGTAAAATTGAGCATACGTTGCCCACATATACATAGCAGTCTCAAATTTCTTCTAATAAGAAATTGTGATCATTATACGTGTAATTAAATGTGTTAGACCTCACATAACATAAGCATGCCTCTAGAAGACTGGAACCCATGTGACTGTTAATTTATCAAGAAATATTTGTAATGTCCGGCCAAAAATCCTCATCATTAAGAGGTTGACATTATCATTTTATTTAGTACTGTGAATGAAATATCAATTAATTTATTTTGATTGATAGCAACGAAATTAATTATATATGGTTATTCTATGAGTTCTATCTGCATCTACTTGTGTATATCAGTGCCGTCAGCAGAAATTTACTCAACCCCTAATACGTATGTATGTATGTATATGTAACCCTGATTGAGCCACAATGAGAAAATCACAAAGCAAGAACAATGTTGCAAAATCTTTTCATTTTTGGCAAACAACATTTAACCGTCGTAACCCGATAACCATGATTTTATATTTGTGTCTTTTCAAGATTTTGCATGTTTTAATAACTAACTATTACTCGTATTATTTTTCTAATTTCTTTGTCCTTATAATATATAGGAAAGCAACCTTACAAACGTGAAACAATATCGGTTGAAATGTCAGACTTGAATTCCGGAATAATGACATAAGTATACAAATAATTCATTTGGTCAACTTAAACAAATCCTTGGTTTCATTGGACAAAAATTAATAAAAAGTCAAAATAACAGATCAGAAAGAGAGAGAGAGATTGAAAGAGAGGCATCCTTCGAGTTGCCATTACCCATTTTGATTCCTTTACGTTTTTCTTGTCCTGACATATAATTGTGTAATTATTATATTTCCGTATCTATATATAGTGGAACTGGTTCAATATTGTTACAACCAGACAGACAATAGAGTTATAAGGCATAATTTGTTCTTTCTCTTCCTATATTCACCAACAAAATGGTAAGTACAATTCTCTTGACCTAATTAGTTGAAGTTAAAGAATACCTATGTTTTTCTCCTTGTTATTGTCTCATTTTCTTTGGCAATCACCTAATAGGTAAGTAGCACAGATGAGAAATCAGTACAGGCTAAGCAAGAACGCAGGAAGCTCGGAGGAAGTAGGGCTGTTCTTTTTGTATTCGGTGAGTTCTCGGCTTCTGGAAAACTTTAAGGTTCTGCTATCTTACACTTTGCATAATTTTTTTTTATAATATTTCATTCCATTTTTGAATTGATTTCATTCAGCGATGGAGGGCCTCGAGAATATGGCGTTTATATCGAACGCAGTGAGCCTGGTAATTTATTTCTCCGGCTATATGAACTTCAGCATAACCAAATCGGCCACAACTCTTACCAACTTTATGGGGACTTCATTTCTATTAGCACTCTTTGGAGGCTTTATCTCTGACACCTATCTATCAAGGTTCAAGACTTGTGTCCTCTTTGGATGCATTGAGTTGGTGGTAATTGACCTCTCTTACAAACATCTATTAAATTTTTTAATTATTAAAGTTTAAAAAAAAATATTTAATACTAAAAACCGGAGAAATGTTGTAAATTTTATGCTTATAAATAGTACTATGTACATTTTGAACTTACGTGAGGGATGGACTTGCATGCGCCTTCGTCATATCATCTGATAATTATAATTTTTTTAATAATTAATTAACGCAATTATTGTTCCGTGATTTGACAGGTTCGGGGAATCGCAACCAACCAAAAGCAATTAATTAATTAATCCTGGGCCTAATTAATAGCCTACTGCATTTTAATGTGGAAATTAATCGAACTGCATAATATTTTTATATATCAATAATGACCAACTGGAAATTAGATAGAATACACCTTTATAACGGTCATATAAAGTTTAGATTATTATTTTTTTTAAAAATACTTTTAGTAT
>JAWDEX010000003.1:4231759-4245313 GCA_035221805.1 Trichilia hirta | reverse complement strand
ATATTTTCTATTGCAACTTATAATTAGTCATCAATCTGATATATCTCATCTACGCATTTTTGGTTATACTATTTATATTCTTATAGTACCTTTATAGTATATTAAAATGGATCCTTAACATTGATTAGGGATTTTAATTAATTTTTACTCGCCTTTTATTATCAAATATCTTAAACTCTTAACAGGTAATTTATTTATTACATAATTTGCAAATTATTAATTTTATGAGATATTTTTTTCACTAATAAAAAAAATAATGCCTCTAAAGTTAGGCCTAAACTTTGTTAGAGCACAATTACTTTATTTCATTTTGATTTTCGTACTAGTCAATACAAAAATAAGGTGTAAATAATCATGTAACTTAAGCAAATTGTAAATCAATTACCAGATGCATTTAATAATACATCACAAGTTACTAAATCATATATACTAGTTACTAATACACTAGCTTGAGTGATTGTTCTTGAAAAAAACTAGTAATAAATGAATCATCTATAACGCATTAGAAGCGTGGTAGACTACTTGATCAAAAGATTTGGTTTCACAAAAAAAAAGTCAAACAACTAAAAGTGCTAGTACTATATTTACTACTCTAAAAGAGCTAACTGTGTCTAAAAAGATAAATATACCTGAACAGCTAATTAACCTTAAAAAGACAAGTGTTTTTGAAGTGACAAAATTTTTTAAAAAGGCATAAAAGTTAAAAAATAAAAATAAATTATAAATTATACTTAGATACATATAATATGGGATCGTAATAATGTAATTATTAATAATGTGTTTTCTTACTTAGTAGCTACTAAAATTATGAAAAATAATTACAAACCATAAACTGTTGATGCATGTAGACAAAGATATGATTAGCCTCAATCGAAAAAAGTAATTCAAAAAGAATTACCTTCTCTTATTAAATGGGAAATGTTTGCACTTGTATTTCAGACACCTAAAGATATCAAACTTGTTGAATACAAATGGATATTTGTACAAAAATATAATAAGAATAACAAGATTGTAAGATATAAAGTACGAATCGTTGTTTAATGTTTCTCTTAGAGACCTAATATTAATTTTGATAAAACATACTTTCTTGTGATGGATATTATTATGTTTTGATTTTTAATCAGTTTGGTAATCTTTAAAAGAGTTGATATGGATCTTATGGATGTAATAACTATTTATTTATATGGATCACTTCACGAAGATATTTATATAAAAATCCACGAAGGATTTAAATTGCTTGAAACATGTAAATCAAAACATCGTAGTTTGTATTCAATCAAACTATAACAATTCTTATATAGATTAAAACAGTCTGAGCGTATATAGTACAATAGCTTGAGTAAATATTTGATAAAAAAGAATATATTAATAATCCTATATGTTCATGTATATTTATAAAAAAATCAAAATATGAATTTGTTATGATAGCAGTATATGTTTATAACATAAATATAATTAAAATTTCTGAAGATGTTCTAAAGGCTATTGAATACTTAAAAATAGTATTTAAAATGAAAGATTTGAAAAGAAACTAAATATTATTTTGGCCTGCAGATCAAGCATAAATCTAATAGAATATTCATCCACCAGTTTGTATATATTAAAAAAATTTTAAAACAGTTCTATTGAGTACTCCAATGATTGTTTGTTCTCTTGATCCTAAAAAGAATCTATTTTGCTCTAAAGAAGAAGTTAAAGAGATACTTGATCTAGAAGTACGATATCTTAATGTTATTGATGTCTTATTATATTGATATAATGTATTAAATTAGTCATAACATTTTTCGTAAATTTACTGGCTAGATTTAGTTCTGAACATACTCAGAGACATTAAAATGGCATCAAGCATATATTACGTCATCTTCTTAGAATGATAAATTTATAATTATTTTATTCTAGTGAACCAATAAAAAAAATTTAGGTTTAATTGGTCATACAGATGCTGATTATCTTTTTGATCCTCGAAAGCTGGATCTTAAACAAGATATGTATTTACTTATAATAATATAATAATTTTTTGGCTATCTACAAAATAAACTCTTGTTGTCACATCTTTTAATCATTTTGAGATTATTACTCTACATGAAGTTAGTCATAGATATGTATGATTATGCTCTGTTATACATCATATCTAGCGTACATGTAGCTTATCTTTTATTTTTGAGAATTCAACTATAATTTATGAAGATAATTTTGTTTGTATTACTCAAGTAAGAAGAAGATATATCAAAGGTAACAGAATCAAATATATTTTATCTAAATTCTTTTATACTTATGAATTTTAGCAAAGCCACAAGATTGATATTAAACAGATTCGCTTCTCTAATAATATTATTGATCTTTTTACCAAAACTCTACCTATATCAATTTTTGAAAAGTTAATATATAATATTATTATGCGTTAATAATAGATTGATATATATTATATTAAGTTTTTATTAGAGAGAGTTAAGTGTGCACTGTATTCTTTTTTTCTTTTACTAATTTTTTGCCCCGCTAAATTTTTATTAGTAAAATTTTTAGTGAGGCAGGATAAAGTGCATATTGAGTTAGTTGAAAATGATAAAATTTAAGGGAGAGTATTATGTAATTATTGCTTTCTATATTTTTAATATAATTAGATCTTGATTTTTAAAAAATTAGATGTTTTAATTTTTGAGTGAAATAGGATGAATTATCTTTTATCAAATTAGAGTAATTCTATCGAATTTCTCTTTTTTTTTACTATTTTTTAATTTTTATAATATATATTAGAGTAAGAGTGGTTAAAATATTTGCCTATAAATACCATCTCTTCTCTAATAAATTAATACCCATTTGATAAACACAATTTCTTTTTTATTTGCTCTTCCAAAAGTGAGAAATCAAAAATTTATATTTCCATCTTAACTAATTTTATTTGCATCTTCAATTCTCTTTATTATCTTTTGAATCAATATTTACAACATAATAATAATAATAATAATAATAATAATAATAATAATAATAATATGTCAGTTTTTGCATATTTTAAAATAAAATTTAAGATTTCAAACAGTATTCATTGTTATTTTCATTGTCATAGTGGAGGCATTTAGAAACATAGTGGTCTGATTTTAGAAGCTAATCATATTAGTATGGCCTGGTCCTTTAGCCTCAGAAACCGTTGGCTAATTTTCTTAATATAATCTTTTCTTCAATGAGATTTATAGAGAAAATTAGTGTTTAAAAGTAACACCACAATTGCAAAAAAAAAAGAAGAACAAGTGTACCTGCTAAAGAACAAAGTTTTGTTTATTATGATGGTATGATGATTTTCTATGGTAAACTAATTACTGTATAAAATTTTTAAATATTAAATATTACTATAAAAATATTTAAATTATACTAAAAACTAAAATCATCAAAGATTTTTTAAATTTATTTTTAAAATACAGTAAAAAAAAAAATACTAAAATCCCAAAGAAAACCCGCAAGTTCATTTAGTAACGCTTTTTTCTCCCTTTCTCTCTTAGTTTGAATCTTTTCTAATTCTAACAAGCATAACCCTCAATTCCTATTATTTGTTCTTGAAAAAAGAAAAGAAGAAGAAGAAGAAGAATTATAATACGAACTTAATCTGAATTCGTACCTCTGAAATTATTAAAAAAGTTTACCAAATAAATCGACAAACAAACAAAATTCATTTTTAATTTATAATGGATCAAAAATTAAAAAAAAGAAAAAAAGAAAAGATTTTGTTAATGTCATCAAATTTTATCAAAAATCATATTGAATTGATGATTATGCAAAAGAGTTTTTTCTCAAAAACTAATAATTTATCAGCATACGACTACTATACAATATTAATTAACATATAGAATAAATCCATCATGACAAAACATACGGAATTTGTTTTCCTTTTCCTAAAAATACGTTCTACTTTGGTTGGGTTGTCTAAAGACCCACTATCTCTTGTGATTGTGATTTATATGATCATTTTTTTAATTAATATTATATTATAATTGGTTAAAAAAATAATATTACATCGTATAAAAGTCAAGATTTGTAGATATTATAAAATATAATATAATCCGTATGAATACAGCCTGTAAAACAAAAGATAGAAACCCTCCTACTACATACAAAAAGATGTGAAAATTAGCACTGCCCATCTTTTATGAGAGTGGATGAAGACGTTCCACGACCTTGGCTCGGGCAGGTGGGCTTATTTGTTGTACACTTCAAGGCATTGAATTTAAATCTCTTGCCAAACTCAATTAACCAGTGCAGGATCATGAAAGGGATATCATATCCCAAAGCAGTTGAAAATTAGGACTCTTATGGATACTTAGCTGCTTTGTCTTTCTCCCTACTCCTAGTCCTACACCTGTCGTTGCTCATTCTTCTTACTCTCAGTCCATCAGTATTATAAACATATATAATTCACTTTGTTTAATTTATTAAGCGCCGCCCAGAAAATTATAAGGTTTATACTTTCAAGCGCAAAGCATCTTACCAACTCCTATACTAGAAGCAGCAGAATTGCCACTGAATGCTACGATTTCGAGTGCATGTACAAGAACAAAATCTAGTTGCCGATATTCTCACTTTCTCTAACCAAAATAAAAAGGAAAATGATTTCAATACTATCAAACAAAAATGTTAGAGTCAAATCACAGTCAGGCTTACCTTTTTATATTTATTTTTTCTTGGGAGAGTCGGTATGAGATGAAGCCCTGACCCTGAATTCGAGTTCTCCTCCTGATCCCATCTGCACGCACAAAGTAACAATATTGTAGGGTTTAGAAACTTAGCAGCCACCATGCAATTACTTTTACAATCGTATTGTACATCAGCAGGAGACCTAAATAAATTAATTATATCAACTAATTCATGCTGATAAAACGATGACAAAGCATCCAACAAAGATGCCTCCAGCCCCAGGAAGAGGATATTGAAGAGAAGAGAAATCGTTCCCATACTTTCTAGATTGTCACATGATTTTAATTTTTGACCCCTCTAACTTTTCTTAATTTATTGCCATCAATTCCGAGGATAAGCACAATCAGCCAAAACACCATTTTTATACCAAGTTGAAGTTGCTTATACAGACCCACAACATTTTGAAGACCTAAATATTTTATATTACACATCAATTTTCGTCACTTTCAAAATTGTTCATTCATGTCTAGCTGTTCTGCTGATTTTCTAATTACTTAGTTTTGAGCTACCTCGCTTTCTTTTAGTAGCTTTTATAAGTTGTTGGTTTCTGTGGGACTTGACTCTTGACAAGGACTTTAATATTTATTAAACAGTCATTTTATTTTTTCTTTCTGAAAAAAATAATTTTAAAAGAAAATATTTAATCAATTATTATTTACTTATGTTATTAGTTTAATTATCATATTAAATTAGAAATATCTATCCTAATCATGCATATAAATTTGATATTTCAAAAATCTTTAACCACGAACGCCAATAATTTCATCAACAAACCATACGAATGCGATATTCCTATCGTATAAGTTGTGGTCGTTTGTTCGTGCAGACACTTATTCATGCCTAGAAATAATGTACCCATTGCGAAAACTTTGAGCAACCAGGTTCTAAATATTTTTTATTTATTTCACATGGACGAATCAATTTCTTTAAAGTGTTAAGTGTAATGTAAATAATATATGTACCTTTTGAGATGTAACGAGGAGATAATCATTTTCAAAGTAGTGTTGAGTTTTATTCGCGTAATTTTTGGGTCAATATGTAGCCTGCAGCTCTGAATCTGGTGATAATTGTTCGGATAGCCATCATCCCAATCGTCATTCATTTGATTTTAGCTAGTAAAGTAATACAAACATAAGACATTAAGCAAATGCAACAAGACATTAATTAATTTAGTAAAAGGTTAATGTGATATGTCCAAACATAAGACATTAAGCTGAGGTAGTGCTACCAACAAGCCAACATAGGTAACGTCCGCACATTTTAGTAATTTCAGCAACTAAATAATGCAACAAGGTCCAATAATCCACTATTTTGTGATCATAATACGCGTACAATGTACGTGTTAGACCACAGAAGCAGGCCATTAGAAGACTATAACCCATGTGATTGTTAATTTATCAAGAAATATTTGTAATGTAAGGCCAAAAAATCCTCATCATTAAGACGTTGATATTATCATTATATTAAGTACTGTATATGAAATTAGGTGATTTAATTTGATTGATAGCATATATATTTGTATATCAGAGCCGGCTATAGAATTTTACCCAGCCCAATTAGTAAGTCGGGGAATTTGATACTATTAAAGAAGGTCCCCGATTGTCCCACCCTCAAAAAAAAATCACAAAGCAAGATCAATGTCGGAAAATCAATCCATTTCTCGCAAACAACAGTTAACGGTCGTCACCCATAGCTTACTTTTATCATCCTTTAACTAACTATTACTGGCAGTTTTTTCTTTATCCCAATAATATATAAGAAACAAAGGAAAGCAATCCTTACAACTTGCTTGAATACCGTAATAACGATATAAGTATATATACATAATTCATTGGTCAACTTAAACAAGTCCTTGGTTTGAGGGGACAAAAATCAATAAAAAGTCAAAATAAGACAATAGAAAGAGAAAGAGAGATTGACAGAGAGGCCTTCGTCGAGATGTTCCGATTCCTTTTTGTTTTTCTTGTCCTGACATTTAATTATGTAATTATTTCTGCCTCTATATATAGTGGAACTAGTTCAATATTGTTACAACCAAACATCCACTAGAGTAACAAGGCATATATATTATTTGCTCTTTTTCTTCCTTTCTTCGTCAAGCTCTCACCAACATAATGGTACGTAATATTCTCTTGACCAAATTAGTTGTAGTTAAACAAAACTAACATTTTTCTCCTTGCTATTGTCTCTTTTTCTTTCACAATCACTTAACAGGGAAACAGCAAAGATGAGAAAGGAGTACAACTTAAAGAAGAACGCAGGAAGCTCGGAGGAAGTAGGGCTGTTCTTTTTGTATTCGGTAAGCTTTTGACTTCGGGAAAACTTTACTGTTATGCTATTTTCCTTTTTACATTTGTTTTATTGTCCAATATTTTCATTCCGTTGAATTGATTTTATGCAGTAACAGAGGGCCTTGAGAATATGGCGTTTGTATCGAACGCGGTGAGCCTGGTAATTTATTTCTCCGGATATATGAACTTCAGCATAACAAAATCAGCCAGCACTCTTACCAACTTCATGGGGACTTCATTTCTATTAGCACTCTTTGGAGGATTTATCTCCGACACCTATCTATCAAGATTCAAGACTTGTGTCCTATTTGGATGCATTGAGTTGGTGGTAATTAATGTCTATTACTTGCATATCTATAGATAAATAGAGAGAGAGAGAGAGAGAGAGAGAGACAGACAGACATATTAGTTTCTTTAATTTATTTCCATACAGAGTATCCTTAATTCTTGATATTGGGAGACTTCAAAAGTGAAACACGACTATTGATCACCGCAGAAGATTTTAACACTTTCAATTTTATAACCGTGCGAGAAAGTAATTAAGCTCGTCATTTTGATCCAACTATCTATATATTGGTCGATTTTTTTTAAAAATTTTTACTTAATTTTAAATATAAATTTTCATTTGTTAATTTATAAAATTTAACATAAACATAATTATTAAGTTATTAATTTTAAATATTACTAATTAAATTATGTAAATTTAATAATTAATTTTTTTTTTTATCTCTCATTATATATATATATATATTATATTATTACATGAATTTTAGTTTACGTGCATGTTAGACTTGCATGCGCCTCGTCATATCATTCGATAATTGTAGTCCTTTTAATAATTAATTAACTCAATTATCTCTACCTGCACCTGTTGCATGACTAATTAACGAAGCCTTAGCCTAATTAATAGCATTTTAATGTGAAAATTAATTAAACTGCATAATAATATAGCTAGAGAGATAGAGAGATAGAGATGTAGATATAGAGAAGGAAAGAGAGAGCAGATCAATAACTTTGTATCTTTTGAAGCTCGATTAACATTTCATTCTTACTAATCTGGCAATAAAACCATTTCAGGGATATGCTGTCCTAGCAGTCCAAGCACACTTTGACCAGCTGAGACCAACTCCATGCGTCGGTTTTTTGCCCAACCAGGTGAAGCAATGTGCGGCTGCTGACAGTAGCCAAGCTGCCATCTTGTATACTGGTCTATACCTTATTGCATTTGGCACCAGTGGTGTTAAAGCTGCATTGCCATCCTTGGGTGCAGACCAATTTGATGAAAAAGATCCAAAAGAGGCAGCAAGAATGTCAAGCTTTTTCAACTGGTTTTTGTTTAGCCTTACTATCGGAGCAATCATGGGGGTGACATTCATTGTTTGGATAAGTATAAATGAAGGTTGGGACTGGAGTTTCGGAGCATGTACTATAGCAGTCTTATTTGCTGTTATATTTGTAAGCATGGGGAAGGCCTTGTATCGGAATAATGTACCCAAGGGAAGCCCTCTCATTCGAATTCTACAGGTGTTTGTAGCTGCTATTCGCAATCGTAACCTTCCAACACCAGAAATGGCAGATCAATTACATGAGATTCATGACAAAGAAGCAGGGATGGAAACTGAAATTCTTCGGAGGACTGATCAATTCAGGTAATTCTATCTGTCTTTACTAAGTTTACATAACCAATTATTTCTTTTATAGTTTGCTCATTTCACTTGGAATTTGTCAGGTTCTTGGACCGTGCTGCAATCATTCGGACGACTACTGATGGCGCTGCATCCACATCCGTGACCCCTGGTCCCTGGAAACTTTGCACAGTGACACAAGTTGAAGAAACAAAGATTATTCTTCGCATGCTTCCAATAATACTTAGCACTATTTTCATGAACACATGTTTGGCTCAACTCCAAACATTCTCCATCCAACAAAGTACAACAATGAACAGTCACTTATTTGGATTCAAGGTGCCTGGTCCCTCCATTCCTGTAATCCCCTTATTGTTCATGTTCCTGCTAGTCCCAATATATGAGCGCATATTCGTCCCACTTGCTAGAAAGTTTACAGGAATTCCCACTGGAATTCGACAACTTCAGCGAACTGGAGTTGGATTGGTATTGTCAGCAATTTCCATGGCAGTTGCTGGAGTGATAGAAACCAAGCGGAAATCAGTGGCTAGTGAACACCGCATGGTTGACTCTGCTGAGCCATTACCAATGAGCGTTTTTTGGCTTGGGTTCCAATATGCTATATTTGGAGCGGCAGATATGTTCACTATGGTTGGGCTGTTAGAATTCTTCTACGCAGAGAGCTCATCGGGCATGAAATCACTGAGCACAGCTATCTCATGGAGCTCATTGGCATTTGGGTATTTTCTGAGCACAGTGGTGGTGGAGATTGTGAACAAGGTAAGCGGTGGTTGGTTGGCTAGTAACAATCTGAACAGAGACAAACTCAACTATTTCTATTGGTTGCTGTCAGGGATCAGTGTATTGAATCTCGGTTTTTATTTGTTGTGTGCCTCTTGGTACAGATATAAGAAAGTGGAAGTGAAGAAAGTGGAAGATTGTAGCAGTGATGTTGATACAAAGGGTAAGAGGAAGGTTGAAATGGTGAGAGTTCAGGAATGTTAGGTCCAAATCCAAAGGGTTTCTTTGTTCCAATATTGTTATATCAATCAACATTGCATATTTCACTTACATTAATATGAAATAATGTGATTCAAAAAGTCGGTTTATAATTTTTTATAGAAAAAATTGTTCCTAAATTTGTCAAGCTATATGTAAGCTTAAACCCAGGCTATCCTCTACCTAAATTATTTGGTTTCGAAAATGGAAGATTATAAGACTTGAAAATCGACCAAAAAGTAGAATCGTAAAACTTTGAACATGATGGAATGTATGGATAATAATGACATTTTGAAAAATTTGACAGTTGATTGACACTGAGAAATTTCTAATGGCTAGTTTGAATTAGAGTGGCAATTTTTAAGTTTACAACAGCTAGAATATGACAAAGATGTTTATAGAAGCTACTAACACGCGTAATTAAATCTGAGAAAATTCTGGAGTGGCATTCCCATCAAACGAGCAAGAACCCAAATTTTCTGAAATAATTATTTTCTGAACCAAGCAACTACATACAAAAGCAAAGAACATGCAATATTAAAAGTCATTAGTGAGTTTTCTTGATGTTTGCATTATCATTAAACCTTTCATCCAGAGGCTTACCTAAATTGCAAGAAAGATCTAATGAATGACTAGAGAAGGTGCAAACTTAACTCGAGAACCTTGAAAGCATAGAGCACAAAGATGAAGGCTCAATTTCCTTGAAAAGCATACCGAGTCATTAGTTAATTATTTTGTACCTGTGAGAAATGAGATCGTGAAAATTATGGGTGGAATCTCCGGACAGATATAGAAGGGTCCATAATTTAGGAGTGTGTGCAAGTATCACTCTCGGACCCGGATTCGGTGTTCATTCTTAGATCTTATATTAGATATCTCATGGAATTAAATTCTCCTTATCTACAGATATTTGAAAATGAAAGAGAAATAATTAATCCTAAAAAAGTACTTAGCTCATGGATTGGATCTCGGTAATTTTAAAATTCACCAAGAAATTGATAAAAAAAATCCTAGAAAGAAAATTGAAAATTTTATAAATTAAAAAAAAAGTCATAAATAAGTTTTAAACCCCTTTTTTACAGTCAAAACCTATAACTTTGAGTTATTACAAACATATACTTAGAATATATAGAGAAAAAAAAATGAACAATGGCAAAAACAAAAATTCAATTAAGGTAAGATGTTAAGTCCAGCATTAGATACTTCCATATCAGGTGCAAGATAGGTTCAAGAAAATTCTCGTACACATTCAATTTACACGTGTGGCACTAGACATGTTCCCTTTTTGCATTTGGTGTTAGATGACTATAATTATTCGCCAAATGTGGCTTGTTCTTCCTTCACCTCCGCATCTATTTGCATCCAGCGCCAGATATCTCCTATATGGGCCCCAAATGTGCTCTGCTCTTGAAACCCTGAGTCATTCTCTTTCACTTGTAAGAAACTTAACGTCAAGTATCTTGTGAATTCAAAACTCAACACTTTAAGGACTTCATCAACCCTAGAGATCCTTGCATTGGCAATAATCTTGGCTTGCAAATTAAATTTATCTTCAACTTTGTTACCATCAACACCTAATGTACTCAAGTAGTCAAGCTCACCAAAATACCAATCATGTTTCATAAGCGTTATTCACTAAGGTCAACTTTAATCCTTACCAATTCCATCTTTACTCGAACGATGCAAACCATATCTAGAATACCTAACTCCCTGAAGCTATCAACATCATTGAAAATTAAGAGTTTGTTGCTTCTCTTAGATTTTCACCTATGATAACCCTTGATTCTATCATAAATGTCTTTGATAAGCATATCTATAACTCCATTGTTTACTTGACTAAGTCTGCCTAAACCCTAAAATGTACCACCTCTAGCACTTGTTCCATTAGTTCGCTTAAATCTATCATCACCATCCATTACAAACAGAAAATATATCTTGGTAGCTCATTTCCTCTTCGTTCTTATGGCTAATATCAAGTTTCTCTTTGATAAGACTGATAAGTTTGTCAACTTCTTTACTAGTGGTCTGGCCTATAAGTTACAAAAAAACTTTAAGACCATTACTCAATTTAAACATTATCACTAACCATTTATGTAGATCATCTCTAGTCTTGAAATTTGTCCTGACAACCTAGATATCACTTCCTATCTCAACTAGCCTAAGCAAACTTATGAGTTAATTCTACTAAGGCTCTTATACTAGGGAATCTTCAAATCATACTTAACCATCCCAATTAAGTCTTTAGCCATGATTCATCTATCTATGGGTTTGAGCCAATCACTGCAAGTAAAAAATAAAAAAAACGTAATGACCTGGTCCTAAAAGATAGAGGGTGATATCAGGGTGAGAAGGGTCTAAGTAAGGAGTTACTCCTGAAGGCTACTAGGATGGTTAGAGGTAGTGATGAACCATTCTATATCAGAATGAAAGAGAAAGTCACTGGGCTATATACATGGATGTTGATCCTAAGTTATTAACAAAAACTTTTGGGATAGATATTGGCTCATTACTAAAAATAAAACTGTAAGGTCCAAAGAGTTGTATCAAAATAGATAATATTATTCATAATGTTAGGTCAAATCTTATAATTGTATTAAAATCAACTTTACTTCAGTACAATGGTGGGTTCAGGAATAAACTAGACAAAAATTAGTAAGCTTGTAATGATCAGATCTTAGAAGGCAAAAAGTGGTACTAAGGTAAGAAAGGCTTAAGTAAGAAGTAACATTAGGATGGTTGAAAGTGGTGCCAGGATGAAAAATGCTTAAATAAAGAGCAAATTCTGATAGACTATTAAGATGGTTGGGGGTAGGATTGAGTAAAAAATTACTTCTGACAGATTACTAGGATAGTTAAGAATAGAGATTAACTGTTCTACTTCAGAATAAAAGAGAAAATTACTAAATTATTTATGTGAATGCTGGTTTTAAGTTATTAACAATGTCTTTTGAGATGGGGTATTGGCTCATTATTAAGAACAAAATTTTAAGATTCCAAGAGTTAGGCTAAAGTGAATAATATTATTGATAATATTGAGTCAAATCTTATAAAAATAATCTGTTAAAGATATATCCTAGAACCAATCGTGTTATAAAGTTAAGGGTTATTATCTTACTATATGTGTGTGTCTATATATATATATATAATTTATTATAAAAATATTTATGATGAATAAAATGATATTTTTTTTAGTATCTTACACTTTATTCAATTGTTATTTATTTTGTTTTCTTATTAATGTAAGATATGATCCTGTGATGTATTATGTGTTAAGATTTATATACAAAGAGTTGTATATATGAGTATAGAGTCTATAATTTAAATACATCCGAATTCATTTTTGACTGAGGTAATGTCATTAGGGATAATAATATTACATGATCAATATATTTTATTGTTACCACTGATTAGTATTCGATTTTAATAGTTGGATGAAGAGTCTCATGTTACAAGAGTATAAACATGAGTATTATATTTGAGAATGTGATACTAAACGTGACTAAACATGATAAATCACATTGGTTAATATTCACAGTCAATGATTTGTCATACAATTATACTAATATACCAGTCGTCCTTAGACTTGAGACATTACGGCTATAATCTATAATAAAACACATCATTCACTTGTGTATATCTCACTAGGCTAGCTACGCTTGGTAAAAAATCTTGATGGTAATGTATTTTTATTATATAAGGATAAATAATGATCAATATGAAATTAGCTAACTTGGATATTTGAACTTGACATTCTGGGTAGAACTATCATGTACGAGAACTAAATCTCTAGCCAGAGTACACAAATTCTAAAAAATAAGTTTTTGGATAAATGGATCCCGTTTATGATTCAGGTTCTAATCTTATGATCTAGTTAGGATTTTAATGATTCTATGATTTGCACAAGATCGGGAGTCGATAGTAGAAGGACTTTACTACATGCAAGTATAACTATATAA
>JAWDEX010000003.1:4203046-4231659 GCA_035221805.1 Trichilia hirta | reverse complement strand
TATTAATTATTGCAATAATCAAAATTTTAATTTTAGCACAAAAAAAAATTAGGCGGCCTCATAAAAATGAGACTTAATTATTCATAAAATTTATGAAGGTAGATTTTACTTCTATCAAGTTAAATTTACCACGAATTGAAATGATATGTTTTAATCGATCAAATGAACTATTTAATACACCAAAAATTTTCTCTATCTCTTTCAATATTGCACTGCGAAATAAAATTAGTTTGTTAACGGAATTAATTATCTAATAAATTTTGACGCACAATTTCCATTTCATTAATTCCTACTAACCTGCCTACAAAACCATTTCAGGGGTATGCTGTCCTAGCAGTCCAAGCACACTTTCACCAGCTGAGACCAATTCCATGCGTCGGTGTTTCGCTTAACCGGCTGGAACAATGTAAGGCTGCCGACAGTAGCCAAGCCGCCATCTTGTATACTGGCTTATACCTTGTTGCATTTGGCACCAGTGGAGTCAAAGCTGCATTGCCGTCGTTGGGAGCAGACCAATTTGATGACAAAGACCCGAAAGAGGCAGCTAGAATGTCAAGCTTTTTCAACTGGTTTTTGTTTAGTCTTACTATTGGAGCAATCATCGGTGTAACGTTCATTGTTTGGATAAGTACGAATGAAGGTTGGGACTGGAGTTTTGGTGTGTGTACTATAGCAGTCTTATTTGCTGTTATATTTGTAAGCATGGGCAAGACCTTGTATCGGAATAATGTACCCAAAGGAAGCCCTCTCATTCGAATTCTACGGGTATTTGTAGCTGCCATTCGCAATCGTAACCTTCCAACGCCAGAAATGGCAGATCAATTACATGAGATTCATGACAAAGAAGCGGGGATGGAAACTGAAATTCTTCAGAGGACTGATCAATTCAAGTAATTTTATCTGTCTTTGGCCTTTAGTAAGTTACATAACCAATTAATTGGTTTTAAAGTTTGCTCGTTTCACTTGGAATTTGTCAGGTTCTTGGACCGCGCTGCAATCATTAGGACGATTACTGATGACGGTGCATCCACATCCATCACCCCAGGTCCCTGGAAACTTTGCACAGCCACACAAGTTGAAGAAACAAAAATTCTGCTTCGCATGCTTCCAATAATACTTAGCACCATTTTCATGAACACATGTTTGGCTCAACTACAAACATTCTCCATCCAACAAAGCACAACAATGAACAGTCACTTTATTGGTTTCAAAGTGCCCGGCCCCTCCATTCCTGTTATCCCCTTACTTTTCATGTTCCTGCTAGTCCCAATATATGAGCGCATATTCGTCCCACTTGCTAGAAAGATTACAGGAATTCCCACTGGAATTCGACATCTTCAGCGAATTGGAGTTGGATTGGTACTCTCAGCGATTTCCATGGCAGTTGCTGCAGTGGTAGAAACCAAGCGCAAATCCGTGGCCAATGAACACAACATGGTTGACTCCGTTGAGCCATTACCAATGAACGTGTTTTGGCTTGGGTTCCAGTATGCTATATTTGGAGCGGCAGATATGTTCACTCTGGTTGGGCTATTAGAATTCTTCTATGCAGAGAGCTCATCGGGTATGAAATCACTGAGCACAGCCATCTCATGGTGCTCATTGGCATTTGGGTATTTTCTGAGCACATTGGTGGTGGAGATTGTAAACAATGTCAGCGGTGGTTGGTTGGCTAGTAACAATCTGAACAGAGACAAACTCAATTATTTCTATTGGTTGCTGTCAGGGATCAGTGTATTGAATTTCCTTTTTTATTTGTTATGTGCCTCTTGGTACAAATATAAGAAAGTTGAAGTGAAGCAAGCGGAAGATTGTAGTAGTGATGTTGACTCAAAGGGAAAGAGAAAGGTTGAAATGGTAAGAGTCTAGGGATGTTAGGTACAAAGGCTTTCTTTGTTCCAATATTGTTATCTAAGTTCATATTTTACTTGCAGAAATATGAAATAATGTGATTCAAAATGTCGGTCTATAATTTCTTATATAAAAAATTGTTCTTAAATTTGCCAATTAATGTGCAAGCTTTAAGCTTAAAGCTAAATTTTTCTTTAAATTATATTTCATACTGAGATATTATGATTACACAACTATTTTTAGTTTTTATTGTATAGTTATTACTGTAAAACGAAACTCTGTTAGTTAAAATAAGGGTGAATTCCATCAAAAATTAGTATTATTCAATATATTTACAATTTTACGTTCCAAACTAGATGAAATCAACAATCCCAAACATATCCCTAAATTATTTGTTTGCCTCAATGGAAGATTTTAAGACTTGAAATGGACCAAAAAGTCGAAAAATAAAATTTTAAACAAGGTGGAATGGCTGCATGATAAAAACATTTTAGAAATTTTGATAGTTGATTGAAACTACGAGAAATTTCTAATGAATAGTTTGCAGTAGAGAGTGCTAATTTTGAAGGTTACAATAGCTAAAATATAATAATAATGTTGGTTGAAGTTACTACAATGCGTAATTAAATCTGATAAAATTATCGAGTGACACTCCATAGACAAACCACCACCCAAATTCTTAAAATAATTATTTTCTGAACCAGGCAACTACATAAAAAAGCAAAGAACATGCGTACAGACGAATCGCATATTAATGTCATTAGCGAGGTTGGTGACTCGCTTTGGCGGATTATTGATGTTTGCATTATCATTGAGCACTTCCATCCAGGGGCTTACAAAATGGGCTTAATTGAGAGAAAGAACTAACGAATGATTTACAGAAGATACAAACCTAGCTCGTGAACCTGGAAAGCATAGAGCCCAGAGGTGGAGGCTCAAATTCTTCGAAAAGCAAATTGGAGCCATTAGTTTTTGTTTTCTCATCAGACACTATGACTTTTATCAAACCAAATCTCTTTTACATATATTTTTTTTTTTTTTTGATTACGTGAGAAGTCCCCTATTATTTATCAAACACTAAACTTTACTTTTTATTATTACTCAAGTTAATTTCGATCTCTACCCCTCGAATTACACTTAAGGGTCAAATGCATGAAACAGGAGAGATTCAAACCTGAAGTAAACAAAACAATGCAATCAATGGACCGCCAGAATATTTCAAAATAAAAGAGACATAACTAATCTTAAAGAATACCCCATGGTCGAAGATGGTGACTGGCAACTGGATCATTAGTCATACGAGTTGCAATGAACTTAGCTTTAAGGTAGCCCACTTTTTGTTGCTTTAACAGAAAACGACGGAGTCTTGGGCAGTTGAATTGCCTCGGAATTCAAAGACATGCAATTCTAATAGACCTGGGAAGGTGTCAGTTCCAATAATCCAGTGTAATTTGATTTCCAACTAGGAACATGATCGTTTCCATGATCAAAAATTAAAAATTGGAAACCGAATGCATGCGCACAATGGCCATCTATTCGGTGTGCATAGTATAGCAGGTGGTATTACAAAAGATTAAAAAATAATTCCTTCTACTCTCTTCATTGTTTTAACTGAGGACCTCGTTTCTTTCTGGTGAAAGGGAATAAAAGATGTGCATGCCGTAGCACATTGAATAACAACCTTAACAAAAATATAATGAAAATTTTGTAATAAGGCAAAAAATTTCCAAATACTTGGATTTCTTCTTCTTCTTCTTCTTCTTCCATTTTTTTTTTTTTTCGTCAAAGTCTTAGTAAGTGATTACAAAAAGAATGTGTCATCGGCCATGGTTGGCCATCAACATAGATACACACGAACTGAAGAGATGAATCATTGAAAAAATGTCTAGAATAAGAACAAACTTGACAAGAAAACCCAGAATATTGACAGTTGCTTGTTTATGAGACTAGATTGTTGAAATGTGTTTGATCCTCCTTCCTCCAGACATATCAAGAGATTGCTACAGCATTCTTCCTTGCAAGTGGATCATCAAAAGTATCTGATACTCTGGATGGAGGCCAATACCGGAACAGCGATCTACCAACAATGTTTTCTACAGGAAGTGGACCCCTAAAAAATTAGATCAACAAAAGGAATTGCATTTTAGTATGAATATACAACAATGGCCCAGTATAACTGGCACAATTATGTAAATTAATTATATTATCTCACAATAACAATATGCTTAACAAATATGTCGGGATATTTGGACAAGAAAAATATGAAAAGCTAAACAAAAATATTTGAGTGGCGTTGAGATTTTAGGATTACCAGTTATGGGAATCAAAGCTGTTGTTGCGATTGTCCCCCATCACAAAGACATAACCTTCAGGCACAACCTGTGCATTCAACCAGAAGACAACATTGGACTCCATTAGCCAATTTGATCTGGGTTCTTTCCATAAAAAATTAACAAATCAACAGAATAAAGAGAGAAAAAATGACATTAGGATACACTACCACTGGGTCCATTTCATAAGAGAGGGGCTCCAGAATGTAGTCTTCATCTTGAGCAAGACCATTTACAAGCAATTTCCCATTACGAACCTATCAAACACAAAAACCCATAAATGAGATTAGATGTCTAAAAGAAGGTATACAATAATTCTCCTTAGGGGAGAAAACATAGAAAGAAGAGTAGGGGATAAAGGAGGAGCTAAAGGGATAAATGGCATCAATAAAAAAATATCAGCTTACTTCTACACAGTCTCCAGCCTTTGCTACTATCCTCTTTACGAATACATCCCCTGAACTGTAACCAATTTCCTATAACAAAAGCAAACAATAAGCAAAATAGAAATAACAGAGTAAACAAGAAGTCCTATTTCTTGCACTCAGGAAGTAAAATTGAAAGGATACCTGCAAGATGGGAGGTGCCTTGAAGATCACTATATCCAAAACCTCAGGCTTTTTGAAAAAATATGAAACCTGATAACCAATGACGAAAGTAAAAAAGATATCAGCCAATAATCAGAGGAAGTAAATTTCTCTTATCTACATGACTATATATAGTAATACATATTCTGTATCTTGTTCTCGGCACAATTCCACAAATTAAACATTTTCGTTCATCAATCATCATCTCTATAAATCGTAATGCTCATAAACTTCCTTCAAGAATCATGTGAATTCATAAAGTCATAGCATCTTAAAAACAAAAACAGAAAGCTCATTATTCCCATTGAACCATGATTTTACATTAAAAATTCAGTGCTAAAAAGGCTCATTGTAATTTTGAATGTAAATACTAAAACCAATATCTTACTTAAAAGCATATGTGCAAAACAATAAGTAAGAATAGATACTTAACTACCTGATATTAATAACATGTTTTATATAAGTAGGCATTGAATTAACATTGAGTGGTAGGCAATCTAATGTCTTTGATAGCAGTTTACGTGGCAAACCTCAAAAGTGCGACTCAATTTCATTTCATACTTGTTTAACCTGTTACCTATGTCATGTCATAGATTGCTAATTAGCAACGATCACCCGTCCAAAAATACGATATATAATTCCAAATGCTTCCTACTTCTTAAAAGATAAATATGAGATAAGTTATTCATAATCAATTTAGCAAAAGGATAAAAATGATTCACCTTCTCTGCCAAAATGCGGTCACCAACATCCAGGGTAGGGAACATAGAAGCGGAGGGAATTGATCTGGGCTCAGCCAAAAACGACCTAAACAACAAACTAACAGTCAAAGCCGTAAAAGCCGCCTTCGCGTCCTCCGAACATATATTCAACACCTTTGACCACCAACTTCCGCTTGTTTTCAACTGCAGGCTTACACCATTTTTATTTTCACTCTGACTGTACGGTATTTTATCATTAGTTCCTCGTCTATCAATGTAATCGCTGTCCGGGCCGGTGCTCGGTTCGTTACAAGGAAGCCATTTCGATCCCTGTAAAAAGGGAATCATGGAAGTGGCCTTAATTGGTGAAATACCGAAAACACCCATGGTGGTTGTGGAAGAACCGGAAATAAAAGCCGTTGACTTCATCATCGACAACAATCCCACGATCATCGGATTATTGCAATCACTGTGTCCAAAGATTTCAGCAGCAATTGTATTACAAACGGACGCTCGATAATTTGCTTTGGGTTGATAATTTTGGGGCCGATCAAGATCGTTTTTTTTGTTGTGGCAGAAGATGCGAGGACGAAAGATGCATTCATGGAACGACCGCGTGGTGATGGTAGTGGTGGAGCATCCCATTCGAATACCGGCAGAGTTGGCCAGGTTTTGTGCGACGTAACCGGAGAAGTTGACGGTGACACGTAACGCCATATTTGCTATTTTGATTAACTTGATTAGGAGTAGTTGAATCGCGCTTTCGAAGATTAAATCTGTTAATCTGAGAAGACCTAGAAGCCGATAAATGCTACTTTCACTAAAAGATACAGCGAGTCGAAGACGAGAGGGTGGAATTGAGGTTTTGAGTCAATGCAATGGGAAACTTGAAAGCTGACTTGAAATTGATTGGTTATGGCGAAATTAAGCAAGTAGATTGGTAGTTTTTCTTTAGTTTCTCTCCAGGATGCAGAGAGAAGAAAAGAGACTCGAGAACACAACCCAGAAAATAGGGAGAGCTGGTTAAAAACTGAAGACGAGTGGCAAGTAAAAGGTTACAAGACGGCGGCTATTTGCGGTAGTCTTGTTCGTATCGTCATTTACGGAAGTACCAGTGCTCCGAAAGTGGACTTTTTTCATTGGATGGCAGATGCCAGATCATGAGATTATGATATTTTTACACTAATTTTAATATTCCGATTTGATAAATATTTATTTTCTTATCTAATTAATATCTTATGTTACAATTTCATAATTTTATTAATTAATTTTAGTAAAATTAATGGATAAATATTGTTAAGAATCGAGGTTGTTTATTTGTTGGGTTTCATTAGTTGACTAGGAGGAAGGAAAGGAGGAGGGAAAAGCACCTTGGGTTACCTGCCACTTTCCTTCATCCTCCCCCTTCCCGGTGGAGTCCCGCCAATTTAATAAAATTACATGAAATACCCTCCAAATGTGTGTTCCACCATAATTTTGTAAAATTGAAAAACTATCCCATAATGTATGAACAATGTATAAGATAACTAATGAAAATTTGAATCTTGTGAAAACAAAACTAATTGATCTGAAATCACATATTGTTTGAATAAATAAAGTCTTGAATAATTATTCTTAATTTAACTTTAAAAAAATCTTAAATAGAATAACTATATGATGTCATTTGCATATCTATTGAATAAAAATTTTGATAAAGATAATTCTATAAAAAAAAAATTAAACGTATTATTTAAAATAATTTTATTGTATATTATATAGTTTATATAATATTTTTATATTTTAAATTTTTTTTAGAAAAAAGATTATAATAATTGATTTTTAATTTATGAATAATGTGATATTATAATTGAAATAAAAAATTTTACCGAAAATTTAAATACACGTGATTGTAGCAGTCATCCGGACTTCCAATGACAATGAAAGACATTAGATATATTGATTGGATTTCAGATTTCAATTGTAAAATAAAAATGGAAAAAGGAAGGAAACATCGAAGGCAAAGAGTGACGTCAGCGCATACCTCAGACAAGGAGTTGGTTGGTCGTTGTCACATAGATAATAATGGACTATAAAAAAACCTTATTTAATAATAGTTAGTATTTAATTGATAAATTCTGCAAGCTTTGAACTCCCTATATTTTTTTTCTCTGTAAGTTTGATAGAAAAAAAAAATGCAGTACAAAGATCTTTCTTTTAAAGTTTAAACAATGTTAAATTATACAAAAAGAAATTTGTTAGACATGGTTATAATGTATTATTTATGTCCTTTTTAACATAAAATTTAAAATATTTTTATTTAAAAATTAAAATTTTAACACAAACCGGTTGCAAATTGTTTTATCCCACGTTTTTGTTTTTATTTTGTTGGTCGATGCCAATGGGGTAATATTAGCCCTCGTTTACTTTTTCGGTCTTTGTGTCACGTCATATAAAACATTAGATTTTACGAACAATGGAACAATTTGATAATTATGTCATTATTTTCCTTAATAATCTATCAACATCTGGTCAAAAGTAAAAGACCAAAAATTTCTGGGGGCAGTTTGAATATATATATATATATATCTGAACGAGATGAGACCACGTCAATGGTCAGAATGGATAAATAATCAGTACATTAATAAATTAACGACGCACTTAAATACTACAGAATGCTATTTAGGTTATCCATTAAGTTTAAAAAATTGTTAGTATTATATATTCTAAAATTATTTATATTATTAATTTTAAATATATTATATTAAATTATTATAAAATATATATTATATATATTTATTAATAATAAAAATATTTTAATTTATATATATATATATATATTATTTTTTTATTTAATTATATTAAGATAGAATATACACGTGAATTGTTTAAGATAATTAAATTATTTAAATTATTACCTATAGATGTAACATCAACTGAGTATTAATATTATATAGTGAGCACACTGAATATTTTTGGTGAATATCATGAAATGATATTAGTGCAAATAATATAATAGTTATATTATTAAGACATTAGTATGGAATAATAGTTAGAAAATTATTATTTGAAGGTGACCAAAGTACGGTGAATTACACGAATGTTTAATATCAATGATTCATTATTAAATTATAAGGGTATGTTAACTACTTCTCAGACCTTGGACGTCATAGTTGTCAATCAGTATAAATGTATATGGTTCATATAATGCATAAATTCGAGACTAATCACGTCTTGTACACAGAAGTTAGTTTAGTCATGTGTTGTTTATATCGAGTAGCAAATAACTGTCAGAAGGAATTTATTGACTCGATATAGTAAATTTTGAAGTACCATTAACTCGATTCAGATTTGAGTTCCCAATCGAATATTAGTAAACGACTAAAAATAAAGTCTTTGGCCAAAGCACAAATATCATATGAAAAGTTTATAGTGACAAGTTCAATTCGTACTGACTGATTATCTGAAAACTGAATCAAGAATTTTTAATATTCGTGAGCCTTGATTTGATTGGGATTAGACAAACAAAAAAAAATTATTCATACAAAACCTATAATTAAGCATAAGGTTCGATGAAGTTTTTCTTCATTACGAGTTAGAGACTATGGCACATTACTAGATGTCAACTATAGTCATTAAGCATTCGAATGGTTCGAAATAAGGTCAATGAGATTGATTTCAGCTCACAGTTAACGTTATAGTGAACCTAAAAGATCACAATATAAACCCTGAGATTATCTTTACTATGAGAGAGAGTAAATAATATTCATAAGAGAGTTAGCACTCTCGAATATATTATTTGACCAAAAATCATAAATAGTTTACGCGTTAAATTGTTTAAGGAGATGAGAGCTTGAAAATTGACCTTATTGTAATTTAGAGTAAATTACGATATTTCATAAATAAGTAGATAGTTAAATAGAATTCGAAGTCAATTTATGATTTTTAAAAGTCGAGAGACCTAAATGATATTTTATAATTGAGGGCTTGAATGATATTTTATAGTTCAAGGGTGCCGTGTGTGTGTAATCACGTGCATATCACAGAACGCAGTAAAAATAATAATTTTATTGGATATTTTAATTTTTTACAAATTAAACACATTTAATTTATAATCACTAATTTTCAGTGATTCTCTGATGAAGTACAGCACCAATAATGTGATGTCTCTGAAAAATTAAATATTTTAAATTTTTTACTAATTGGCCAATTAGAGAGAAAAAACGAAAAAGTTGAAAGGGAGGCAAAAACTGAACAAATACATTCTAGGAGCATAACATTTTTGCTTTCGTTTTAAAACATTTGTAAAAAATATAATTGGGACTCTTAAATTATAAAATATCATTCAGGCCCTCCAATCGTAAAATATTATTTAGGTCTCTCGATTTTTAAAAATTATAAACTGACCCTAAATTTTATTTAAATATCTATATATTTATAAAATACTATGATTTACTGTAAATTACAATAAGTTCAATTTTTAAGCTCTCATCTCGTTAAACAATTTAATGCATAAATCATTTACAACTTTTGACCAAATAATATCTCCGAGAGTGTTAGCTCTCTTATGGATATTATTTACTCTCTCTCATAGTAAGAATAATCTCAAGTTTTATAT
Source organism: Trichilia hirta (assembly GCA_035221805.1). Classification (NCBI taxonomy): domain Eukaryota; kingdom Viridiplantae; phylum Streptophyta; class Magnoliopsida; order Sapindales; family Meliaceae; genus Trichilia; species Trichilia hirta. Next base: position 4,221,596 of record JAWDEX010000003.1, on the reverse strand, counting down.
AATGACCTCTCAGGTTCACTATAATGTTAGCTGTGAGCCGAAATCAATCTCATTAATCTCATTTTGAATCATTCGAATGTTCAACAACTATAGTTGACATCTAATAATGTGTTATAACTCCTAACTCATAATAAAAAAAAATTTTCATCGAACTTTATGCCCAGTTATAAGTTTTGTGTGAATAATCTCCTTCCATTCGTCTAATCCCAATCAAATCAAGGCTTACGAATATCAAAACCATTAATTTAATTTTATTCAAATAATCAGTTAGTACGAATTGAACTTGTCACTATGAACTCTTTGTATGACATTTTTGCTTTGGTCAAAGACTTTATTTTCAGTCGTTTACTAATATTTGACTGAAAACTCAAATCTAAATTGAGTCAACAGTACTTTAAAATTCACTATATCGAGTCAATGAATTTCTTCTGACAGTCATTTGCTACTCAATATAAATAACACATGACTAAATTGACTTCTGTGTACAAAACGTGATTAGTCTCGTATTTATACACCATATTAACTATGTGCATCTATACCGATTGACAACTATGACATCCAAGATCTGAAGAGTAATTAACACACTCTTATAATTTAATAATAAATCATTGACATCATACATTCGTGTGATTTATCATATTTTGATTACGTTCAAATAATAGTTCTTTAACTATTGTTCCATACTAATGTCCTAATGATATGACTATCATATCACTTGCATTAATATCATCTTATAATATTCATCGAAGATATTCAGTGTACCTACTATGGAATATCAATGTCCAGTTGATATTACATCTGTAAGGAATAATTTAGATAACTAATTATTTTGGACGATTCACATATATATTCAATCACTAGCATGATTGGATAGAAGCAACAGTATATACACATAAATTAAAATATTTTTATTATTAATAAATATGTACAATATATATTATATAGTAACTTAATTTAATATACCTAAAATCGATAACGCGAATAATTTTAAGGTATACAACACTAATAAGGGATTCTAATAATATTTGTCATTAAATTATAAAAATAGAAGCATAACGTTTTGACTTCATCCAGAGGCTGAATCATTCAGTTTTCTTCTCTCTCTTCTACTCTCTTGTTCTCTCTTTCGAATTAGACATTTAGTAGAAAATTAAAAGTGTTTAATTTCTCAGATACATCACATTATTGGTATTGTATTTTATCAGAAAATTAATAAAAATTAGTAATTAAAAATTAAATGTATTTAATTTATAAAAAGTTATTGTACTCCGATAAAATTATTATTTTTATTGTATTTTATAATATGTACGTGATCACACGCATACACCGGGAATCACCCGAAGGAAACTAAATCTTTTCTTGGTACCATGTATATTCCATTATGACCATACCATGGACATTTGTTATTATATTTACAAGAAAAAATATTAAAAGAAATAGATATATCACATCATTGCATTGGTATGTCTTCTCCGAAATTTATTAAATACGGGTTGGATAATTACAAAAAAATGTAATTTATTTTTAATAACATTATTTTATTATAATTTTTCTATTTAATTTTTCTCTAATATAATGTTGCAGAGGCTATTGTTAGAAAGCAACCAAGCACTTACCGCAGTGGGGTGAATGAGACAGTTTTGAAGGATATTCTATGGACAATCAATACCTAGAAAGCCAAATTTTAAATCTACCTTTATTTTAGATAATTGTAAAATAATTGTCAAAAATGGAGGATTATTACACAGTAGGCTGGTGAAATTATCATCGACCTTCTAAAAAAATTAACTTAGCCTTTTTTAATAAACAAGCCGAGTATGAAACAAATGGATAGAAATTAGAATGTATGTCCGTTGGTGGCTTCAAATATATTCGCATCCCACAATGGGCCGATGTTCAAGAGACCCAATTAAGGATTCGCACCCTTAGCAGCCCAAAAAAGATTATCATCCAACTTGTTGTGATGTTATGTCTTAAAAAGAAAATAATAAAAAATAATGAGCTCAAGATTCAAAGTCTCTGCTCTGAATTATTTTATTTTCATTTGTCCATTAACGCATATTAAAAGTTGCACTACCCTAATTTGAAATGGTTTCTATCCATAATCCTTGTATAATTGTATTATACCAAGAAAAGAAGCTGAAGAGATACTTCAAATGAAGCCATCCCACTATCTGGCGCCGATTTCACTTTCGGCGGGGGAAGAGAACGTTATGGATGTGGTCCATTTTGCTTCTCTATAAATAATAATTGCATTTTTTTTTTCTTCTTCTTAATTATGTTTGAAGGAGTATTTTGAGTAATATCCATGTGATGTTCCTTGAGCATGCTTCTCTACAAAACAATAGCATGTCAATAATCTGCGTGCTGTTCTCAAATGAGTAGAAAATCCAATGGCGTGACGGAAAAGGAGTCAAATTTACACTTTGCAATCAACATTCGAACTGTACTGGTGGTAGCCGCACAGAAACTCAAAAAACAGTGTAGAAACGCAACAAGGCTGCCCACGCGAGAAAATGGCACGCGGGAGTGTCGGATAAACCTGACATCTCTCTCTCTCTCTCTCTCTCTCTCTCTAATTATTAAAAGATTTGCAACAAATATTTCTCGTTTCATTAAATAAAAATAATAAATATTTCTCATTATAATTTAAATAATAAAATTTTAATTAATAAAATAAAATATATATTTTCATCCTACAAATTTTTTATTTTTATTATATAAACGCTTAAATTAAAATAATTATATTTATAAAAAATATTTAAAATTTAATTTATAATTTAAATATTTTAATTTACAATATTTTATACTAAAAGAATTATTAATTAATTTTTTAAAATTAAATTTACAAAATTTTTATTTTATATTCATAAAAATTTATGGATGTTGTTTTTATTTTATAATTTAAATTTATAAATTTAATTATATATTTTTTAAAAATTAAATAGAAATAATTTTAAATATTTTATTTAAATTATTAAATGATTATAATATTTTATATTATAAAAAATTAATTTATAATTTAAAAATTATAAATACTTTTTAAAAAATTATTAAATATAAATAAAAAATTATAAATTAAATTATGTTATTTTATAATATTTTATACTAAAAAGAATTTTTATTTAACTTTTTAAAATTAACTTTAAAATATTTTTATTTTATATTCATAAAATTTATGAATTTAATTTTGTTGTATAATTTAAATTATAAAAATTTATTATTTTATTTTTATTTAAAAATATATAGTCTTTCAATAATTTAAATAAGAACATTTAAAACTTTTTATTTAATTTTTACAAATAAAAAAATAACTTTTTTTATAAATTTAAATTAAAAAATAAAAGTAAATTTATAAACTTTTATGAATAGAAAATAAAAATATTTTAAATTTAATTTTTAAAAATTAAATTATAATTTTTTTAAAGTATAAAAAATTTAATTTATAATTTTATATTTATGTTTAATAAATTTTTTATAACTACTTATAAATATAAAATTATAATTTAACTTTTTAAAATATAAAATATAATAGTCAATCAATAATTTAAATAAAAAAAATTTAAATTATCTTTATTTAATTTTTGAAAATTTACATAAAAATAAATTTTTTAAAAATTTAAATTTTAAAATAAAATAAAATTTCTAAATTTTTATGAATATTAAAAATATTCTAAATTAAATTTTTAAAAATTAAATTATAAATTTTTCACCATGAAATGTTATAAAATAAAAAAATTTAAGTTATAATTTTATATTTATATTTGATATATATTTTTTTTAAAGTACTTATTAATATAAAATTATAAATTATATTTTTTATAATATAAAGTGTTATAGCCTTTTAATAATTTTAAAAAATTATAGATAATTTTTATTTAATTTGTAAAAATAAAAAAATAAAATTTTTATAACTTTATATTATAATATAAAAATAAATTAATAAATTTTTATGATAGTAAAATAAAAATATTTTAAATTAGTTTTTTAGTATAAAATATTAAAAGTTAAATTAAAAATATTTTTTAAAAAAATAATTATTTTAATTTAAGTATTTATGTGATAAAAATATTTATTTTTATTTTTAATAGAGATATTTATTTATTTTTTAAATTATAAAAATATTTTTCATAATATTTTAATAAATAATAAGTGATATATTAAAAATTTATATGAATATTTGTTATAAATTTTTTTGATATGAATAAATATTATTTTAAAAAATTATAAAGGTTTCTTTAAAAAATGTTACCGCTACGAAGTTCAAGGATCGTGGACCGTTGCCAGAGGACGAGCTTCTGCAAGCGTGCGTCGCATCTTTTCACGCGCTAGTTAAAAAATGAAAATTTCAAATTCCACAACGGATTTATCCCACAATTAGAGTATTTTCAGAAATCTCCCCTGTAGTTTATAGAAATTAATAGTTTATAAAACTTTGTGTAAACCTCCTGTACTTGTTAATCAATTAAATATATTAAGACATTCAAAATAACTTTATTTTTAAAATTTTTTATTCATATTATTATCATTATTTTACGAGCTAATAATTTTAGCTAATAGGTTAGTTTAATAAGAACTTTTTTATAATAATAAAATAACTTGACTTTATCTTTTTATTAAAATTATTTATTTATTAGAATTATTATCTTACAAAAAGAATAACAATAATATAAATAAAAAAAATTAAGAATGTTTTAAAATTTTTTTTAATTTTTATATTAAATAGGTGCAACTTTTGGCAACATAAAGAGAAGTAATTTTTTTTTTTTTCTTTGAAATTGATAAAAGCAATCTTAATAACCAAAAATAATTCTAATTATGAATAACGACAATTTCACAAAATATATTTTCTTTATTTAGAGAAAATAAAAGTACTTTTATTTAATTTATTAGATATTTTTTTTTCAAAGTTCTTAATATATTTTAATTTATATTGTCACAATTATCTTTTTGAGCTAATAGTTCTAATAAATAAATAATATTAATAAAGTATGTTAAAGAAGGTTATTTTTAGATTATAATATTTTTATTAAAATAATTTATTAATTAAAATTAATAACTCATAAACAATTTAAGATATTTTATTAATCCACTAACAATCAAATGGATGAAAATAAGTAAAGATTTGTGTGAATTTTTATAAGTTATTTATTTATAACTTTTAAAAACCTTAAAGAAAGGTTTCTAAAATTACTCTTTTAATAATTACAAGAAAATAGTAATATTTGTATAATTTGAAGATGTATAACTTTTATTTATTTATTATTGTTTAAAAAAAAAAATTTAAGGAGTATATCCTTAAGATGACTTGTTTTATTGATTGAAATAGTCCTTTTAATATTAAATATATATTTATAAATATTTGGTGTCATTTAATTTTATAAACCAAGAACTTCTAGATAATAAAAAATCATTTCATAATTAGAAGCTGAAATTAAATTTTAAGATTTTTAATAAAAATAAAATAAATTATTTTTGTTGTATTTAAAAATTTTACCTCATTTTTTAATATAACTTGAAAAAATTTAATTATAAAAGTTTTATTAAAATATTGATTTATAATAATCAAATAATTAATATTTTGTTTATTAAAATTTTTATTTACAGAAAAATTATTTTAGAAATTTATATCTAAAACGATTATACCAAACCACCTCAATATATTTATCCTAAAATATTTTAATTATAGAATAAGTAAGGGGTCCATTGATAAATAAGAATTTGTCAATTATATATATTTTTTTTTCAAAGAAGAGTCGACAGCCAGTGTCTCGAACGAGTGAACTTTGGACTGAATTTGTTGACGGAATGTTTAATTTCATATAAAAAAATATCATAGAGATTCCCTACTTTTTGCATTGGCATTCATACAAGTCCCAAATCATAGAAAATATCATGGATCTGTCTGAAATTAAATGCAAACCTCAAGAGGCTCTATAATATTTTGACACTGTACAATTCGGTCTAAAATTTTTGGTCCAGATGGAGTTTCAAGTTTGCAGCCGTTAAGGAGCGAAAAAAAAATGATTTGAGGTATGTGAAACTTAATAAAAAAGAGAAGTGGAAAACCATAAATTGTTATACACGAAACAAATTTTATCATAACGGGTCTGTGATGGCGTGCCAAACTCCTTCCTGTTCCAACACTTCCACAACGAGAATTCAGGAGGCAGAGTGAGGACCCACAGGATATGATTATTCATGAATCGCTATGATCTTGATCGATTTAACTCTGACCCACCACGTCACGTTAAGCACACACCTTAATCACCCGTTCCCACCCTCACAGAACTCTACCCTCGCTCCGTAATATATAAACCTCGCTCTTCTTTGTTGCATGCACTAACCCATCAATCAAATCAATCCAGTCAGCTTAGTCGCTGATTTCGCTATAGAATTACGAGTTTTCACGGTCATCTCGGCCCCGCACCCTGCAGTATCAACGGTCTAGATTACGAAGGTGCAAACTTTCATGGTCCATTTCCAGCGTTTCACATCATTTTCCAGACTGCCATTCTCCACTTCACATTCTTCAGTTTTACCAGTCATTATTGACTGAAATAACATACCGACTATTTTTTTTTAAAGAAAATAAGCGTCAAAGAACCTAAACCAAACACTTGCCTCCATTATTTCTTCTCGTACTCTGCAATTTTGGTATCCGAAGTAGCCACACAAGCAGATACACAGCACTCGGAAATAAAGCGAGCAAGCCAAAACGAAAAACACTAGGAGATACATTCACGAGCGGTACAATGGAAGAGAGACCGGAGACGGAGCTCATATCCATTCCGGCGACCCCACGTGCTTCAACACCGGAAGTACTTACTCCGTCAGCTCAGAGGTCGCCAAGACCAGCATCCAAGGAGGCGAAATCTTCTACGGCTTGGACTCCAACGTCGTTTATATCACCGAGGTTTTTGAGTCCCATAGGGACGCCAATGAAGAGGGTCTTGATCAACATGAAGGGTTATTTAGAAGAGGTTGGTCATTTAACCAAGCTTAACCCACAGGATGCTTGGCTTCCCATTACAGAGTCACGTAATGGAAACGCTCACTACGCTGCGTTTCACAACTTGAATGCTGGTGTAGGGTTTCAAGCACTGGTTTTGCCCGTTGCCTTCGCTTTTCTCGGTTGGTATGGCTCTCTTTCTTTTCCTTTCATTTCTAATATGGTCGGTTAGTGCTTTTCTTTGTGCAAAACCAGGGTTTAGATTACTTGTAGATCTAACTATACAGAGACCTGCCTTTGAGAATAAAAGCACAAGATTAAAGTGGTTCGAGATGGCTTATAGGTTGCTCTTGCTTAGTTCATTACTCTTCTGTTGAAGTTTTTGTTCTTTTTTTCTTTATATCCATATCTTTATCAAATTTAACCATTTGCAGCCTTAAATTGGTGACCTTTCACGTTAATTCCCTAATTTATACTTTTTAATCACGTCTGCAAACTCTATTACAAGGTTCAAAATGAATTATCTTCACCATTATCACCAGTTAGCTACAAGTTTGATCTTGCAAAAGAACATACATTATTTTTGTTTGTTTTGGGATTGGGGGTGGTGATTGGAATTATCTGTCACTCTGATTCTGCTTTTACAAGCTAGTCATGATATTTGACTACTAAAGTTAAGGGCTGGTGGGTATACTTCAATCTTTTATTTTTCAACATTAGTTAATAAGACAGTGTGATCTAAATAAAAGAAAGAAGCATCCTTGAGGCAAGTCACGTCACTTCATTTCTTTAACTTTATCTTTTGGAGAAATTCAATCATTTTGGAGATTTGCTACTGGGCCCGTAATTGTGTTTTGATTTTAGAAGATGAAGCAATAAAACAAGTCTAAAATCTAATAATTGCTGTCCTCATTCGTGATATCGGTCTCTTACGATTCCAGATAGCGTACATCATTACAAAATTCAATAGCATGCTGACAAAGCAAATAAGGTTGCCTTTAGCACTTAGCAGAGCATCTTTTGTCTTTCTTTATCCTGAAAACAATAAGAGAATTTGGCGCCTATGATCTTAACACATAATAGGTTTAATTCAAATGATATTTATCTAAACCGAATGATATATTTATCTAAACACATAATAGGTTTAATTAAAATTACTGTTGTTGTAAGTTTTCTGGTCTTGCTAAAAGTTATCTATGTTTCTTGCGTATAAGCATATGTTTAATGCAACCGACACGGCAGAACTATTCTTCCGGACCAAAGGTTCGATTCTATTAGTAGCAGAAGAAATTTGGAAACATATATCATGAACTATTAAATTTAAGGATGCAGTTAAATTTGACAGCAAAGAACATTTGCTTGTAGTCTATACGAGTAATTAATAATTAATTGATTGATTTTTTTTGACTTTTGACATTAGAAAAGGCATCCTGGGTTTCCCATTTGAATTTGACTCCTCTCTATGAGAAGCAATATTCGTTAGCGATTAAGGGAAGAAATTAAGATTATCTTGATTGAAATGATTTGCACTCTGATGTTTTTCGTAGGGGTTGGGGAATACTGTCCTTAACAATAGCCTACTGTTGGCAACTTTACACTTTGTGGATTTTGGTTCAGCTGCATGAAGCCGTTCCGGGAAAGAGATACAACAGATATGTGGAGCTTGCACAAGCAGCGTTCGGTGAGAATACTCCTTTATATGTAATCCTTAATTTTGAAAGTTCCACAACATAGGGAAAAAGCTAGACTGCGATGCTTTCAAAAGGTTATTAACGTCGTAACAAAAACATTACCATAAACAATTTATTAATTAACTAATAGAATATTAGCAACAAACAAGAGAGCTTAAGGTCATTTTTTTCTCCAATTTGGATAGGCCTAATAAATTTTTACATCTTTTGACCAATAGAACTTAACATTTCACAAGATTTTCGCTCACTGTTAATTTGTTGATTTTTAGAAGATAGTATAATGATAAGTTTCGGAGTGAGGTCTAAATTTTATTTCTCTTTTATGTGGTATCTACTGTAAAAGATTAACTTGAATGTTTGTGGTGTTTTCTTTTGCAGGGGAAACACTTGGTGTCTGGCTTGCTCTATTCCCAACAGTTTATCTATCAGCAGGAACTGCAACAGCTTTAATTCTCATAGGAGGGGAGACCATGAAAATGTTCTTCCAGATAGTTTGTGGACCTCTCTGTAGCTCAAATCCTCTGACAACCGTTGAGTGGTATTTGGTGTTCACATCTCTGTGCATTGTTCTATCTCAGCTCCCAAACCTCAACTCCATTGCAGGGCTCTCATTAATTGGAGCTATAACAGCTATCACTTACTCCACCATGGTATGGGTTCTCTCTGTTAGCCAACCGAGGCCACCTACCATCTCTTACGAACCGCTTTCGTTGCCGTCCTCCGCTGCTGCTGTTTTTTCTGTCTTGAATGCACTTGGAATTATAGCTTTTGCATTCAGAGGCCACAATTTGGTTTTGGAAATTCAGGTATATATGCACTTTGTGATTTCTGAAGCAACTGTCAAAATCCCTTGCAATTGAAGATTTTATATTCATTTGGCTTTTTCCAGGCAACAATGCCATCCACTTTTAAACACCCTGCTCATGTGCCTATGTGGAGAGGAGCCAAAGTTGCCTATGTATTTATTGCCATGTGCCTGTTCCCCGTTGCGATTGGAGGCTTTTGGGCTTATGGAAATCTTGTAAGTATAACATCTCAATTAGAATAAAGGCGGCCCAATTCATCAAATCGCAGGATGATACATTTTATTTTGTTACTCTTAATTAAAATTTAATTAGCTTCGTAGATTCTACTTTATAAGTGAAATTCTCCGCATATTTCTCTTATATTTTACGTGGTATATCCAAATTTAAATCATGGTTTATGGACATATAATGAATGACATAGTTGATCACCCGGTTTTGCTTATCATCTTCTATTGGTTTAGATGCCCACGGGAGGAATGCTCAGCGCTTTGTTTACATTTCACAGCCACGATATTTCAAGAGGACTGCTTGCAATGACTTTTCTCCTTGTTGTATTCAACTGTTTAAGTAGCTTTCAGATATATTCGATGCCTGTTTTCGATAGCTTTGAAGCTTGCTACACTGGCCGTACCAACCGACCTTGCTCAATTTGGGTTCGTTCTGGTTTCCGGGTTTTTTATGGATTTGTCTCGTTCTTCATAGGTGTGGCACTGCCATTCCTCTCCAGCCTTGCTGGCCTCTTAGGAGGACTCACTCTTCCAGTCACATTTGCTTACCCTTGCTTCATGTGGGCGCTGATAAAAAAGCCTACGAAATACAGTTTCAATTGGTATTTCAATTGGATCCTGGGTTGGTTGGGCATCGGTTTTAGCTTGGCCTTCTCCATTGGTGGTATTTGGAGTATGGTAAACAGTGGACTTAAGTTGAAGTTCTTCAAGCCGAATTAAGGACAAGATGAACGTAGCTAATATGGGCATTGGCGTTCTGTCAAATTTATGGAGAAGTATATTGTATTTGTTGTTTCAATATTTTCAGATAATTCTGAACTTTATGTATGCATATGTTATGGTGCATATCGGCACCTGTTTCATGTAATTTGTCATATATTCCTCTTCCGTTGCCAATTTTTTCTCCTACTGTTTTCTCTTATTGTTTTCCCTTAATCACTGGCTATCAGTTTTGAAATAATGGAAACAAATATGAAATAGTATCAACCCTCTAATTTATCAAAATAAACTTCAAAGTGAGTTTCATTTTGTCTATTGTGTTACTCCAGCTGAAAAATCTTTCGTCGTTAAGGGGTCTCTTCATTTGCAATCGACGACATTGATGATAATCCTAGTCTGTGGTACCTGATTAGGTTTGCCAATTGCTTTCCTATCATTGCTGCTGTCCACCATGTCCCCGCACGCATGTTTAACTTGTAATGATTTGAATAGACAAGGTCAATGAACCCATAAGCGTTAGGTTTTGATTTTGTTGGCACGCGGACTTTATGATGTAGGAATTCATTGTCATCAGTCATTTTCCATTCTCTACAGGAACAGGAGGCAAACATAATAATATGGATCACGAACCATGCTTCTAACTATTCTCTCGTAGTGGTTGGTGTTGGTGATTGGTGAATGCCAAAGCTGCACCGAGTGACGTTACCAACGCACACAGAAAAAATGAGTTTGACTCGTGCGTCAGTAGAACGGGTCGGGGATAGAATTTGTGGTACCAGGGATCCTCTTCAATCATTTCATACAACCTAAATTTAACTGCAAGTTAGATTTCTTGTCGCTCTCAGTTACCAGAAGCAGAAGAGAACTCTCTTTTCGAACCTGGAATTGCTGTTAGATTTCTGTCAAGACTTAGTAAAAGTGGTTCCTGGAAAGGGAGGTTTTGGAATATTCACGAGTCTTCCTTCCTAGTCAGTGAACATAACAGAACACGAAATTACAGAGGAGTGTATTTGAGGATTCATGACGACGAAACATCCCCACAAAAAATGGTGAATCACCGTTACTGACTGAAGTCGTGATTTTAGGGATGGTAATTTTAGACACAATCCGGTAATTCACGATATAAATGATAGGTTCGAATACAATAAAAATGCTATTATTAATAATTGTGTCAAATTTATACCGTATATTTAATAAAAGGGTCATATCTAAATTTGAGATCTTAAATTGGAATATTTATTTATAACAAGATTATAAATATGAATAAATTAATATTAACAATTATTTTTTTGATATTTTCTAAATTTATAACGATATTTTTATAAATTAAGTATGGGCATAAATTATATTTTATTTTAAATCGAATGATAAATTGTACTTAAATTTATATGACATGCTATTTGACTTACTTTATTATTTATTTGTAAAATTATTAAAATACATTTGAATTTTGATATAAACTTTACATATATTAAATTTTTTAACTTATTATATATTATTTAGTTCAACATTTTTTATAGTACGTATAGTTTATATTTTAATATTTAAAATTTATTTAAATAATTTATATTAATTAATTGATTAAATTAAATGAATGTGATCAGTGATTCAATTATTTATTTAATAAATAAATAATTATATGTTATTCATTTAATAATCAAATCGTGTTCAAATTAAAATTTTTTTCACATGCTTAATAAATGAATTAAGTTCAAATAATTATAAATAGAGAGCGTAGGTTTGTTGATACCGAAATTGCCACCCATATGTTTTTCCCATTTCTAGAAGACACTAAGCTGACAGTAAATGCTTTACAATCCTGATGCTGTCCGGCTTAATGTTCAGTTCATGGGTCATCGTAAAGGCAAAAATTGAAATGATTCAAGGTGTCATTAACCCTGACTCGAGCATCATGAGAATTTGTATAGGATAAAAATAACCCACCGACCTAATAATAATACTATATGTTCCTCATTTATGCACGAGTTTAAACATCCTGGTCCATTATTTTTCCATTCGATTGCATAGATATTTAACAAGTGTTTCCAATAAAGGGTCAAATTTCACGCTTACACATGGATATACCCATGATTAAATAATACAGTGAATTAATTCACCAGTAAATTAACAACCTCTTTCCCTGATCAACAGCCAAACTAGAGTGCATGATGAATAATGACTTGTTTGTCTGTGGTTAAGGTTATTCATTGATCCTTGCAATAGTAATAGTGGAATTAATGGCAATGAGAAAACGTGTTCTAATAAAATTTTCTTTCCTATTTTATGCGATTCAAACACTACTAGATTACCTGCTGCCTAGTGCGTAGTGTTCTCTGTGAAAATAGTTATGGGCTCTCAATTTGTCCACCTAGAACGATAGTAACATAGTAATCGATTTTTTTTTTTTTTTTAGGGTAATTACATTAAATATGCAAAATTTAATTTATTTATGTCGATACCATCTGTCCTATCATATTTTATTATGTAATAGACTCATAGGTCACCAATTACACATGGTGCAAGAATGTCTAAATCTATCAAAAGATTTCTACACGTGGTTTCCAGAAATATTTAATAATTTTGTTGTTCCTATTTGTTGGTCTACTGCTTGCTGGTACTGGTAGAGAAAATCCGAAAGAAAATGGCAGCTAGCAGCCAGTCAAAAATTCATAAACAGTCCTTATCATATCATTGCTGGTTGCCATTGATGTTCTAATTTTGAAACCTCGGAAGTCCTTGTGCTGGGAGAAATACGCGTTACGGAAAACAAGGAAGAAATTGTTGATATTTATCTTTATCTGCATTGCTCACATTAGACACAACGCAGCCAAACCCAAAATCCATTCCTCTTGCATTGGCACACTCGATAATCGAGTTTGTGCAGACATTTTTAGAAAATTGCAATTCCAAATTCGTGCGTTTAATTATCAGAATGTTCCACCGGATTAAATAAGAAAATATTCATAAAGAAAACAAGAGATCGAGGGACCATCCATCTAAATAAAATTTTCATAAACTAAAAAAAGAAATGAAGATCCATATTCGTCAACTTGGTGAAAAACTTTCTTTTTTGAGTCTATGTTCTTCCACCCATGCGAAGATTTTACAGAACCATGCATGACAAACGAAACCATAAGAGTCAGAATCATTTTCAATTTAAACCCAACTGAGTCGCTTGATGATGATCATTATCATCATCATCTCCGTTATATGACCTGCAGTCTGTACCCTCCAAACGCTTCATCGTAAAACGACGAAACAGCACTAACCAGGAAAAACCCAAAAGAAACAATAAGGAAGAAAAAACACCCAATAAACAATAGAAGATAAAAGGAAACACCCCTGAGTGGAGTGAGTAATAAAGTAAAAACCTTTACTTTAAGCCCTTGCCTGGCGTGGATACAGCAAGACCAGACCAAGGAAAGCAATCTTCACCAACCATCCCACCACCGTTAACACCTTGTTCATCGCTGTCTATCATCTGCCACGTGTTAAAACCAGAAGTACTAGTTCCCACTGCACCAACACTACCATAATCGGCGCAGGGAATTTCCCAACTTCGAGTACCACCAACACCAAGCTCCAATTCTTCAAAGCCCGACCCGATCCCGTAGCCATGAAACCCACCCAATCCCAGTAAATTTTGGCCTTGGACTTGCATGTTCAACATATTAGTAAAGCTTCCACACTCGGGAACAGTCTCATTAAGGTTCATATCAGTTGTCATAACAGAAACCATTTCAGGGTTACCGCAAGTCAAAGCCGAAACAGGATTAGCCGATACAGGAACATGTTCATGGGTCAGAGTGGAAGAACAAGAGTAAGAATTGGTAGTGACTGCTACACCAACAGTAGCAGAAGAAGAAGAGGAAGAGGAAGAAGAGGTAGTGAGAGTACGCTTGGAATTCTTGCGGGTTCCACCACCAACGGGGATGTTACGGAGGGTCCCACCTTGGGTCCAGTATCGGCGGCAAGACTTGCAGAAGTGTCGAGGCTGAGAAAGGTTGTAGTTGTTGTAGTAGCAGAACTTGGTGCTAGTGGAGTCGCACCTTGGGCACGGCAGTGATTCGGTTATCTTTGGCGGAGGGTGTGTACTCGTGGGGTTCTGGGATCGAGCCAGTTTCCGGTCAGTTGCATCGGATGGCATTTTGCGGGGTGATTATTCGCGATTGGTTTTAGGAAGAAATAGGTGTGAGGTGACCGTGTGAGGGTGGGGTGGGGTTTGTATCTCGATAGTATGAAATGATATGAGATGAATGATCATATGATAAATAAATATGGAAGTAAATAAATATTATATTGGATTACCCCAGGGAAACTGGAACTAAGAACTTGCGACCGGTGGAAGTTTTTGTACGACTTTTTTATTGGCTCGGCTGCGTGGCTTGGCGGCGGCTTGTACGTGTGATTTGTTTTCTGTCTTATTCGATGATAAACGCTGGTGTCCTGTGAGGGTTTCTAAACTGTTTTGTTCAAGCTTCCAAACTGTGGCCGTATTACCTTTGTGTTTTCTCTTCTTTGCTGCCGTTTTTCGTTTCGATAAATGGTACGTGCTTGCTTGGAATCCGACACCTCAGCCATACATACACACATGCAATTGGAAATGATTTTTCTTTTTTCTTTTGGAAAAAGGCATGACGGTAAGACGCTTAAAAATGTTGTTCATGCTAGTTAGGGGTAAATCCGTAAGGGAATCCTAAGCTTGTCTAACTCAACATGAATGGATTGGGAATTTGAACTAACCTTTTGATAAGACTGAGGTAAGTAATATCAAAGCAAACGCCATAAAGAGCGTATATATTCCCTTCCTAATTTCTGAAATAATTTAATTAGTATGACTGTGTAAAATAATCAAAAAAATATGCACGAATAATTTATGAGAAACATTATGATGAGATACACTCGTATGTGGGTGTCGTCGCTAGTAAGAGATTTTTTATGGGAGAAAAATGAGCTAAGCTACAAGAAGAATGTAACGCGAAATTTTCTGGGAATAACTTATTGGGCTAAGTGAGGATACATATGTCACATGTGTATAAAGATTCACGTAATTTGAAAAAGAGAGATTAATCAAAATTATGGCACATATAATTTTTAGTGGGGCAATTTGTTACACTTAGAGACATTAAGTATGTTAGAAAGGGATAAACTAATGAAGGAGCTCATAGATTATGTGAGGCGAAAGCAAGGTTTTACCAACTTTACACAAATTGACCGAGTGTTAGAGCTATTTTTCTTTATATGGCCGGTGATAAGTAATATTAGCGCATCACAAAGTATGCACACACTATTGTTGATCTCTGGGATAATCACCTCACCCTGGCAGTGGAAAAATAATTGCAAGGACGTGTATGATAATCTACACGTATGATATGATCACATACACTATCATTTGTATGTCTGTGTCAATTGGGGGTCTTTTGTGTAAGAAAAATGAATTAGGGCAAGTCAAGTAGGCAAAATGAGAATCTTTAGGAATAGCTTATTGGCCGAATAGGAGTGCAGGACTTTAGTAGGAGTGAAATGTCTAAAAGTATGGAAATGAGATAGTATTGAAAAGAACCAACAACATCATTGATGTTGGGCAGCGTGGGTAGCAATAATTTAGTTTGCCTGCTGAGTTACGAGGCTCCCTCTTCCCTCTCCCCTTTTCCCTCTTCCCTCTTCCTTCTCCTTCACTTTGCCAATCAAAGATTCTCTCTCTCGCACCACTCATCAGACTGACATGTCTGTTGCCGGATTTCTCGGTTTCTGTAATCTCTGCTCCTTTGATTTTGCTTCCCTATTTCATATCCATCCAAGCTATCCATAATATCGTATTGTGTATATATATATATATATACAGCCACTTGCATATATATATATATATATATATATATATATATATGACGACTGTCCACTCTCCAAGAAAACGTTCTCACAAGTTTGCTTTGTTTATTCGAGGTTCTAACAATAATATTAATTTATTTATCACGTGTTAGTAATTAGCATCATTCGTTAATGGTGTTCAAATTTTGTAGCCTAATCGGACTTGTTAGCTTTAAATATTAAAGACAAACACAGAGAGAAGATGGTTCACCGGCAGAGACTTGCCTATTCCAAGACCCCAGTGTCAGACTGGGACTGTTGCATTCCAGTATAGTGAGAGAGTGGACTCACTGCTCTTTCTATGAAATGGATCACTGATATACAACACCTGTCGATCTAGTATTGGGTATTACCTTAAATGGCCAAACAAGCAAACGTCTCCCAGTCCAGACTCTAGTAGCAGTCGGCCAAAGAGACTCACAGGCTAGATTCTCTCTCCTCTGTCGTTTTCAGGTTTTGACGGTCTCTTGGACGCTGACTTGAAGAAAAGGGCTCAATTTCTCCTTCTCTCAAATTTCCTCTGAATTCGGATGAACTAGAAGCAAACAAGGACACAAGATTTAAAAGGTTTGAAAAAGAATACAACTGTAATTGCAATTGACATGGACAGCACACAAAGGAATTGAATTGCTTTCTATTGAGATATTACAATTATTTTCGTAAACCCAACCATTTGTAATTACACATTGTCAAGTAGGTCGAGCCAGGAAGGGGTTAATCTTTACCATCTAAATCAGTATCCAATTGATTCTACAACTATATAATTGTTGTCATATTTGAAACGTTTCTTCAGTGGACAATCTATTTCTAATACCGGATGACATACAATAGCACGTCAATCGGAATCCTAACCACATACTGATGCGTCAAGCAAATGGTCATTTGCATTCATTGCGGTGGGACGGTTTGACTAATTGACCATGATTCGTGGGAGACACATTGACGTGGGCCATATGTCATTATCGTCAATTACATTAACAACAGAGTTATTAGTTCTGGCGTGAATGCGGCAACCGATGGTGGCAGCTGTGAACCGAAAACTTAACAGTCATTAGACATTTAGTATATAATTCATTTGACAATTTAACTCATCATCATTGTATCAATGAAGATAACAAATTCCATATGCAAGGCTTTTTATATATCTCCGGCATGCCTTTCACTAGATATCATATTCCAAATGAACTAGAAACATTGATGACTAAAAGCATAAAGCAATTCTTCCAATCTCATTTATATTTTATTTCCCTCTTAATTCACTATGATACTGTCCGCACAACATTTTCAAAGAGTAAAATCAAAATGAGGCTTCAAGTAAGGATGATTCATTATTCCAGTGCCGAACAGCGCGTGTGTGTGTGTATACATATATTGTATGGTCCAAAATAAAACTGTATTTCATAAAAACAAAACTATTTTAGTGGAACATAAGACCTTTCTAAGACGCACACTACAACATTCGATATTTATTCAAATTCAACTATGGGCAAAAACAGTTTAAAATTCCACAAACATTATCTTTAAAATGAGGTTCCAACTTCAGCTGTTTTGCGAGGGAGTAAAGGTGAAAAACAAGGATGATCGCCGTCTTCCATATATTAATTTCTAGGCCTTATGATTGCATGCAAAGGATATAGTTTGTGAGTAGTGAGCCCAAAAGTAGCAACATTTTCTTCCTCATCATCTCTCAGGCTCCAGTGAAATTCCTGCACCATCCGACCTATCGCTGTGCAAGCTATTAACATTGCCTGAAGAGATCCGGCACATACTCTCTTTCCAGCTCCAAAGGCCATTGTCTTGTACAAATCCATCGGATCATACTTTTCGTCAAGAAATCTCTCAGGATTCCACTCCTCAGGGTTTTTCCATTGTTTCTTGTCCATGTTGCATCCATAAACGTTAATGGCAATCTACGAAACAAAACCACAAATTAACATTGCAAATATTGTAACTTCATGCAATAAATAATATATTACTAGAAACCACAAAAGACTTCAAAGAAAAGTTGGTCAACCTCAGTTCCAGACGGAATGAAGTATCCTCCTATTTCAGTATCTTCATGTGCAAACCTCAAAGGAACTATTGGAGCTGGGCTGTGCTTCCTCAGAGTTTCATGGAAAACAGCTCCTAAGTAAGGAATCTGTGATATATTTTCCTCTGTAATCTTGTTAGACCCACAAACATTTTGAATTTCCCGAAAAAGAAATTCCTGTAGCATATAGGATGTATCAATATCTGCATAATTATATTTTGTAACAAAGATAAAAATTGAAGGACTAGTGATGA
>JAWDEX010000003.1:4164926-4202946 GCA_035221805.1 Trichilia hirta | reverse complement strand
GAAGTTGTAGAGTGTCTAACACCTTCTCTACACTTAATCAAATCCCCGAACTTGAAATTTAAATATTTTATGTGATCTATCCCACCATTATTGGGATAAATGGCGACTCTATTTTTTATTTTTTTTTACTTCAAATTTTAGACGACGTCAACATCAGGGGGTCACACACTAGAACTGATAGATGATAATGGGTAAATAAATATTATTAAGTTAGTTAATGATATTTCTTAATAAATTATTCTGATTTATTGATTAGAAGTTAATTTTTTTCTTTAATATAAAGGATAAATTTCTTGATAATGACGTGCTAGTACCTGTAGGTTTGAAAAATATTTCGATAATTTAAAACATCGTAATATAATTTACGATATATGAAAGACTAAAAAAAGATATTTAACATATATATATTATAATAAATAAAATTATTTATTTATTAATAATTAAATAATTGTTATTTAATCACATAAATTCTTGGTTGATAAAGGACACCATGTTATATTGTCAAGTATTAATACTAGATTAAATTTTGGCAATCTATTTTTTATTTAATGGTTAGGATTAATTCTTTAATGATGGATTAAAAAATTTAATATACATACAAGTGTATATGTGTGTGTGTGTGTTAATGTAAATATTTTTATTTATTTATTTATTTATTTATTTATTATTATTATTATTATTATTATTATTATTATTATTATTAAAAGTTAATAATAATAATAATAATGATTTAGATATTAAAAGAGATAATATCAAATTTTTATAAATTAATTTTTATTTTGTTTTAAATCCACCAATAGGAATAAAGATACGTGTTTTGTTTTCATTGGTTACCTTTTTTGTAATAATGATTTTATTTCAATGGCTTTATCTTCTCTTCCACCATTTGTTTTGAAAAAATAAAAACACAAAAGACAAAAAGAAAGGATAAAACTTGTTTTTACGATTTCTTAATTTGGAAAATTTACATGCTAACTTAATGAAGCTTTTCATTTTACTCTAGTTTTCCAAGCTCAATTGGAATTATTTTCATCTATTTGGTTCGTAGATACACTTAGAGATCGATCAGAGACAGTTTGACTATCTAGATAGCTTATGATGGTAACCCTTATTGTTTTTTGAAAATTGTGAAAATTTGCATAATATGTTATCTATGATCCTTGATTGCTTTTTTATGCAAATCTTACATGAAAATGGTATCAGAGCTTGCTGTTTTATGCAAATTATGATAAATATAGTTGCTGGATTTTGGATGATATGATTATAAGTGAGATTAATGGCTTTGAATGCATGTTGTTGGCTTAAGATACAAACTATATTCTTTATGTTGTTATGTTGATAATAGCATGAATAACATAGCTAAAATATATTGTTGATATTCTATTTGAAATGTTAATTATCATTAGGAAGTTGTTTAAGCGAAACAAAATGGTTTTGATTGTTATGAAATCATAAAAAATACAAGTGTTACCATAGTTACCTAATGGTTATGTAACATATTAATCTTGGCTTTGTTTTGTTATTTTTTGTGCATATTTGAAATATTTTTACCTTTGATTATTGAATATGAATGTGTTGGGCTTGTTATCATGTGGTTTAGGTTGTTCGAATTGGGGGAAAAAAATAAGAAAAATTGAGAAAACACAAAAATAGGGCAGGGCTGTATATGCAGGTGCGGCGCGCATGCACCACACGCACATGTTTGCTTGTTAGCGAATAGGCGCGTGGGGCACCTGCATGGTGTGCCCCTTCCCTCCCAACGAATCCCATCTTGCTTATTTTGTTGCAAAATTTTTATTTTTTTGGATTTTTGAATTCTAACGTATCCCAACTTAGTTTTTAAGTAATATTAATCATTAATTATCGAGTTTTATTGTAAATTATAAAAATAGCACGCCAACCAAAGCCAATCTTTGTTAAGAGTATTTTCGTAATTATCTTATAGGGACCTAAATGCAGACTTTTTAAAATTGTTCAAATTATCAATCAATAAATAATTATTTATTATTAATATTATTTCTTAAACCACAACTTTCTACAGTTACTAAATTGATTGGTATCTATTACTGAAAATTATATTTATAGAAATTAAATTTTTTGGATTTGGAATGGTTTCAAATGAACAAAAAATTACTCTAAATAAATATTTAATGAAATAATAATTTTTATTAAATTTTTATTGATCTTAAATTGAAAGAATTCTAATGGGAGTAATCTTTATTGAATAATAAGTTATTGTTAATTTATTAAAAAGATATGATCAATCTATAATGGATTAAAATTTAAAATAAATTTTTTTCACAATATTATTATTATATATAAAAGTTTAAATCCCATTACAGAACAATTAAATAAAACCTAAAAGAAAATCTCCATAATAAATGTTAGGCTCAAAATCTTTAATGCAGTCAATAACTTATTGACATTTCTGATAGAGTAACCTAATAACTGTCAAATGAGAGTTCTCATAAGATGTCATAATTTATTTGACATGTTTCTTTATAGGATATGTTAGATTTTCAATAATTGTCAGGTGAAAAGTATGATTACATCTCTATTTATAAAAGCGTACTGGATCTAGCCTAAATAGATTGAGACACCAATAATTGTCAGGTAAGGTGTCGAGATCTAGAGATTAATTAATCATACTTATAATGAATTATAAACAAAAATATATTTCTGACTTATTGAGCTTATTTTACCAATAACTGTTAGGTCACATTTTATAAGTTTGATAAGAACTTAATCACTGATTAAAACTTGTAATACAATTTTGATTGTATTAATTAAGAGAATATAGATTTTAAGTAAAGTAATGGGAGTACTGTTTAGTTTAAAGTCCAAAATTAAATGGTTTGATATATATACTTACTTATGTACTGATGTATTTTTATTCTTGTAGATACAAACACTAAAACTCTATCAAGTGATACACACAAATAATGATAAACCCGTTAATAAAAATTCTCAATACTCACAAACTTATTGGACTAAATTTCAAAGTTTGATATAAAAATTTTAAAATAATTTTAGATTCTGAAAAAATTAGCTATGTCCTTAATGGACTCACTCCTAAGATCCTTTCTGATGATGCTTCTCCTGAAGAGATAGAGACCTTTCAAAGATGAAAGGATGATAATTTTAAAGTATATGTTGATCTCAATAAGTGATGACTTACAGGCTCAACTTGAGGACATGTAAGATGCCTCTGATATTTATCACTTCTTAGTGAAAATATTCGGGAAGAGTTCTAATACGAGGCAATATGAGTTATCAATTACCTTATTTACTATGAGATTGAATCTGAAAGTGCCACCAAAGTTCCATTTTATGAAGACGATAAATCTAATAAGGCAACTGAATGCCTTAGAGTTTTTCATGAATGCTGTATTATAGACGAATTTGATCCTTCAGTCTCTCCCACCTATCTTTGATCAATTTGTTATAAATTATAATATGAACAAATTAGAATACACGTTTCCTGAATTGATGAATGAAATAATTTTCTTTTATCTTTTATAAAAGAACAACAAAAGAAAAAGAAAAAGAGGTTGTTCTTGCCATTGTTGAGTTTATTACCTCTCTTAATTCATGTATAAACTCATACCCTTAATCTAAAGATTTTTAAAGGCAAGTATTTTCAAAGGTTGTTTGGGTTGTTTAATATTTATTTTGGGTTTACTAAGGAGCGACTTGGGTTCTTGTTCGAAAGATGCACAAAACTTTTAACTCTGATAACATTTTTGAAATTATAAAAACTCAATTTACTCATAACTAAGTGGTAAGAATTTGGCCTTCATTATTTGTCACATCTTATACCAAGTATATATCGGTGCTCTACCTTATCTCTTACGACTTTCTTGCACTCTATGCTACTAGACGACAGCTTCTTCTCTTAACCTATATGCTATTAATATCACTCTCCTCTCTTTAGGTGTCTTCATATACTTAAAGAATTTATCAACTTTCGACAACCAATATAAAAGCTCCTTTATGTCTACACAACCATAAAAAAAATTAAAAGGTTTGCCTTTAATTGAAGATCTTTCTCTCATATTTGACTCTTTGATTGTTGGTGAATCCTCCACCTAACCACCATAGCCATGGCCTCTCACATTCCTTAAATTTTCTTAGTTATCCACATATTTGATATATTCACCATTTTCGTCTTTTGAGTCTTCTTTGTATGTTAATAGCCTATGAAGGATAGGACTCTATCTATTGACAGATTAATTGTGGGCAAGTTTTCAATTACCACGACTTGTGATTTTTGGCTCGTTATTTATACGCATAAAAAGGGTGTTTAAATCTTTTTAGAAATTTTAAAGGTTTTTCTTTGTAATCACAATTCGTTCTCCACTAATAAAAATATATTTCTCAAGTATTGATTTAACTTAATCAGTGTCTGTGTTTCTTATTAAATAACATTAAAATAGTCACATTTAACCTTATTTGTCATACTATTAAGATTACGCATTCTTATTTTTATATTAAATTAATATAGTGTGTAAGCATGTTTAATAAATTTAACACAGAATTCAGTTTTAAATAATGTCAGAATTTATCAAGTTAGCCAAAAAAAAGGGGGGGGGGGAATAAAATTTTTATAGATTTAGAAGAAAAAAAAGATTGTAGATAAGTTTTAAGCTTCTGATTATAATCAATATCTAGGGCTCTGAGCCATTATAAACATGTCCTTAAAATCCATAAAGAAAACAAATTTGAATAATGGCGAAAACGAAAATTCAGGTAAAGATAAGATGTTAAGTTCGGCGCCATGTAAACTCTACGTCAGACGTTAGACACGTTAAAGAAAATTCTTGTACATGTGCGGTTCACAAGTCTGGCGCCAAACGTGACGGCTCTAGTCAGGCGTGGCCAATGTGGCATGTTTTTCCTTCGCCTCCACATCTGCTTGCATCTGGCGCCCGATATCTCCCATATAGACGAAGGATGTGCTCTGTCTCTTGAAGCCCCGCGTCAATAAGTCGTAAAGAGTTGTTATGAACCTAGGCGGTCATCATTTAAATTCAAGGTTCCCCAAGTTTTGTTGCTCAAACAGATGACAACGGTGTCTTGGGTGGTTAAATTGGTTCTGAGAATGTGAATTCAGGGCAAATGAAATTTGAAAAGACCTGGGACCTGGGAAGCTTTTAATGCCAAGAATCTAGTGTAATTTGATTTCCAACCAGAAACATGATCGTTGCCAGGATAAAAAGTCAAAAATGAAAATCGAATGTTTTGATTCGGTTCAAAAATTGAAAGGTTCTGATCTGGAAACTTTTAATTTTGAATTACGAAGTCAAAAGGTATTATTTTCAGCTGGAATTGATTATCTGCACATACAATGGATATCTCATTAGGGTGCATAGTTGCAAGTTGTAATACAATAGATTAAAAAATAATTCTTTTAGTTTTATCATTTCTTTGTTTATAACTCTCTACCTCGTTTCATTCTGGGAAAAGGGAAGAAAAGAAGTGCATGCTACAAGCGTGCAACATTGAATAACAACCCAGTGTCAACAAACAATACAATGAAAAAATTGTACGAAGGAAAAAAAATTCCAAATGCCGGGATTTCTTTTTTCTCTTTTTATCATTTTTCTTCTATTTTCCCAATTCCCTTGTCAAAGTCCGAATAAGTGATTGCAGGAACAATGTCTAGAATAAGAACCAACTTCACAAGAAAACGCAAAATATTAACAATTGCTCGTTTTTGAGCCTACACTGTTGAAAATAATCACAAAAATTGTGTTATTAGATCCTCCTTCCACCTACGAAAAGACATGTCAAGAGACTGTTATAGCATTCTTCCTTGCAAGTGGATCATCCAAAGTGTCCGATACTCGGGATGGAGGCCAATACCGAAACACCGATCTACCAACAATGTTTTCTACAGGAAGTGGACCCCTGAAAAATTAGATCAACAAGAGAAATTGCATTTTAGTATGGGTACACAATAATGAACCAGTATAACTTTCACAATTATGTAAATTTTGTTATATTATCAATGAATAACAATATGTTTAACAAGTATGTTGGGATATGGACAAGAAAAATATGAAAAGGTAAAGCAAAACTATTTGAGTGATATTAAGATTTCAGGATTACCAGTTATGGGAATCAAAGCTGTTGTTGCGATTGTCTCCCATCACAAAGACATAACCTTCAGGCACAAGCTGCATATTCAACCACGAGAAAACATTAGACTCCACTAGCCAATTTGATCTCTGTTCTTTCCATGAGATATGAACAATTCAACAGAAGAAAAAGAGAGAGAACCACAGTAGGATACACTACCACTGGGTCCATTTCATAAGCAAGCGGCTCCAGAATGAAGTCTTCATCTTGAGCAACACCATTTACAAGCAATTTGCCATCTCGAACCTATCACACACAAAAAAAAAAAAAAAAAAAAAAACCATAAATGAGACTAGATATCCAAAAGAAGGTATATGATAAACTCCTTAAGGGAGAAAACATAGAAAGAAAGAGTAGGAATAAAAGACGATCTAAAGGCATAAATGGCATCAATAATAATAAATATGAGCTTACTTCTACACAGTCTCCAGCCTTTGCCACTATCCTTTTTATGAATACATCACCTGAACTGTAACCAATTTCCTATACCAAGAGTAAACAATTAGCAAAATAGAAATAAACAAAGTAAACAAGAAGTCCTATTTCTTGCACTCAGGAAGTAAATTTGAAAGGATACCTGCAAGATGGGAGGTGCCTTGAAGATCACTATATCCAATACCTCAGGCTTTCTGAAAAAATATGAAACCTGATAACCAATGACGAAGCAAAATAGATATCAGTTAATACTTAGAGGAAGAAAATTTCTTTATCTATATATCTTAATCCACATTCTGTATCTTATTCTCTCACACAATTCTGCAAATCAAACATTTTCGTCCTTCAATTATCATCTATATAAATCATTAAGCTCATAAACTCCCTTCAAGAATCGTGTGAATACATAAAGTCACAGCATCTTAAAAAAAAAAAAATAAATAAAAAAATAAAAAAATAAAAAAAAAAATTGAAAAGCCTTATTCCATTGGAACAGATTTTAAATTAAATATTCAATGCTAAAATGGATCATTGCAATTTTGAATGTAAATACTAAAACCAACATCTTACTTAAAAGCATACGTGCAAAACAATGAGCGAGAATAGAAACTCTACTAGCCGATATTAATAACATGTTTTCTATAAGTAGCACTATTTAACATCCATCCGGTAGGCCGTCTAATGTCTTTGACAGCAGTTTACCTCCCAAACCTCAAAACGGCAACTCAATTTCATTTCATACTTGCTTAACCTGTTACCAATGTCATCGATTGCTAATTAACAGTCACCCAACAAAAATTCGATATATAATTCCAAAATTTTCCTACTTCTTAAAAGATAAATATGAGATAAGTCATTCATAATCAATTAAGCGAAAGGATAAAATTGATTCACCTTCTCTGCCAAAATGCGGTCCCCAATATCCAGAGTAGGGTACATAGAAGCGGAGGGAATTGATCTGGGCTCAGCCAAAAACGACCGAAACAACAAACTAACAGTCAAAGCCGTAAAAGCCGCCTTCGCATCCTCCGAACATATATTCATCACCTTTGATAACCAGCTTCCGCTTGTTTTCAACTGCAGGCCTAAGCCATTTTTATTTTCACTCTGACTAAACGGCATATTATCATTAGTTCCTCCTTTATCAACGTAATCCCTATCCGGGACGGTGCCCGGTTCGTTACAAGGAAGCCATTTGGAACCCTGTAAAAAGGTACTCATCGAAGTGGCTTTAATTGGTGAAATACCGAAAACACCCATGGTGGTTGTGGAAGAACCGGAAATAAAAGCCGTTGACTTCATCATCGACAACAATCCTACGATGATCGGATTATTGCACCCACTGTCCCCAAAGATTTCAGAAGCAATTGTATTACAAACGGCCGCTTGATAATTTGCTTTGGGTTGATAATTTGAGGGCGGATCAAGATCGGGTTTTTTGTTGTGGCAGAAGATGCCCTGGCGAAAGATACATTCGTGAAACGACCGCGTGGTGGTGGTAGTGCTGGAGCATCCAAGTCGAATACCGGTGGAGTTGGCTAGGTTTTGTGCTACGTAACCGGAGAAGTTGACAGTGACACGTAACGCCATATTTGCTATTTCGATTAACTTGATTAAGAGTAGTTGAATCGCGCTTTCGGAGATTAAAAATGTTGATCTGAGAAGATCAAGAAGCTGATAAATGCCATTTCCTCTGTAAGATTCAGTGAGTCGGTGACGAGAGGGTGGAATTGAGGTTTTGAGTTAATGCAACGTGAAATTTGGAAGCTAAATTGAAATTGATGGAAAAAAATTAGTTTTCTGTTGTGGCTAAATTAAGCAAGTAGATTTCGAGTTTTTCTTTATCCTCTCTCCAAGAGGCAGAGAGAAGAAGAGAGACTCGAGAGCACAAAGTAGAAAAAACAGAGAGCTGGGACCAGGATTTGAGAAAAATGAAGACGATTGGCAAGTAAACGGGTTGTAAGTCAGACGGCAGTTATTTGCGGGTTAAAGAAGTAGTCTTATTCGTTTCGTTATTTACGCCAGTGCCACTGCTCCGAAAGTGGACTTTTTCCATTTGATGGCATATCATGAGATTATGATATTTTTACATTAATTTCAATATTACAATTTAATAAATATTTATTTTTATTTAATCATTATTTATATATATTAATATCATAATTTTATTTTATGGTAATTATTTTTCAAAATTATTTGAACACTGCATGCTAAATAAATATTGTTGAGAATCGAGTATTTTTATTTGTTTGGTTTCATTAATTGACTATTGACTACGAGGAAAGGCATGTTGTGTTACCGGCCACTTTCCTTGACCATCCCCACCTACGTGGAAAATCGATTTAACCAAATTACATTAAATACCCTCCAAATGTGTTTACACCGTAATTTTGTAAAATTGGAAAGTATCCCAGAATGCATGAAAAATGCCGAACATGCCCAATTAAATTTTTTATTTTTCTGACAACAAAACTAATTGATCTTCATTTTAAATTACATTAAAATTTAAATTAACATATTTGTTAAATAAAATAAAGTCTTGAAATACTTATGTCTGTTGAAAGGAAGTCTTGAACAAAGATAACATTTTAAATGTATCGTATGTGTTTATTAACTGATTTTATTAAACTAATTTTATGCCAAAAATCGTTATTAAATTTTTTATAATTTCATATAATATTGTTAAATTTAATAGGAAAAAAAAAGATGACAAATAAAGATTGTAATCATTGATTTTTAATTCATGAATATTGTGATATTACAATTCAAATAAAAAAATTACCAAAAATTTAAATCCATGTGACTCAATGGCATGGATTTTTGGTTTCCATCATAAAATCAGAGAAGTACAAGGATGGAAACATGGAGGGCAAAGAGTGACGTAAGCACATACCTCAGCCAAGGAGTTCGTTGTAGATGATTAGCCCTTAATCATTCAAGCCTTTCTAAGCTTTCAACTGTTTGTTCAACAAATTTTTCCTAGATACATTAAGTGTATTATTATTATTTTTTTTTTTTACATAAAATTTAAAAATTTTAACAAAACCATTTATAAATTGTTTCATCCAACATTTTTATTTTCTTTATCAATGGGTTAGGATTAAACACTGTTTTTTATATATTCTTTAAAAATAATATTTCACATATCCTATCGTAACACGAGCAATGGTACAATTTGATAATCATGTCCTGATTTTCATAAATAATCTATCTCGATCTGATTAAAAGTAAAAGAATAAAAATTTCTGGTGGTAGTTGGTTTTGACTATAAAATATATATTTCTATACAGGAATGAATGAGATGAGACCAAGTCAATGGAATAAATCATCAATATACTAATAAAATAATCTTACACAATGCCGTTTGGGTCATTCATGACGTTGGAAAAATCCCTGTCAAATCATGTCAATAGCAACCAAACTACACTTTTTTTCGGTACATTGTATCTCAACAAGAAAAAGTAAATAATCAAAATTCGAGGGACATTTGCTAAAAGTATAAGAAGAAACAAATGGATTACATCATTGCTAGGTCTTTGTCATAAATAAATAAAATATTATTAAACACAGGTCGGATAATAATAATAAAAAAAACATATATAAATTATTTTTATTTAAAAAATTTTCTTAATATAATATTGCAGAGGTTATTGCTGAAAAGCAACCCCTTCCGCAATGGGGTGAATGAGGCTGTTTTGAATATTCAATTTCTAAGAATCGTGTTGATGGCACCAGAGTTTTTTCTATGGACACCCAATACCTAGAAAGTCAAAATTTAAATATACCCTAATTTTAGGTTATTGTAAAATAATATCGTAATTAGAGAAGAATGGAGGATTATTACTCAATAGATCGTTGAAATTATCATCAACCTTCTAAAATCTTTTTAAACAAATGGATATAGATTAGAATGCATTTTCAACCCATTGGTGATTTCAAATATTTTCATTTTCAACAATGGGCCTATGTTCAAGAAACCCAATTAAGAATCTGCAGCACAAAAACGATTATCGTCCGACTTGTTGAGTTGTCATGTCCTGAAAGGAAAAGAAAAATCTCTGTTCTGAATTATTTTACCTTCATTTGTCCATTAACGCATTTTAAAAGTTACACTAATCTAAATTTAAGCGATTTCTATCCGCAATCCTCATGTAATTGTAATATACAATGAAGATGAAGAGATACTTTAAAGGAAAACGCACCATTGTCTGGTGCCGATTTCACTTTCGCCGGGGGAAGGGCCGCATGGATGGAGGTGATTCATTTTGCTTTTCTATAAATATAATTATTTTTTTATTTTAATTTGTGGAAAAGTGAGGGAAGGAAGGGATTCCAGTCCCTACCTCAAATTGATATATATCTATACAATAAATCTGACTCATGATTTATATGTACAATAAATATATGACCTAAAACACAAATATTATTTCTTTCGTATTTATTTTTATATCACAAAAAATATTTTTACGTAAAATTAATGTGAAATTTTAATTTACGATCGTTATTTATATTTTACTCAATCTCTTTTTCTTTTTTTACAAAAATATTTTGAATAATTAACACTCGTATGATGTTCCCTGACCATGCTTAGTTAATTGCTTCACCAGAAAAGAATATGTGTCAATAATCTGCGTGCTGTCCTAAAATGAGTAGAAAATCCAATGGCGGGACAGAAAAGGAGTCGTCAAATTGACACTTCACAGTCAAAACTGAAAATTCGAAATGTACAGGTGGCAAACTGCACATTTCAAGTGCACAAGTGCAGTCACGCGAGGAAGTGGCATGTGGGGGTGTCAGAAATATCTGACATTTTGCCCCTCTCTGTATTACCACCTCTAAAAAGGTTACCGCCACACACAGTCCAAGGATCATGGGACCATTACCAGGGGATGAGCTGTCCAAGGCCCCAGCGTGCAATGCATCTTTCACGCGCTACAGCATAATTATTGAAAAAAAAAATCCAAATTCCAAAACTGATTAGATAATTATAAGAATAGTAATTTTTTTTATTTTTGTATAATTTCAAAATTCATTTATTCTTTATCTTAACATAAATTTTGTTATCGAGTTTTTTAATACTAAATATTTAGTGTATAATTTTTAGTATTATTTAATTTTATAAAACAAAAAGTTTTAAATAATAAAAAATTATTTTATTATTTATTTTGCTAAAAAATGTGCTTAAACATTTGTTAAAATTTTTATATTTAATAAATTATATTTTTAATATATTAAAATTTATTATTAATTATTATAAATAATAAATATAAATATTTTAAAAAAACTCGTCAGAAAAATTTTTTTACTATTAAAATTTTAAATTTAAAATTTTTAACAATTAAAATTTTAAATTTTTTAAATAAAATAAAATTAGTTATTTTCATTATATTTTATATTATTTTTAATATAACTTTATAATTTAATTACTTAACTTTTATTAAAATATATATTTACAATAATTAAATAACTAATATTTTGTTTATTGAATTTTTATTTATAAAAATTTATTTTAAAAATTTTTACTTGAAAAAATGCCAAACCTTCTTAGTGTATTTATCTTAAAAGATTTTAATTATTAAGGGTGCTCCATTGATGAACTATTAGTGAACAAGAATTTGAATCAATAATTTTCTTTGAAAAGAAAAAGAAAAAGAAGAAGAAGACAAGGAGGAAGAGTCGATAGTGTCTAAAATTACAGTGAAAAAACCTGACTTGAGGTGCCTGAAATTTAAAAAGGAAATTTGAAAACACCCAAATTGATTTGCACGAAACAACTTTTACCATAACGCGTCAACGATCGCGTGCGGGACTCCTTCCTCTGCCAACATTTCCCTAACGAGAAACTCAGGAGGCAGAGCTAGGACCCCATCGAATACGATTATTCATGAAGATCTATCAACCTGTTTGAATGTTAACCTTTACCCACCACTGCGCGGTAAGGCCACACTACAATTACCTGTTCCCTCCCCCACGCAACTCCACCCCTCGTTGCATGATATATAAGCCTCCCTCCTTTATGTTGCATGCACTAAACCATCGATCAAAATCAATCCAGTCAGCTTAGTCGCTAATTTCGCCGTAGAATTACGAGCACATTTTTACATCATCACCCGCGTCGCAACAATTGTCTTGGTCCTGGTCCGTGCAGATTCAACGGCCTAGATCACGGAAATGCAGACTTTCATTGTCCAGTTTCAGCGTTTCGTATCATTTTCCATACTGCCATTCACCATTTCACATTCTTCAGTTTTATCAGTCCACGTTGGCTGAAATAATGTAACTTTATAATTTTTTGTCTTAAAACCAAAAGGCGACAATGAAAATAAACCAAACACTTGCCTCCGTTATTTCTTCTCGCACTCCCCCATTTTGCCATCCAGGTAGACACGCACACACACACAGAAACACATAACCCTGCAACAAGTCAAGAAGTCAAAAATAAAAGATACATTCATGAGCAGTACAATGGAAGAGAGACCAGAGACGGAGCTCATATCCATTCCGGTGACCCCAAGTGCTTCAACACCGGAAGTACTTACTCCGTCAGGTCAGAGGTCGCCAAGACCAGCATCCAAGGAGGCTAAATCTTCTATGGCATGGACTCCAGCGTCATTTATATCACCAAGGTTTTTGAGTCCCATAGGGACTCCGATGAAGAGGGTTTTGATCAACATGAAGGGTTATCTAGAAGAGGTTGGTCATTTAACCAAGCTTAAACCACAGGATGCTTCGCTTCGCATTACAGAGTCACGAAATGGGAACGCTCACTACGCTGCGTTTCACAACTTGAATGCCGGCGTCGGGTTTCAAGCGTTTGCTTTGCCCCTGGCCTTCGCTTTTCTCGGTTGGTATGGCTTTCTTTCTTTTTCTTTGCATTTCTAGAATGGTCAGTTAATGCTTTTCTTTGTGCAGAACGACCTGCATTTGAGAATAAAGCACAAGGTTAAAGTGGTTTGAGGTCAGTATGCTTGGTTCAGTACTTTAGTATTGAAGATTCTGTTCTTTTTTTCTTTATATCACAGTTTCATCAAATTTCAGGCTTAAACTGTTGGCCTTTTACGTAATTAACTCCCTACTTTATATTCTTTACTCACGTCTGCACACTCTCCTACAAGGTTCAAACTGAATTGGTTATCTGCCCCATTATCACTAGTTAGCTACAAGTTTGATTTTCCAAAAGAGCATTCATTGTTTTTTTGTTTGTTTTGGGGGTGGGTGGTGGGGATTGGAATTGTCCGTCACTCTGCTTCTGCCTTTACAAGCTGGTCAAAATATTTGACTACTAAAGTTAAGGTCTACTTTTAATCTTTTATTAATCAACATTAATTAATAAGACAGTTTGATCCAAGTAAAAGAAAGAATCTTCCTTGAGGCAAGTCACTTCATTTCTTTGACTTAAATCTTTTAGAGATTAGATACTCGGCCGCCTGTAATTGCGTTTTCATTTTAGAAGATGAAACAATGGGACCCAACCGTAATCTAATTATAACTGTCCTCACTCGTGATATCCATATCTCATGATTCCAGATAGCATACATCATTTCAAAATTCCTTAGCATGTTGACAAAGCAAATAACGTCGCCTTTAGCACTTAGCAGAGTATCTTTTGTCTTTTTCTTTTTTCCTGAAAGGAGTACCGAGGATTTGGCACGAATGATCTCTTGCTTGATATTTTGTAATAAAGTTTTTATCGAAATGATATTTCTCTAAACGGAGTAATAGGTTTAATTCAAATGACTGTTGTTGCAAGTTTCTTGGTCCTGCTAAAATTATTCTGTGTTTCTTTCGTATAAGCATATGTTTAAGGCACTTGACACAGCAGAACTATTCTTATATACAAAAGATTTCACGCCATTAGCAACAGTAGAAATTTGGATACATTTATGTTTTCTACTATTAAATTTAAGGATGCAGCTAAATTTTACAGCAAAGAAACATTTGCTCACAGTCTGAACGAGGAATTAACGATCAATTATAAAATTGAACTTCTTTGACTTTTGACATCAGTAAAGATATCCGAGGTTTCCCATTTGAATCTGACACCTCTCAACATTTATTTTTCAAATATGAGAGGCAACATTCATCAGTGATTAAGGGAAGAAATTAAGATTCTCTTGATGGTTTGTGTAGGAGCTGAGGAGTAATGTCCTTAACAATAGCCTAATGTTGGCAACTCTATGCTCTGTGAATTTTGGTTCAGCTGCATGAATCTGTTCCGGGAAAGAGATACAACAGATATGTGGAACTTGCACGAGCAGCATTCGGTGAGAAGACATGGTTATGTGTAGTCCTTAATTTTGAAAGTCCCCTATCTTACGGGTAAACTATGATTGTGATGCTTTTAAAAAGTCATCAATGTCATAACAAAAACGTTTACCACAAAGAAAAAATGTATTAAATGACTAAATAGAAGATCAATAACAAACAAGAACTTTTTTTCAATTTGAATAGCCTGTACATTTGACCTCTTCATAACATTTTTGTCGCTGTTAATTTGTTGATTTTTAGAAAAGTGTAATCACAAGTTCCGGAGAGGGTCTGAATTTTATTTGTCTTTTATGTGGTATCTGCCGTAAAAGATTGACTTGCATGTCTATGTTGTTTTCTTTTGCCGGGGAAAGACTTGGTGTCTGGCTTGCTCTATTCCCAACAGTTTATCTATCAGCAGGCACTGCAACAACTTTAATTCTCATAGGAGGGGAGACCATGAAAATGTTCTTCCAGATAGTTTGCGGACCTCTTTGTAGCTCAAATCCTTTGACTAGTTTTCAGTGGTATCTGGTGTTCACCTCTATTTGCATTGTTCTATCTCAGCTCCCAAACCTCAACTTCATTGCGGGGCTCTCATTAATAGGAGCTATAACAGCTATTACTTACTGCACCATGGTACGGGTTCTCTCTGTTAGCCAACCGAGGCCACCTACCATCTATTATGAACCCCTTTCGTTGCCGTCCTCTGCTGCTGCTGTCTTTTCTGTCTTGAATGCACTTGGAATTATAACTTTTGCTTGCAGAGGCCACAATTTAGTTTTGGAAATTCAGGATATATGCGCTTGTGATTTCTGAAACAACTATCAAAATCCCTTACAGTTGAAGGTTTTATATTCATTTGGCTTTTTTCAGGCAACAATGCCATCAACTTTCAAACACCCTGCTCATGTGCCTATGTGGAGAGGAGCCAAAGTTATCTTTGTATTTATTGCCATGTTCCTGTTCCTTGTTGGCATTGGAGGCTTTTGGGCTTACGGATATCTTGTAATAGTACTAACCTTCCCAATTTATCAAATAGGAAAATGATAAATTTTATTTTGTTACTTTTAATTAAAATTTAATTAACTTTGCAGAAAACTACAATAAAAGTAAAATTCTCCAATCGCCACGTTTTCTATTTTATTTTATGCAGTACATCCAAATTTAATATCATGGTTTATGGATTACACGTATCATTAATGACGTAGTTGATCACGCAGGTTTGCTTATTATTTGATTCGTTCTTATTCTTCATCTTCTATTGTTTTAGATGCCCACAGGAGGGATGCTCAGCGCATTGTTTGCATTTCACATCCACGATATTTCAGGAGGACTGCTTGCAATGACTTTTCTCCTTGTTGTATTCCACTGTTTAAGTAGCTTTCAGATATATTCGATGCCTGTTTTCGATAGCTTTGAAGCTAGCTTCACCAGCCGTACCAACCGACCTTGCTCAATCTGGGTTCGTTCTGGTTTCCGGGTTTGTTATGGTTTTGTTTCGTTCTTCATAGGTTTGGCACTCCCTTTCCTCTCCAGCCTTGCTGGCCTGTTAGGAGGACTCACTCTTCCAGTCACATATGCTTACCCTTGCTTCATGTGGGTCCTGATAAGAAGGCCTACAAAGTACAGCTTCAATTGTCATTTCAATTGGATTCTGGGTTGGTTGGGCATCGGTTTCCCCTAGGCCTTCTCCATCGGTGGTATTTGGAGTTTGGTAAACAATGGACTTAAGTTGAAGTTCTTCGAGCCTAATTAATGACAAGATAAAAGCAACTAAAATGGGCGTTGGAACTCTTAAAAATTTATGTAGAAGTATATTGCATTTGTTGTTTCAATATTTTCAGAGAATTCTGAACTTTGTGTGTGCATATTTTATGATGCATAGCAGCACCTGTTTCATGTAAGTTGTCATATATTCCTCTTTCATTGCCAATTTTCTCCTATTGTTCTCTGTTATCACAGGGTACAGTTTTGTAGTAATGCAAAGAAATATCAAATCGTATTGAGACTCTAAATTTGTCAAAATAAACTTCATATTGAGTTTCATTCGGTCTATTGGATGACTCCAGCGGAAAAATCTTTCGTTGTTAAGGGTTCTCTTTATTTGCAATCGATGACATTGATCATAATTCTAGACTCTGGTAACTGATTAGGTTTGCCAATTGCTTTCCTATCATTGCTGCTCTCAACCATGTCCCTGCACGCATGTTTAACTTGTAATGATTTGAATAGATAAGCTCAATGAACCCATCAGGGTTAGGTATCGATCTTGCTAGCACGCAGACTTTATAATGTAAGAATTCATCGCCTCAGTCATTTTCCCTTCTCTAAAGGAACAGGAAGCAAACATAATAACATGGATCATGAATCTTGAATCATGCTTCGAACTATTCTCTCATACTAGTTGATGTTGGTGATTGGTAATGCCAAAGCTGCACGGAGTGATGTTATCAACACACAGAAAAATGATTATGACTCGTGTCAATAGAGGTGGTCGAGGATAGAATTTGTGGTACTCGTGGCCCTCATTCATCATTTCATACAACCTAAATCCAACTGCAAGTTGATTTCTTGTCGCTCTCAGTTCCAGAAGCTGAAGGATCTCTCTGTTTTAGAACCCGGAATTGCTTTTAGATTTTTATTGGGATTTAGTAAAAATGCTTCCTGGAAATGGCACTAAGCTGACGATAAATGCATTTCAAGCCTGATACTGTCCAGCATATTGTTCAGTTCAAGAGTCACCGTCTAAAGGCAAAATTGAAATGATTCCGGGTCTCGAGCATCATTAGACTTATATAGGTTAAAAATAACCACCGACCTAATAATAATATCTGTTCCCGATTTATGCACGAGTTTAAACATCATGGCCCATTATTTTTCCATATGATTGCATAGACAGTAACAAGTGTTTCCAATCAAGGGTCAAATTTCACGCTTCCACCTGGATATAATGAATAAAATTATACCCATAATTAAATGATACAATGAATTAATTCGCCTGTAAATAAGACGGCGGCTTCAATTAAAGAAAATTTTATATTCTAGTTCTAGGTTGGATGTTCATCGGAGAAAATAACGTAGGAGGTTGATTGCGTAATGTTAACTACCTTTGTCTTGGGTCAAGGTTGATGCATCGATCCTTGCAATATTAATAGTACCAATGCATTGATCCTTCCAATATTAACAGCGCAATTAATGGCCAAGAGAAAACGCGTTCATAAGGTGCAGCCGTCCTTCCTATTTTATGCGACTCAACGACTAGTCGACTACCTGCTGCCTAGTGTCCTCCTTGAAAATAGTCGACGGGTTCTAAATTTGTCCATCTAGAACGATGGCCACCAAGTAATCGAAGAATAATAAAATTATATGAAATATTTTATTTATTTATGTTGATTGAAGACCCTCTTTTCATCAAAAAGCTATTCTATGATATTTTATATGGTATATGCACGTAGGTCATCGATTATACATAGCGTGTTTTTACAAATCTATGAAAAGATTTGTGCACGTGTTTCCAAGAATAATTTAATAATGTTGTTATTCCCATTTGTTGATCGACTAGTTGCTGGTGCTGGTAAAAAAAATCCGAAAGCAAATGGTAGCTAGCATCTAATCAAATGTACATGAACAGTTCTGATCATCATCATCGCTGGCTGCCATTGACGTTCTAATTTTAAAACCTTGGAAGTTGGTGAGCTAGGGGAGAGATATATGTTTGGCAAATCCATACCCAATAAGATGAAACAAGTAAGAAACGTTGCTATTTGTCTGTATCTGCACTGCTCACATTGGACACGATGAAGCCAGACCAAAAATCCTTTCGTCTTGAGTTGGCATGCTAGACAATCTAGTCCCTGCAGACTTTTTCTAGAAAATTGCAATTCCAAATTCATGCATTTAAATTTAGTTACCAGACGGTTCGAACGGATTAAATAAGAAAATATTCATGAAGAAAACAGGAAATAAAAGTAGCATCCATCCAAAAAAAAAATCTTGTGACTGAAAAATTAAATGAAGATCCATATTCATCAACTTGGTAAAAAGCTTTCTTTTTATAGTCTATGTTCTTTCACCCATGTGAAGATTTACAGAACCATGCATGAAAATTGACAACCAAAACCCTAAGACCGAGAAAATCATCTTCAAGTTCAACCCAACTCAACAACTTAGTCGCATCATCATCATCATCATCATCTTCTGTTATATGACCTGCAGTCTGTACCCACCAACACTGCATCCTAAAACGACAATAACAGCACTAACCAGGAAAACCCAATAGAAACCAAATCGAAGAAAAAAGAAGGAAATAAAATGAAACACCGTTGAGTTGAGTGAATAACAAAGTAAAGACCTTTACTTTAAGCCTTTGCCAAGCGTGGATATAGCAAGACCAGACCAAGGAAAGCAATCTTCACCAACCATCCCACCACTATTACCATCTTGTTCATCACTATCCATCATCTGCCACGTGTTGCAACCAGAAGTACTAGTTCCCACTGCACCACCACTATCGTAACCGGTGCCGGGAATCTCCCAACTTCGAGTACCACCAAAACCAAGCTCCAATTCTTCAAAGCCCGACCCGATTCCGTACCCATGAAACCCACCCAATCCCAGTAAATTTTGTCCTTGAACTTGCATGTTCAACATATTAGTAAAGTTTCCAGTCCCGGGAACACTCTCATTCAGGTTCATGTCAGCTGTCATAACTGAAACCATTTCAGGATTACCGCAACGAAAAACTGAAACAGGATTAGCGGATACAGGAATATGTTCATGGGTCACAGTGGAAGAACAAGAGGAAGAATTGGTCGTGACAGCTACACCGACAGTAGCAGAAGAAGAAGAGGAGATGGTAGTGCGTGTACGCTTGGAATTCTTGCGGGTTCCACCACCAACGGGGACGTTACGGAGGGTCCCACCTTTGGTCCAGTACCGGCGGCAAGACTTGCAGAAGTGTCGAGGCTGAGAAAGGTTGTAGTTGTTGTAGTAGCAGAATTTAGTGCTAGTCGAGTCGCACCTTGGGCACGGCAGTGACTCAGTTGTCTTTAGTGGAGGGTGTGTGCTCATAGGGTTCTGGGATCGAGCCAGTTTCTGGTCAGTTGCGTTGGATGGCATTTTGCTTGGTGAGTATTCGTGAAGAGAGAATTAGCTTTGGGAAGAAAAAGGTGTGACCGCGGGATGATGGGGTTTGTATCTCGATAGTATGAAATGAATTGAGATCAAAGAACATAAATAAATGTGTGAGTAAATAAATAATATATTGTATTATAAACTGGGTCCAACAACTTACTAGCGGTGGAAGGTTTTGTACGACGTTTTTTATTGGCTCGGCTGAGTGGCTAGGCAGCGGCTTGTATGCGTATGGTTTGGGTTTTGTCTTATTTGAGGATAAATGCATGTATGCTGTGAGGGCTCTAAACTATTCTGTTCAAGTTTCCATTACATTTCCTTCGTGGTTTATCTTCCGCGTTGTCGTTTTTCTTTTCGATAACTAGAACGCGCCTGCTTGGAATCCAACACGTCAATCATACACACATACATACACTTGGAAATGTTTTTTTGTTTTTTCTGTTTTTTGGAAATGGCGTGAGACTTAAATATATGTCGCGCACGCTAGTTAGGGTTAAATTAGTAAGGGACTCCTAAGCTTGTCTAACTCAGCATAAATGTATTGGGAACTTGAACTAATTTTTCGATAAGGTTGAGGCGAGCAAAAACCATGGCTTGTGAGAAGTAGTATCAGAGTAAATGGCACAAAAAGTGCAGGAACCTTCTTTTTAACTTCTAAAACAATCTATTTTAGAACGGCATTGTAAAATAGTCACAAAAATGTGAGGTCAGATATGCTCGTATATGGGATATCTTCTCTAACAAGAGATTTTCTATGCAAAAAAAATGAGCTAAGCTATAAGAAGTATATAAGGTTAGAGTTTTTGGGAGGATTCGTATGCCATGAGTATGTATAAGGACTTGCGTAATTTGAAAAGGAAGATTTATCAAAGTTACTCCGATTTGTAGCACACATAACTTTTAGTGAGAGTAATTTGTTACACTTAGAGATATTATGTTAACAGAGGGGTAATTTAGCACCTACAGAGTGTAGTCGAGTGATTCTATTTTGGAGGGATATTTGTGTTGGTCTTGAGTTTGAATTTTTTATAGTACATTCAAGTGTAAAAATTTGGTACAGTAGAAATTTTATCCTATATATGGTACCACTATAGTGAGGTCTCTATACATGATCTTAATTAATTTAGGATAGGTATTGTGTGATCTGCGAATACGTACCCCAAAAGAGTGAGTGTTTGATTTATATATGACCGGTCGCTACAATGATGACCGAGTATAAAAGTTTTCTCGTTATCCAAAAAAAACAAAAAGGGGTAACTTAATAAAATAACTCATAGATTATATGAGAGTAGAACGAAAGGTCTTGATCAAATTGATTGAAAACTGTCATCATTTTCTTGATATAATTGGTGACAAGTGGTATTAGAGCGTCACAAAATCGTGTACACTATTTGTTTATCTTTGAAATAACCTGAGGTTAGTGCAAAATGCGCATGATAATCTACACTATATATTATTATCATACACACTCTCATGTGGATGTCATAGTTAATTGGGGGTCCTTTTATATAAGAAAGATGAATTCGGGTGAGTCATATTCAGAATCTGTAGGAATAATTTATCGGGTGAATAAGGTAGCGATTGCCACATGAACGTACGGGGCACACATGATTTGGGAAAGGGAGATTTATCATGCTAAGATGTAAGGGTGCACATCATTGTTGCTAAGGGTGGTTTGTGACTCCTAAAAAATACCGAGTGTGCTAATTGGGCGAGTAAATCATTAAGAAGACTCCTAGGTTGCACGTAAGAGATGCAAAAGGGGTTCACCAACCTTACACAAACTAATTAAGGGTTGATGTTATGTTCTTGATAAGGTCAAAATCATTTGGCATGGGCAAGGGCAATTGAAAACGCTAATGATCGAATCAAAGCATTTAGACAAATTTGCTCTGCAAGAATACGAGTCCCATGACAACAGCATTTAGACTAATCCTGAAAGTGAATATAAGATTTGTTAGCTATTTTTAATAAAATTTAATAATTATTATAACTAAACCTAGATTTTTGGACTTTAACGATTTTTCAAAATACTCTCAATTATAATATCATGAAAAATATCTAAAAGAATTATTATTATCTTTATTGATAACTTGACATTTAATTTTATCTAAATATTATTTTTATTATACTATAGAAACATATCCATAGTATTTAATGAAACTATTATGTTAGTAATGTTATTTCTGATGTATTATAGATTTTTCTCCTGATTTTCTCTTTAACCAGTCATTGTAACATTGAACCCGTTCTTCAAGATGGTTGAGCCGGCTTAACCGTCAAAGTGGGTGTGTCGATCGAGAGAGAGCGTAGGACTGTAGGAGGAGTGAAACGTTTAAAGTTATGGAAATGAAATAGTCTTGAAGAGAACCAACAATATCATTGATGTCGGGGAGCGTGGGAAGCAATAATTGGGTGTGCCTGCTGGGTTACGAGACTCTTCCCTCTCTAAGTCTTTGCACACCAAAGATTCTCTCTCTCGTACCACTCATCAAACTGTCTTGTCTGTCGCCGGATTTCTCGCTCTCTGTAATCTCTGCTCATTTAATTTTGCTTCTCCATTTTATGATATCCATCCAAGCGATCTATACTATTGTATCGTGTGTGTCTGTGTTTGTGTGTAGACACACAATAAGGTCACCCGTACGTTGAATTTGCTAACGACTCTCGTCTTCAGTCTCCAAGAAAGCGTACTCATAACTTTGCTTTATTTATTCTAACAGTAATATTAATTTTTAATTGCATCATTCTTTCATCACGTGTTTGTGCATCTGAACGTAATTAGCATCATTCACCGATGCTGTTCAAATTTTGTAGCCTCGTCGGACTCGTCAACTTTCAAGATTAGAGACACGAAGAGAGAGAGAGAAGTTGGTTCCCCGGCATAGACCTGTCCTATTCCAAGACCCGAGTACCACACTGTTGCATTCCAGTTCAGTAAGAGAGTGGGCCAATTCTGAAAAATGGATCACTGATACAACGCGTGTCGATTTAGGATAGGTCTTACCTTAAACAGGCAAGCACGCAAACGGCTCCCGGTCCAGCCTCCAGGAGCATTGAGCCAAAGAGATTCACAGGCTCCGAGATTCTCTCTCCTCTGTCGTTTACAGGTTTTGACGGTCTCTGGGACACTGATTAGAACCAAGCGACCCCATTGATTGTGCTATCAAATTTGCTTTGATTCCGATTAACAAGAAGCAAACAAAGACAATATTTTAGTTAAATACAACCGTAATTACAATTGACATGGACAGCACACAAAGGAAATGAATAGCTTTACAGTTTCGTTTTTACTGTCTACTGAGATATTACAGTTTTTTTCATAATCCCAACCATTTGTAATCACACCTTGTCAAATAGGTCGAGCCAGGAAAGGTTAATCTTTACCATCTAAATCAAAATCAAATTGATTCTACAAATTGGGTTACCTTTGAAAGCAAGTATATAATTATCTATTATCATATTTGAAACGTTTCTTCAGTGTAAAATCTGTTTCTGATACTGGATTAACATAACATAGCACGTCAATCACAATACTAATGACATACTGATGCGTCAAACAAATGGTCATTGACTCATTCATGGCGGGGGGACGGTTTGACTAATTGACCGTGATTCATAGGAGATACACTGACGTGGGCCATATCTTATCAGCATCAGTTACATTAACAAAAGAGCTAGTGGTTCTGGCGTGAAAATAGCAACCGGTGCTGTACACTGTCAAATACATTCACTGGGGACTCATTTTTCCAAATCAACTTGTAAAGCACAATATCATTTTCCAACATCATTTATATTGATGTTCCCTTAATTCACCATGATACGGTCTGCACAATTTTTTCGAAGAGTGAAACAAATTGAGGCTCCAAAGGGTGATTCATTCTTCTAGTGCTGAACAGCCTTCCACTTGCAGATTCATCAACACAATACAGCTTGCTTGGATCATATATATCATGTATTGTACAAAATAAAAACTACATCTGACAAGAGAAGAATTATTTTAGCATAACGTAAGACTTTTTTAAGATGCACACCAAAACACTGATATTTATTCAGATTAATCTAGGGGCCAAAATAGTTTAAAACTCCACAAGTATTATGAATAAAATGAGGTTCCAGAGCTTCAGTTCTTTTGCTAGGAAGTAAAGATGCGAACAAGGATGAACTTTGTCTTCATATATTAATTTCTAGGCCTTATGGTTGCATGCAAAGGATGTAGTTTGCGAGTAGTAAGCCCAACAGTATCAACATTTTCTTTCTCACCATCTCTCAGACTCCAATGGAATTCCTGCACCAACCGACCTATTACTGTACAAGCTATTAACATTGCCTGAAGAGATCCTGCACATACTCTCTTTCCAGCTCCAAAGGCCATTGTCTTGTACAAATCCATCGGATCATACTTGTCGTCAAGAAATCTCTGTGGATTCCACTCCTCAGGGTTTTCCCATTGTTTCTTGTCCATGTTGCATCCATAAATGTTAATGGCAATCTATGGACAAAAGCCACAAATACAAATATTGCAATCCATGAAACAAATAGTATATTACTAGAAACTATAAAAGACTTCAAAAGCAATTTGACCAACCTCAGTTCCAGAAGGAATGAAGTATCCTCCTATTTCAGTATCTTCATGAGCAAACCTCAATGGAACTACTGGAGCTGGACTGTACTTCCTCAGAGTTTCATGGAAAACAGCTCCTAAGTAAGGAATCTGTGATATATTTTCCTCTGTAAACTTGTTAGACTCGCAAACAGTTTGAATTTCCCGAAAAAGACGATCCTGTAGCATAATACACATAATTATATTTTGTAACAAAGATAAAAATCGAAGGAATAGTGATGGACTAACCTGGCGTGCTGGATCCTTAGCAAGCTCATAAATGGCCCATTCTGTTGTGACCAATGTAGTATCTGACGTCTCAATGATCGTCTCCCAGAGCAGCATGGTAACTTGTTGCTCAGTAAGTGACTCTGCTTCGGATAATAAGAAATCGATATAACAATTTAGTTCCTGTTCAGGTTTAACCAAGTTTCAGTATCACACAGAGATATATAACATATTTTTTTGTGCTTAAGAAAAGAAAATCAGCCATATGGAAGGAAAAGAATACCTCTCCTGAAGCAATTCGTTTTTTGGCATCGCTGATCAGGGCATTCATTACTGCTTGCCTGCGGGAATACATTCTCTGAATTTTCATTTCCATGCTCTTATTAGGAACCCATCTTAGATAAGGGAAGAAGTCTCTCCAATCCACCTCAATTGCACCGGCCATTACATCAACTACTAAAATTTTAAATATCTCATCTTTTGACAGAGTGGTACCAAGCTCTTTCACATATATTGAATCCACAATCGTTCCTACAGCCTGCAAATTCCATAGTCCAGCATCCACGCCACCCCAAAGAAAAAAAAATGCACAATAGTCCAGTTATTAATCATCAGTGAAAGATAAAACATAATAGCCAATGGAATCAACAAATTCACCTGTTTCAATGCCACTCCAAAAAGTTCATATTCAAATATTTTCCTGAAATTCACAGCTTCAAGACCATAACACTTAGTGTGAGCATGAAATTGGCTTGACAAATTTTCCATCATGGTGTCTCTATGGCATCTATGTCGCTTCTGAATTACACAAAGTGCACAGCATTA
This sequence comes from Trichilia hirta, assembly GCA_035221805.1. Classification (NCBI taxonomy): domain Eukaryota; kingdom Viridiplantae; phylum Streptophyta; class Magnoliopsida; order Sapindales; family Meliaceae; genus Trichilia; species Trichilia hirta. The sequence continues at coordinate 4,177,331 of JAWDEX010000003.1, read as the reverse complement.
ATTTTGGAAACAGACGAGAATTCAACCAACACAATCCAGAGAAATTTGTACTAAACCTGAGCGTTTGCACCCAAAACATTTGTTAGGATGCATCGTTTAGCCATTTTGTGAAATTCATCGTAGTCACTCGTTGCAACCATACATTTATCAGCGGTGAGAATCTTTAGAGCATTTGATAGCTTTCTTGTTGAAATGGATGAATATCTGGTCACCATGGCCTAGAATAAAAAATAAATATAAACTTGCAATCATTTGTGCTTCTAAGTTGTCAATATCACTGAATATGACGGATGAAAAGTACACTGGATGTTTTGTGAATTAATTATAATGATAATCAAGCTAAGAAAAGGGATTAAGGATGTAACTCCTCCAACTCTACACCCGAGTAGAGTTACCAACATTGTCCACTTTATTGCTGTGTTAAACACGATAATGAATTATTTGACCCAATTTAAAAATCTTATCACCGTAAAATTCAAATTAATAACAGACTAAGTTTTTTAAGTATTCCTTTTAAAGGGAGGTAAAACGTCGACAGATAAAGGTCCCAGTTATAGCAACATAAATTTCGAATTAGAAGGAGAGAGTCCTATTGAATAGCTATTACATAGTGGAGACTGGAGTGGAGAATTAATATTTCAGTACAGTGAGATCTGCAGAGTCAAAAGAATAAAATGAACCACAAAATTTACCTCTTTAGCAACGTCAGTAGAATTGAGAACAATAACAGTAGAAGCTCCGGTTTTGATGGAATAAATTGGTCCATACGTCTCTGCCCACTTTGTAAACGTCTTATATGGTTTCTTCTCTTTCAACTGCAACAAATTCCCTATTATTGGTAGCCCTGGAACTTCTGCAACAACCCATTCATCATTTAATAAATCAATCAAAAAGCTTCCAAAAACATAAGATTAGCTTCAAAAAAAAATCATATAATTGTTAATTGTGATCAAAATCAAGACTTCAAGAAACCAAAATTTACCTGGAACAGGAAGAAGATCAATAGATTCCATCCTCTGTTTGGATATGAATTTTTTAACAAAGAACAAGAAGAAGAACACAGACAGACTACCAACAGCAATGGAGGTGGCAAAGGGAACTGCTTGAAATGCTTGAATAATGTGCTCCGAGGCGGCCATTGCTTTTTATTGTGGAAGGTATAGAGAGAGAGAAGCACAAGGCTCTAAAGATGCTTTAGGTGTATGTAGAATTTGTAATCATAGAAACGCAAGGAACATATCTATATATGGGATAATGAGTTGGATTATAATTAATAAGATATTGCAGGAAAATTAATTTGTAATTATACCTGCGCAAGCGCAACACGCGTAAATAAGCTACAAAAACAAAGGAAATCGATTTTTTGTCTTGTCCCGTTTATTGATATGATGGATGAATATGTCATGAGTTAGCATTGCCGGTCTGAAAATAAATTAGAGATGTTGTTTTCTTCGTTTGTTTCACAGGATCCTCTTTGGGCTTTCTAGTTAACTGGAGTTTTTGTTGTGTCCGAAGACTTCTTGGGATGGCGATATTAGAACTTGTGGTGGATGGTAGTAATAAAATAATAACAATTGATTAAAGGATATAAATGTATATAAAGTATGCTATCATCCTTTATTTGTTAGGTAAATATCTACTAATGACAACAATTTATACTATATTTAAAAGAAGTTTCAATGGAAATAACAATTTAACAAGTTTGATCGTGATAACTGTGAGGAATGAATGATGACAAAAAGGGATAAGGATAACAGATAGGAATCAACATACAGTTTGGATTCCCAACTGAGAAAATGTTTTTCTGGGGAATGTATTTAATTGGAATGTTTGCTTTGGTTATATTCAGTATTAGTTTAATGGGCATGGCATGGACGACTGCAACTAGAAGGACAATTTTGGTTGCTTTTCTTGGGAGGTCCTACTACTTTCCTTACGCGCTATCTCTCTCTCTCTCTCTCTCTCTTAACTTTTTTTTTTTTTTAAATAATTTTTAATTTATAAATATAAAATTAAATAATTCAATAACAGAAACCAAAAAATTAAGAGCCCGATAAAAAAAAGTTAATACGACTCGTATAATGAAAGTTCTTAGCCCTACCCTTGTTTTTCCCTTTTCCTTTAAAAAAGGTAAAATTACATTTATATATAATTAGGTTCTTAGCCCTATCATAAATTAGTATTTATCATTATTTTCTTAGTATTTATTTAGTATATAACATTTTAAATCAAAGATAAATATTTGTTGGGTCATTTCATCACATACACACTCCTATAAAATTTATTTTTTGACAGAAAATTTAACGACTGATATAAAACTTATTTTTTTTCTACTTAAATAATTTCATAGTATTTTTTTCTGTAATTTTAATATGTTATATAAATTTACAAAATAATTAAAGCTTCGTAATTAAAAAAAAAAGGATTAAAAGATTGATGTTGTAAAATTTTAATTAATATTTGTTTATTTTAAAAAATATTTTCCTAAACGTTAAAATTATAATTTATAAAATTTTAAAAAAGTCGTGTGTTATTACACACAAACCGGAGAAAGGCTATGCTAAACAAGTCAAACAAAAGCCCAAGCTAAATTGGAAAGGTAAAAAAATCAAAGAGAAGCCGATTATTTTAGATAAAAACTCTGAGGGAAGGGATACATATTTCTTCCAAACTTTTTGTTAACTTGCTTAGGTATTTGTTGACAGTTCAACACTGCTATTTTTTTTTTTTTATTTTCATGTTCTTGGTAAAACAATACAAAGAATAAAATTTTGTTGGTACAAGATGTTGATCCAATATTAATAATTTTTAAGACATAATTTGATATTGTGGCATGATGACTTTTAAGCCATAATTAATGTATAATAGAAGTTTTATAAGTCAAGTATTAATATATTAACATATTAATGCTCAGGCTTTTGCCTTGTCTTTAAGGATTCATAATAATTTCTATGTGAAGTCTCGACCATTCTTCATGCTATTGAAATGCTTTTGATAAAGATTGAAATTACTTTTAGGTAAAATGGGACTCTATTTTTTTTTTTATAAGTTTCACTAGATGTTATTTTTATTGCCCTTGAGATAAGGTATTCATGTCTCCGTTTTTGGATTTGCCCACTCTTTTTTTCCTTTCAATTTCAATCTCCTCTTTGATTCAAGGATTAATAGTCGCCATTGGATTAATATAAGAGTTATGTTTTTATTGTATTTTGTGATTTTAATTTAATAATATTAATTGACTTCATATTTTATACAAAAAATAAAAAAAATTAAAGTTATTAAAATCTATCTATTTATTATTATTATTAGCATATCTATACTTTAATAAAAAGAAGATGTCCTAACTCATTAGAGGATCTATATCTATCTATCTATATGCTTATATTAAAGTGAAGATATACTGTTAATAATAAAAAGATTTTTTAAATAATATTTATCGTTTATAATAATTTTTAGTATTTAATATAGTAATTAATAATAAATTTTAATATATTAAAAAATATAATGTATCGAATATTAAAATCTGAACAAGTGTCTTAAAATACTCGTGAATAAAACCCATAATAAATAGATAAATTGATTTTTATTTTTTTATTGAATATTAAAATCTTCTTATTTTTTTATTTTTTTTGTGCTATCAACTAATATCATTAAATCCAATTCACAAAATACAATGCAATAATCTTATAGTTATTATTAACCCATTATTACTTTAATAAATCCTAACAAAACAAAAAAATTGTTTAGATACGCCGAAATAATTGAGTTAAATTGGACAAATGCCCGAATCAATGCCACTGAAATAAGATTATCCTTTATAAACTAGGAGAAGAGCTGCCTCATTGTCGTTCAATATTTGAATATGGTTTTAATTGTTACTTCTTTGATTTCTGAATTTTAGTTTATTAATTCATAAATTGAAGCGAATAATTTTTTGGATTGTAAGTTACGGAAATGGAAAGTGATGCTTTTGGTTTTGGTTTCGGTTTATGGAAAATGAAGTATGGGAAAGAGAGGAAGAAAAACGAAGAGGGAGAGAACGGAAATTGGAGAGAAAGTGAAAGATATTGTCGATCCAATAACAAAATCTGTGAGCTAAATTTTTCCTTTCGCTCCTTGTAACGGAGGAGAAGAAGATAAGTGGTTTCGATGGAATAAATTGGTCCGTTCGTGTCTGCCCATTTTATGAACATCTTGTCTTTCAACTGCAACAAATTCCCTAGAACAGGTAGCCCTGGAACCTATGCAGTAACCCATTCACCATTTAATTAATCGATCAAAAGCCTCCAAAAACATGAAATTAAATCACATAAAAAATCATATAATTTTTAAGTGTGATCGAGATCCAGACTTTAAGAAACCAAAAGTTACCTGGAACAGGAGGAAGATTAATGGATTCCATCCTCTGCTTGGATATGAATTTTTTAACAAAGAACCAGAAGAACAACACAGACAGAATACCAACAGCAATGAAGGTGACAAAAGGAAATGCTTGAAATGCTTGAATAATCTGCTCCGAAGTGGCCATTGTTTCTATAGCGGAAGACAGAAAGGAGGACAAGATTCTAAAGATCCTACAGTGGTCTATTGAATTTGCAAACATATGGACACATGGAACTTATACGAGGACTTAACCAAAAAATGTATATTTATTGAATAATGGGGTGAATTATAATTTGATGAGATATTATACGAAAATTATTTTATAATCATAACTAAGCAACACCGTCAATAGGTTCAAAGGTAAAATACATGAACGAGATGGTATGTTCCTTATTTGCTGTGTGAACAAACTAATAATGACAAACCATTTATACTACACTTAAAAGATGTTTAATTACAAATAACAAATTAACAAGTTGTCGACAACTGAGAATGAATGGTGACAAAGGGGGATTGGGATAACAGATTGGAATCAACATAGTTTAGATACCCAACGTTCGTTAAAAGAATGAATGTTGTCTAGGAAAATTATATAATTGGAAAGTTTGTTTTTGGTTAAATACATCATTCATAAACAGCTGAAAATACAGTACCGTGTAAGAGCTACAGAGATCAGCTTACAAACATAATCTCACTTTGATTATCAAAATTTTAAGGTTTTCTTTGTTCTTAGACGAAACAAATAAAGTAAATTTTACATTTTTTAATTAATTCTTACAAACTAATGCTAACAAAAGTGGACGATTACTACTGTTACTCCGAGAATATAAAACCAGTTATTAAAGAAGTTAAACAGAAGCCATTTAGTATTCGGGGAATGTTGGTGGAGGCGGCGATGCATACTGGTAACTTACTGTCGGCGGAGGAACTGTTGCTTTTTTCGGTGGTGATGATTGAATAGGAGCAGGGGAAGGAGATGGAGTAGGCAGTGGTAAGAAGTGAAGTGGTGAAGGAGGCGGCTGAACTTGGAGGGGTGGGGGTGGGGGTGGGGAGGTTTTGGTTGAGTGGAGCGGTGAAGCAGGTGACTGAACTTGTGGTGGTGGTGGTAGTCATGAGTGGACTGGCATTGGTGGCGGTGTTGATGAAGATCAAGGCCTATTAAAAACAGTGATTGGTTAAAAGGATCATCCCTAGGTACTGGAGCCGGAACTTGAGCCCGCGGTTGTCTTGATGTTTTTGGAGGTTGCCCTTTGGTATTTCTTTTGGTTTTCGTGGTTCTGCCTCTCTTGTTGGAGGAGATGACTTTGGCGTTGGCATTGATGGTGGTGGTTTTGGCTTTGATTTTGCTTTGCATTTGGCAAAGGAGGAGACGACTTTGGCCTTGGCGTTGCTGGTTGTGGTTTTCGATTGGGGATTGGAGGCTCTTTCTTCTCAACTGGAGGACTTGGATTATTTGCATTATTACATATTGCCTTACTGCAATCAACAGGTTTGTTCACAACTGCCTGGCATTGTTTTCACGGCTATTGTTTTGGCGTGTCTGGTAAGCAATTGTCAACATCATCGAACACAACATCCTTTGCTCGCATGATGGTGCCTCACTATTGAATTAGTTGTATGAAAAAGCAAAATTCTTCAACTTTGGCAAGAGACATGTTCTCAAGAACAAAAACTGTTAGCGTGTTATGGGAAATCTCCAAGTGCTCAATTTTGCTAGGGCCTTTAAAAGGATTGGTGTAATATGCCAGTGAATAAGAGGTCGGAACTGTTACATTTGACAGCTTGCTAATCTCGGTTTGCAAACAGCCTGCTAGCTTATTGTTGGAGAGAATGATCTCATTCAACGTGTTTCCCATGTTACCAATGCTACTTGGAATACAGCCTGTGAATTGGTTATTGGCAATCACCAAAACAGAAACCGGAGAGGACCCTAACGTATCAGGAATGGTAGACTGGAATCGATTGTTGTTCAAGAACAATGCATCCAACTCCTTCTCAAAGAGTTCCATGGGCAATTTTCCCTCAAAATCGTTGTGCCCAACATCCAGGTACTTGAGGTTGGGCGATGGAAGAACAACTCTTGGAAAATGACCAACCAACATCAAACTCAAACAAAAGTTTCAACTTTGGAAAACTACCAGGAATTATCCGACAAAATCTATTAGAGTCGATGTGAAATAAAGCAATATCTGTCAATAGACTCAATTCCACGGGAATATAGCCAGCAATATCAGCATGGTTAAGATCGATGCCCACAACAACAGTTACCTGAGGTTCATCAAGAGCTTGTGCACAAAAAACATCTCTATAGGCACAAACATCGGCACCAACCCAATTTCCCGTGGTGTTGAATGGGTCTGAACATAAAGCATTTTCCCAAGCTCGGAGTGCAACGTTAGCTCGCCTGAGTTTTGGGTTGAGAAAAGTAATGTTAAGATGAAATTGGTTTCATAACTATCCGGCAAAACCTCATTTTCAGGAAGAGTCAATGAACAAAGATTCTGCATTTGATAGGGCTAAGGAGCAAGATGAGTGAGAAATGAAGGGGACGAGAAATAGAAGTAGAAAGCAGCCTGAGGCTTGCATTTTCTGGAGTCGCGTGCCACTCACTTACGTTGGAGCCCCAAGGCTGCCTACCTATATGAATGAAATTGACAGGGTAAATACTGCAGTGTTCTGTTTTTGAGAACAGAAGCCATTGCCTTTCTAATATTTATTAGAGAGGCAATGCAACAGTCCAATCTTGTTTGACGGTGGATAGAATTCAGGAAAGAAGTTACCTCTAAGATGGTTGAACTATTGAATCCATTTTGCCCTAAATTTCCAGGCTGGCGGTTCTTAACGGTGAAACCAGTAAAAATAGTAAATACCAAATCCACCTTTCGAACAGAGCATAATAGATTTCATGGATATACTCCACGTCATCTCATCTTTTTACGTGAATTCGAATGCCAAAATTGAAAACTCAAGCCTACTGCATTCGGGCTATGTTTTATTTTGGAATAAAATGGTAATCCTTGGATAGGACGTGATCTTCTGGAAATAAAATAGTTGGGCCGCAGTTTATATGAACAAGGCTTTATGGTCTAGACGACATTATACGCCAATCGAAGAAGTCCATGAATGTTGAATGAAATTGGCCAGGTCTTGTTTCTTTGGTTCAATTATCCAACAGGCACACATCTTTAAAAATTTCGCAGTGACAAAAGAATAAGTAAACTATATATATATTTTATTTTATTCTATGGTCGCTTTTAAAGCCACCATTAGGTTTCGAGAAGGGAGATTTTTATAAAATTGTAAAGCGTACTGGGTCAAAACTAGGGTACCCTGAATTATTGTGCCATGAACTATGGCTTTTCCGATTATTTTGTTATTCCATGATTTGTTGGGAAAATGGCTCATCGCTAGCTAACCTTCTCTTGAATGATCAATATAGATTATTAATATTATTGCTATTATTAAAAAGAAAAAGAAAAAGAAAAAGAAAAGACCTCAATAACAAACGCTTGCATCGGGTCCCTGTGTCTCATCTCGATTTCCAAAGAGAGAATTTAAAGCTTTTGTAGAGCCCCACGAAGTTTAGATATTGATGAACTTAAATTAAAGGTTAAATTTGATATTATATGAAACTAAAATCAAAGGCATAAAAGCACTCACAATCGGTGGCGGAGTCCAATAAAAAGAAAGAAAAAATTTATAAGATATGAGGGATAATATATATTAGTCCCTAATTTTATATCCAATAACAAATAAAAATATTCTTTAATATTTTATTATATATATAGGTATCTGATATTAATTTTTACTATTATGACTTTTCTGATACAAATAATTAGATTATATATTTTTTATTATTGTGTCATAAAGTAAAGTTCTATTCGTTACAACTTATCATTATAAGATTAGATAGAAAAAAAAAAATTATATTCATATTTAACTTAAAAAATCGTATATTGCTTTTAATTATGTCCGTAAATTTTTTTATTTAATTAATTTTATTATTATTTTTCAATATTAACCCTTTTTTTGTTTTCTAATTAAAAATTTTATATTTATCAATATGTGTTAAAAAATATTTTAAAAATGAGCAATATAATTACTTTATATTAAAATATAAAAATATTTTATCTATATTTGAAATATTGTATGATTTTTATCAGTTGGAGATAGATTTCACAGCTTTTAATATAATTACTTTATATTACTATTTAATCAATAAAAATTACATTATTATGTAATTTGAGATATTTAATATTACTCAAAATATATTATTTTAAAAAATACACTGTATACTTATTACTAAAATTGCTTAATTTTTTTAAGTTTAGTTTATCTATATTTTTACTTTCATATCTATTTATATATTAGTTTATAATAATATCACATGTTAAAATTTATAAAATTATTTCTAATAAATATCAATTTAGCCCAGTTTGATGTAAAATCTTGAATTCTCCCTTACAATAACAATTTTAATCTCATCCAAAAGCTCTCCAATATTCAATTACCCAAAATTTCTTTTTATTTCAATTTTTTTTCACCAATTGCTATCTCTCGCTCTAACTCACCTTGCATAGTTTTTATCTTAAACAATATTGAATTATTTTTTCACCCACGTACAAATGAACAATGTCTTTTTTTTTTTTTTTTTTTTATGGTGAGTTTAGAATAGTAAACATGCAAGGTGTTAATTTTTTTATACAAAATGAATTGGAAAAATAAGAGGAACCTAGGCATACTTGCTGGGACTAAGACAATTTTAAACTTTAGATCTATGATTATTCTGTGTCGCTTGTTTTCTGAATGTCAGAGAGATTTATTAGTAAAACCAAATGGACATGTTTTAATAATATATTGTGCCCAACGACGGTATTATAAAATTCGACGTAGTAAGTAAAACAGTACCTAACGACTTAATGTAAACAAGACAATTAATATGCCAGAGACACTGCAAGGGCTTCTTAACAAGAATTATTTCACTGTTTTTTAATAGTTAAAAAAAAAAAAACATATTTTATAATTTTTACTGTCTTATATAATTAAAATTTTGTAACTTTTACTTACTTGATTTTTATGATCTTAATTGTTTATTTTTATTTTTTAATAAACGTTTCTATCCTATCATTCCCAAGGTTTTGTTAAAACTTCGAAGTCAAATAACCTATCCACCAAATAATAAATCAATTTAAATTAGAAAATAATAAATCAAATCACTTACTATTATTTTATAAAAATTTTTATTATTACTTATTTATCCACTTAAAAGTATATACGTCTACTTGTCTTTTAGTGTAATAATAACTTAAAAAAATTATTTAAGAAAATCTTTCTTAAATGTTGATTAAAAATTATAAATTAATAATAGTAAATTATTGTGTTATTAATTTTATAATATAATTTAAATTGCAAATTTAAATTATTTTAAATTTTATTTTATAATTTGAGCCGAATAAATTTGTAATATTTTAATAAATTAAATTAACTTAATTTTAAATTATAATATTGAAAATGAATTGAATTGAAAATTTATCTCAAATTGATAGCACGTGCCTACCCCCCAATTGAATGGAACGGTGCGTTTTCGTTCACAAGACCAAAATCTTTCTGTTGTAATTGACTCAAATCTCAGTCAACCAGTCTCCATTTTTTTCATTTTTCCCACTGTCGACATGTGAGGAAATTGATGGTGTTATTTTAAAATACAGGTCAAATTGTCACCAGCAAACAAAGCCCACCCCGATGCTTTTGGACCTAGAAACCAGTGAAAATTGGGAACTGTTCGAAATGCAAGGTGAGAAATAATTTTACTATAATACCCCTCAGAAAGTTGCTTAATGAAGAATGAAATACGAAATTATTTGATTCCGTATTTTTCATTAATTTAATCTTCTAAATAGTCAGCCAGGGCAATACATGCCATTTCGATCGTGTACACAAAATAGTTAAGTATGAACTTCCAAAGATTAATAAAATATGGTTTTTGTTTGAAAATTTATTTAAGTACGACATAAAAATTATGGTATTTATTTGATAGGTGTCAAAATAATTAGAATCCTCATTAACTTTAACGTTTTCCAATTTTTTAATGATCTACACGTAAACCAAAGCATGTTAACACTCAAATTGTATTTTTGACATAATTGTGACTATAATATTTTTATTAATTTTAAAAGCACATCAACTAAAATTAAGAAACATTGCTCCTAATTAATACTTAATAACCAATATACATTTTATTTAATAGTTAATGATTAATTTTATAATAAAAAATATAATATGTCAATTGCAAATATTCTTGAGGGTAAGGGTAAGCAAGTGACTGACTCTTTCCAAATGAAAATCAACGTAATGGAAGTACATAATTTATAATTAAGTGAAATAAGCTACCCCGTATCATATGTATTATTATATAAGATAATTATTAATTAAACAAGATGGATCGTACCGACAGATAGATTGGAGGCAAAAGTCACAGGAACCAGCCAGCAACTTTTGTCAAACATTCTGTATCATTGGCGTGGAAAAGAACAAAAATGTCAAAGGGGGAAATTGCAAAGAAACCACCGAGACCGTAATCCAAATTTTGAACATAAAGTGCTCTTAAGCAAAAGATAAGGGTAAATTTGGAATTCCAGAAAGGTGGTGTAATTATGTTTAGGAAATGAAGCGAGGAGCAGCATTCAATGCAGACATGTTTTATTAACTGTCTATAGTAAACGAGGAATTGCTCGCTTGCAGAGGACTTGCTTTTACATTTTGTCCTGCTGCTCGTACTTGAGTAAAGCAGGGAACTCCAATGGAAAACAGAGACGAGAAAGGAGTGGTCGGTGAGGTGAGGGATTACTGTTACTGATATTAGGCTAGAATTTGTTAAAGCTGTTTTCTGCTCCTGGTTTTCTCTGCTCGAGTGTTTTTAAGTAAGTGTGAGATTCGGCATTTATTTATGTGTGCCTTCTACATTAGTGTCTTCATCCCTGTAGTTTTTGTTCGCTGGCTTTTTTGGTCTTCTTGGTGAACATTACATTTGACTGGGTTTAATATGGAAAAGTTTGAGGCTTTGAATTTCTTATGTTGGAGGAGCCATTTTATTTTTTAGTTGGTGTGATTTTGAATCTGGGTTTTGTATCTCTGGCGGGGTTGAGAGCTGGGTACTCATTTTTCATTTTTCTGGATATTCAGATTCAATGCATTACTGTTGTTGATTATCTTTTTGAATTGAGGCGCCGGGACGATCAAAAGTATGGGCCCTTGTATGAAGTTAAAGCTGGAATTTCTCTGATCGCGTTAAAGGTTCGATTCAAATCTCTTTGTTTTGCTTTTCTTTTTAATATTTAATATTCCCTTTCCTTTCTTTATGACCGATACTCGTTTGATCTCTCTCAAAAGCTTTCTTGGTCTTAATGCAAGAATCTATGTTTATGTTATTTTTGAATGTTTTAGGCACTGTAATAAAGTAAAGCCTCCTCTTTTGTGCATCACCCAATCTGAACTTCTAAGTAGCTCTGATTCTAAAAGCAAGCATTTGATTTCTGTGACCACCTGATACCGTTGTTGCTTTTTCTCCAGGTTTGAAACTGATTATATTTTTCTTGGGGTATTTGGTTGAGCTCCTACCGGTGTTAGCTTTTTCTGAGTATCAGAAGGGATTGTTTCGCTGAGAGTATTATCTATGCATCTTTCACTATGGAAGCCAATAACTCACTGTGCTGCTCTAATATTGGACAAGAAAACCAAAAGAAGAAATCGTTCTGGTTTGACCGTGGACGTAAAGCGAAGGTCTTCAGTTCTGCGTCAATTACAAGAAAATAAGCTCAAAGAGGCCCTAGAAGAGGCATCTGAAGAAGGATCATTGGCAAAATCCCAAGATATTGATTCTGATTCACTGAACCACGAAACAAGCTTCGGCCGATCACGCTCCCTTGCTAGGCTTCATGCCCAGAAAGAGTTTCTCCGGGCAACTGCTCTGGCTGCAGACCGGATTTTTAGCTCAGAGGATTCCATTCTTCAGCTACACGATGC
>JAWDEX010000003.1:4137196-4164163 GCA_035221805.1 Trichilia hirta | reverse complement strand
CAGTCTGTGAATTGGATGGCTCAGAGTGCTAAAGAGAAAGGTGCCAAGGTTTATAGTGCATGGTTTAAATATCCCTCTTTGAAACTCTGCTCCCGGGAGCTTAGGAAACAGATTTCTAGTAAGAAAAAAAAGAAGAAGGGTTGTGCAAATGGGCTATTTGTGTTTCCTGTTCAGTCAAGGGTAACTGGCGCAAAGTATTCTTACCAATGGATGGCACTTGCTCAGCAAAACAATTGGCATGTATTGCTTGATGCTGGGTCATTAGGTCCCAAGGATATGGATTCCCTAGGGCTGTCCCTATTCCGTCCAGATTTTATTATCACTTCTTTTTACAGAGTATTTGGGTTTGATCCAACTGGGTTTGGCTGCCTTTTGATCAAGAAATCTGTAATGGGAACCCTTCAAAATCAAAGTGGGCGTACTTGGTCTGGAATGGTAAAGATCCTTCCCGTGTATCCTCAGTATTTGAGTGATTCTGTGGATGGTCTTGATGCTTTAGCAGGAATTGACAGTGCTGCTATCAATGGTAATGAAGAAGCAACCCCTGGAACTCAAGGGGGGTCACAGATGCCTGCCTTTTCTGGTGTTTTTACTTCAAACCAAGTCAGGGATGTGTTTGAAATTGAGATGGATCATGCTAACAGCTCAGATAGGGATGGGACAAGCACCATTTTTGAGGAAGTTGACAGTATTTCAGTTGGGGAGGTTATGAAAAGTCCAATTTTCAGTGAGGATGAGTCATCTGATAATTCATATTGGATTGATTTGGGTCAGAGTCCATTTGGGTCAGACAATTCTGGTCAATTAACTAAGCAAAAAACAGGTTCACCGCTAGCACCATTGTGGAAGAGGAACAATAAATTATTCTCTCCTAAGGCAACATCAAAATTAACCAAAAGCCCCATATATGATGATGGTAGGCTAGACTTTAGATTGCACGATGATCCTGTGCTGTCTTTTGATGCAGCCGTGTTATCAATGTCACAGAATATTGATGGTGTTGAGGAGAACCCTGAAGAACAGTTTGTTGCAACGGAACCTGCGTTTGGAAATGTTGAAAACCATACACATCTTGAACAAGTTGGAAAGATCCAACAAGAATGCAAAATCAGAAATGGGTCACCGTTTCCTGACTCCAAATTGAGTTCTGCTGTAAATCGGTTCAGCAACAAGAGCCAGACTTCTGAACTTTGTCATGGTAACCTTGAAGATGCTTCAGCTTCTGAAATTTGCCAAGAAAAGGATAGTGCTATAAGGAGAGAAACAGAGGGAGAGTTTAGGCTTTTGGGAAGGAGGGAAAGGGGTAGGTTTGCTGGTGGTAGATTTTTTGTGTTAGAGGAGAATGATCAGGCCGCAAGCATGGGCCAGACAGTATCTTCTAGCATGGAAGACTACCGAAAAGAGAATATGAGTCACTTGGAGGAAGGCAATATATCCTTGACCATACTCCCTGATGATGAGTCCTTAAGTGATGTGGAATATGATGACGAACAGGATTGGGAAAGGAAGGAGCCTGAGATAATTTGCCGGCATCTTGATCATATTAATATGATGGGTCTCAACAAAACTGCCCTCAGATTGCGATATCTAATAAATTGGCTTGTTACCTCATTACTTCAACTTCGGATACCAGGTTCAGGTGCAGATGTTGGAGTGCCTCTAGTACAAATATATGGCCCTAAGATTAAATATGAGAGGGGTGCATCTGTAGCCTTCAATATCAGAGAAAACAGTGGAGGACGACTAATTCATCCAGAAATTGTTCAAAAGCTGGCTGAGAAAAAAGGAATATCTCTTGGGATTGGTATCCTTAGTCACATTCGAATGGTGGACAGCCCAATACAGCATTGTGGAGCATTTGAGCTTGAAGATCCAGCTCTGTGCAAGCCAATGGCAAATGGCCATGGGGATGGCAAAAATGTTTTTTACCGAGTTGAGGTTGTTACAGTATCTCTTGGTTTTTTGACCAACTTTGAAGATGTTTATAAGATGTGGGCTTTTGTGGTAAAGTTTCTAAATCCATCATTTAAAGATGATTTATCTACTGTTCCAGAGGATTCAGAAATATAGGACTGTGAAGCTTGTACTAGTGGTTTTGCTGGCATTTTGCCAAAAGATGAACCCCTCATTTACCTCCTGGAATTCTCGTGAGGAAGAATGTACTTGGACTGACTTCCCAAGTTGAAATCTCAGACTTGGGTTTGTAGCAAATGTTGAAACAAATAGAAGTGATGCAAAAGTGCTGTTTTGTGTGGTTTGTTTCTTTTAGTCTTCCTTATATTGGAGGTGATTCCTTGTGAGCAGATAAATTTGCTTATTCTTCTGGAACTTTTTTTTTTATTTTTTATTATTGTTAATTCATATTAATGTTGTGTAGAGTATGCTTATGATGTCGTATGTCAGCCCAGGTAGTTATTGGTTACTTGATATAGAATCAAAATGGTATGGAGACAGCTGCCACTACTGCTATATAATCTTTTTGTTAGTAATGGAGTGCAAATTTTGTATGTGTTTTCAACATCTTTTTTTCTCTTCGGCTCCATATGTCAGAAATTTAACCATCATAATGTTTAATATATTAATTTTTTTACGAACAGCTGTGGAACAATGATATGTAATTGTACATTGCATTTTTTTTTAGACCTTAGTTTACATTTCTTATAGAGAAACTTCATTGTTTGTGATGAATGGTTTCCAATAGGGATTAGTTTTTCTGAACGTTTCCATCTTTGTATTGAAGGGAAAATATCTGTCAGCAAATCGGGTAGTTTTGGCTGCTTAAGAAAAACGATAGTGTTTAGAGTAGGATTCTGATTTCTTACTCGGTTTTTTTTTTTTTTTTTTTTTTTCTGATTTTGTGGTGCGAGGATTGCAAGCTTGGCCGGTAGTTTTGACTTGTAAGACTAGTGCTCGTGGATAAATGTCTGTAAGACTGCCAAAACTACAAACAAATTAAAATTTGATTTAATCGTTTGTGATGCCTTAAAGATATAGAAAATTCCATGGTTCCAATCCTCTATCTTTCTCTTACACAGAATGTAAAATGATTAAGAATAGGATTCTAGCTATCAGATTGCAGCTGTCTATGCGTAGCCTCCAATAGTAATAACCCTCCATTTTGATTTTTCAAATACTTCTAAGACCAGATAATTTAGAATATTCTTAGATGTATTTTTTCACTAGTTGTTAATGCATATAATCCACTTAAAGGATCTCGAAAGCAATTGAAAGGAAGAAATCCTTTTCTTTCATTTGCGTATGTACAAATACCAGTCTCCAGATTGGAGTGGTCCCCCGAATCTAGAATAAGAACTATATTCTAAAAGAAATTGGCCAATTTTGTTGCAAAATGCAAACAGGAAAAGGAAACTAATAGCCTGGGAGATTTTACAGCTTCCCAAACACAACCAAATTCCAAATGTAAACAACAAAGTACGTTGCCCTAGAAAACAATGAAGTTACACAAAGGGCAATTTACATCAACAAATACGACACAAGAAATTGTATAAAACCCTACCCATCTCATCTTCCATTCGGATGTCCTGCTGTCTTCTTTCAGTTTTCAGTTGTGGGTGGGCAATTTCGCTCTTAGCTCTGCCAGTTAACCAAAATGGGCTTCTTGTCTGGAGATATGGGCCTAGTCCAAAATAAATGAACGGCAAAATCTGAGAATGTTTTATTTTTCATTTTTTGTATTGGCGGGAAAGATCGTCCAAAAAAGTGAGAACACATGGTTCCCACGCAAGGTCTATTTCTTTACCACGTGTACAAGTTTCATCCAAATTGCCAATTAGAGCTTTCGACAGGTTCCGATAATCTGCTTTCCAACGGCCACTAGAGCACCAGAAATTTCGTACGTGTCTGTCATACACATAAAAAGTGCACCACACGCTAACCAGCTGACAGTCGAACACTGCATGGAAGCTGAAAGATGAAAACACCTTTGCCCATTTACTCCATGAATTAGATTATGAATATTGAATGATCCATCAAATTTCCTAAATTGCTTTAAACTTGATCTTCAAAGTTCATATTGATTTCTCTCTGATTCTAAGAAATTCTTCTAGATGTTCGATTCTGGTGGCGGGAGCTAAAGCTCTAGGAAATGGTTGTCATGACGAAAGTCAAACAATCGGAAATGATGTATTTAAGAAGAGATTGTTTTTTTAATATTTTCTCTTCTAATTTAAGTGCAGAACGTCTGGTAATTTCTTCTCGTTGCTCTAATTTCTCGTTCACCCTCGACTGCATTTATTTATTTATTTTTATCGCGGTTTCTATTATAGTAAGAAATTAGGTTTTAGTGCTAAAAGTTTGTTAAAAAAATATCAAATTAAATATATTGTGGAATAGTTTTTTTATTTAATTAAAATAGGATCAAGAATGAACATAAAATACTAAAAAATTAAAAAATATAATAAAAAAAGAAACACTAATTTTTAAGTAAAAAATTTTAATAATTTTTACTATATTAAATAACGTACCTGTTGAAGGATTATAATCTTTAAGACTAATGTTTTTATTATTCTAAAAAAATAAAGGATCTATCATTAAATAGAATTAATAAATTAAAAAATTAGAAAAAAATATTTACTTATTTCTAGCTCTTTTTTTTACTTACTTCACATTTTTTTATGATTTTTCATATATTCTAAAAATAGAGAAAATTACATTTTATATAATTTTTTTTTAAATTTTAGTCTTATATATCTAAAAAAAAAAATTCATGTACAATTAGAGTACGTTTTATTTTAAATAAAAAATTTCTAATATTAAAATTTTTATTCCTTGTTGAATTAAAAGACCCATGAGGTAGAATCTTAATCCAATAAATTTTCTTCCTTCCGCCTCATGTACAGTTTAAGGCTAAACTCACTTTCTTTTTGTCTGTTTCAAGCTTCTCCTTGGCAATGTCTTTATTATTATATCCAATTTTTTTTTTTAACTGTACGAGTCTTCCCAAGTTGCAGCAGAATCTTCTAAAGTACATCACGTATTTAATAAAATCTAACGTCAATTTGCTTGAATCTTGAATGAAACATTGACTTATTTGACAAATGACTGCGATATATTCAGCATTTGTAGTTAACTGCTATAAAACCACTTTCTTCAAAAAAAAAAAAAAAAAAGAAAATGATTAAATAACTTTGCATAGACTTCCGAAAATCAACATTTCCTGCCGTATCCGCATCTGTGTATCCTTCTGGCATAGGTTTTCCTCTTCCAAAGCATAAACATATGTTTAAAGTGCCTCTAAAGATATCTCAAAATATATTTTACTGCTGTCTAATGTTTGTTGCTGGTATTGAAGAGAAACTCACTACCTAATTGAACTGCGTGAACTATATTCGGCCTAATATAGACCATAGCATACATAAAACTACCAAACATTTGACCTAATACAGACCATTACAAATATCAAATTACCAATGAATGATGCATAGGGCATTCTTTCATCTCTTCTTTTTATTTTTTTTTCTCACTTGTAGGACATTATTGCGAGTTAAAACTTACTCTGTAAGTAGTGAACATACTGATTTTGCCTTGTACATATTCATTGCACCGACAAAATTTCTTAATTAAATTCTTATTTTGGAATATGTTAATAAGGTCCGTTCCATTTGTTTCTTTGAAGCGCTGAATGTCCCATGTCAGTTTTCAGTGGCACACCTTCCAAACTGCAGAACAGTGGTTATCCTTCGCAACATGAAAAGAGCGAGTTGGACTGTGAATTCTGTACCGACAACAAAAGCGCACACAAGTCATACTTTTTCTGTTGGGTGGTTGGCCTTTGTTCGTAGTAATGAGATCAAATTGGGAGACATCATGTGTTTTTGAACTTGCGTGCGAACGTGAATTGAGTGTGCAGATTCTTATTATTGTAAAGGAAGATCCACATGGTCAAAGTGGAAAAATAGCTTTACCTGGGTTAAACGTTGGTTCTGCTGCCATTTCATGCAAAAGGTTTGACAATGTACCAAAGAAAGTAAAGGACTCCCCAGGGACTATTCAAAAGAATGAAAAAGGTACAATTATGCGACATGAAAGGGGCAAAGATGTGTGACATAAAGTAGCATGACGGTACAAGAAGGATTTCTACTAGTAGTGCACCGTGCTGTTAGTCAAAAATTGACGAAGAAAAGTCCGGTGAAGGTTCTTTCAATTGCTTTTGTGTTGGGATTTTCTAACCGAATTTTCTTCTATAATGCAAGGGGAATGCAGTGTTTCACCAAAGAGTTCTGTTAGTTCTTCAAGTGAATTTGTAGTGAAGACAAGGCCATGTGTAACTTTTCTTGTATTCTTGAAGATATCTATATATTGAGATTTTCTTCATGTTTAATGGTAATTCCTGATGTTATGACTAGCAATTCTTAAGATTTGTGTGAATGAGATCTATAAGACATTTTAACGAACTTTGTAACACAACTTGGTTTGTGTACAAAACAGAACCAGCCATTCAAAGCGGAAACAATATTGAAGCTGAAATAAGTTCACAAGCTAGAAGCAATTTGAGAATGATGGTGACACTTGATGAAGAAAAAACAGCCTGTTTTTAGTTCATCTGTTCCTCATATTGGACCGTGCATTCACTCCCGGACGCCTAAGGGCTAATGACGTATATTTTTTGTGGAGGGTGGATGACCTTTGTCAGCGGTAATGACCTCAAGATGGGGGATATCTGCATATTTGAGCTTATTAGCAAGTGTGAAATGCATTTGCATATACCTGGCACTGGAAGAAACGAGCTAGAACATTGAAGCGGAATATCAACATCAAATGAATCATCTACTGGTGATCATCCTCCCTTTGATGCATTGGAAGCGATCAGGTTAGACATCAATGGACACCTTAGGCGGTGAGTATTGATATATGAACTTTCTTTTGTTTTAAGGGTTGAGCATTGATATATGAACCTTTTTCTGTTTTAACTGGTTCCAGAATGTTTCGGTAGGAAAATGTATATTCACTTCAAATTTGATTTAATTTCTGCATAATTTTGGAGTAATGGTCGCTTTATTCTCTCTATGTCAGACAAATCTAAGGTTAGTTTCCTTGCAATCTCCTATCAGAAACATTAAATGCCACTGAAAATTTCCATCTTCTTTCGTAGTCTATGACTATCTCCATTTTCTGCCCACTTAGATTTTACTTGATAATTTCTCTAAATCAAAACCGTTACTGATCTAAATCAAAATCATTTGTGCAGGACGATCTCTCTTTTGAACATCATTAGAGGTAACTCAGTTTTTCCGGTGAACATGTAACTATAGGAATAATCCGTCATTAGACTAGGTGGATTGTTGGCACCATTTTTCACCATTAGAAATCGATTGGGACCTGGAAAAACATCTGCGCCAAAAGTACTTCGACAATTTGACTATTAGTTGGCTTTCTTCGTCTTATTGATTTATTTTCAACTTTATATATATGTTTTTGCTGTCCAAAACGATTACGAAAAGTACAAGGACCCCTCACCTGAGATGTAATCTAGAAATCATAAACCACCAAAGAGTTGAATCTAAAGCTGCCTTTATAACAAAGAATAACTAAAGAGAAGAGGGGAAAAACAAGGGAGACAGTAAATAGAGAGAATTCTCCCATTACGCATTGCTAGTATGGAATACTGATGAACAAGGAAGCTTTCGGATATGCCCAATACCGTTATTCCTTTTGGTTAAGTTTTCAAAGGAATAAATTTTTTTAGAAGTTTTGATAGAAAAATTTATTGGTCATTTCGTTTTTAAAATTGACACATTATTCGACAGGTTTATGTTAATATTTTATATTTATTTTTAAAAATAATGTATGTTATTATTATTTATAAAGAACAATAATGCTATATTTATCTCAAATTAAATGATAAATTTTTATAATTTTTTAAATTATTTATTATATTTTTTATTTTAACCTATCTTATTTAGAATGTATTTTTTGATAAGTAAGATTATAAATAAAATATAATGAGATGGCTCTAAAATCGCCATCGCCTCCATTCATTGTCAGACGTCATCAAATATTGGGCCCCTACCCGTCATTTGCTGAAGTTATGGATCCGAGCCCAGCGTTGAATTCAGGTTGATTAGGCACTGACAAGTTTGATGACAACTCAGCTAAGCAGAATGCAAACCAGAAACCAGCTCAGCATTTGTAATGTAGACTGAAGCCATATCTGATGGTGTGCTGGATATACCTACGACGTATTGTGTACATGGAGATCTGAGGGCTAAAATGCGAAGTTATTGTATATATATTCATCTTGATTTGTTACACGTAGCTTGTATAAAATTCTCTAGGTTGTTTTCACTTTTTCCAGCTGTCATTTTCCTTGTATATAAACAATCTGAAAAGCTACTTGTTTGTTTTTGAGAAATTAAAATCAATACAATTTGTCTTCTACGTTTTCCATATCTCTATTTCATTACTTTTTCAATTTCATTAAAGTTTGTTCGAATGATCGAAAATACCACTAAAATGATCGTTTTGTAATTTTCATAATTGTACAAAAATTAGTAATGATAAATTCATTGTTACTAAGTCAATGAGGAAAAAAATTTTGGCCACCGTAGAACCCTACCGTTAAATCATGAGTCTATAATAATGGAAAAGACACCAACACGTAGAGAATGATGTTGAGGGTATACTCCCACTCACTACTGTATGATCACGGTGTTTTTATTTGACAGACAGAATGGTGAATTTATTGTCGATAATTTTTATACGATTGTATAAATTAAAAAAGAAACATCCCAACTATGTTTTTAACGGTGGTTGACAATAGTAGATAGATAGATAGGTAGCAGCGTTAGAAGATGATTTTTTTAATAATTAATTAAAAATAAATCCAACATTAATTATTTGATACAAATTTACTTAATCCAATGTTATTTTTATGTAGTCTAATACGTTCATCAAAACTGTTTTTTTATGTATTAATTGAAACAGAATAATAAAAACGATATATAACGCATGGCACAAAACACAATGCATTCTTATGTACGACAAGTCTCCTTAGTTTTGTATTCGTGTGTACGTCTGTTTATTTTTTTAACTCTATTATTATAATTTATAAAAACTACTAAAAAAATAAAAATTAAGCTGAAAAGTTTGGAAAAAAATAATTAAGTGCTTTACTGTACATATGTATGTACGATAGCTTTCTCTCTAATTGCTACGTCTGGTCAGGCTCGTCTTTTTAAGTCATGAACCTTGTAAAACCCGGTCATAGCCCGGGCGGTATTCGCCATTCTTGTCACCGTCGCAAGTCTTTATTCAGAGTTACAAGGCCGGAGTGGAGGGGCTAGCTTAGACTCATTCTTGAGCAATTGACCTTATTTTGATTTAAGATTCTCCCTTCTCTTCATTCTTATTCTATCTATTTTGATCCATTGGTCTCTTGGATCGAAGTAGTGGGTAAAAACTCAATGGGTTCTTTACTTTTCTTGTTGGCTGCAGAGTAAATTGTTAAACGGAATGCTTTCCAACGTAATATCTCATTTTCCTTTCAATTCCTCATCTTTGTAATTTTTTTTCTTTCTTACTCTTTACTTTTAAGTTTATTGAAAAAAAAACACACACTATTTGACGACTTCCTGGATCCAATGCTTCAAACTGTGGGAAATGGAAGAAGCATGCAAGGAATGCACGAGTTGGGAAGAGGAAATATATTGGAATCATTTCCAGGGTATCCATTTCATTCAGTATCTCCATGCTGGTTTTGATCAGGAGCTTGAAAGTTTACCTTGCCATTATCCTTCATACAGCAACTCTTTCAATTTAGGGTTCTTTTACAAGCGTAGTATTAAAGCCTGCCGACCAGAAATAGCAATTTCTTCAGATCCTTATAATTTTAAACAAAATTTGCTATGATTTGATCAGAATATCCTCGGTATCAAATAAAGCACTTAGACTCAACATCGTCAAGAAGCATCGCATCAAAAATATTGACAAAAGTTGCCAGTGACATCTGTTTTTCCCTTTGAAGTTAACTCAAAATTGAAGATTTTTCTTGTAATTGGCAGAGTAGACCAACAGCTGCCACAATCAAGAAGAAGCCTTCATTTTCGCAGATCTAAATAGAAGTAGTGGAAATTGATAGCTTGTGGAACCAGGCACTAGGGCTAGGCCCTTTTTCTTTTTATCAGTAGCGGATGTCTCATAATGGGTTATTCCAGTCATCCCATATTTCCTTTTATATGAATCGAGTAGTGCCCGTGCACCATATTGATCAACGATCACACTAACATATGATATCTTGCTGCAAGATTGAATACAAACAAAGGACCATATTCAACAACTTTTTTATTATTATTATTTTTTTCAGAATTCTTCAGTAAGAGTCTTTGAATGGTGCAAGAACCACTACTTTCTTTCTTCCCTTTTCTCTTTTTTCTTGAGTGGTTATTTGAACCTTTTTCATTGCATGGAATTGCAGGCCATCCCTGAAAAAGTTGCTGGAAATTTGAAAAAGAAGCTTTCAGTAACCGTCTCTCTTAAGGGTCCCAGCGGCTTTACGTGGGTTGTAGGAATTACAACTAGAGATAATACCATGTATTTCTGTCATGGTTGGCCGGAATTTGTAAAAAATCATTTTCTGGAGGAGAATGATGTCTTGCTCTTTAAGTACAATGGAGACTCACATTTTGATGTCTTAATGTTTGATGGGCAAAGCAAATGTGAGAAGGTAGTTTCATATTTTGTCAGAAAATGTGGACATACGGAACATGGTGGTGAATACCAAACAAAAGGAAAAATTGGAGAAAGTTCGGTGGAAGTAGTTCCCACCTCTACTCACTTTGATGTTGAAGGAACTCCAGAGAAAACAGATGATGATGACATTAATAAAACACCAGTAGGTCAGCCAATTGTCTCCCTAGCTTCTAGCAAACGAGTTAGGAGGGTCAATAGTTCTGTTAAGCCTGTTCGTACCAGGCGAATTTGAGAAGCAAGGAGCTATGCACTAGTATAGTTGAGAATGGGGAGGCCAAACCTGGTAGTCATCTTCACCTCTTATTTTTCTTTTCACTGAAATAGTAAAAGGTTTCTAAATTGTTGAGGAAATCTCATATGCTTAAGTTGTTGTAATCTGTTGAATATTGTCATTTCAAATACTTAACATATGGCTATTATGTGGCTAAGGATTAAAGGAAATGCCATATCTTGTTGAAGTCTATAATCTCTGGTTTGCAATTAATTTTAGTTGAGCTACAAATGCTTCAGGTGCTGAGATCACATCCTTCATTGGAGATGTGGGATTAAGCCCACGTTATGCATCAAATAGGAGGCCTGTTACCCATGATGAGAAAAAGAATGCTTTGCTGTTAGCACAAGCTGCATCAACCGCTGATAGTTTCACCGTAGTTATGAGACCCTGCCATGTATACAGGAGATTTTACATGGTAACCAAACATTTTGTTACCAGCCTTCCATAATTTTGAATTTGATACCTTCATTCAACTTTTATTATCAGACCCACTGTTTTATACAGGAAATTTTACATGGTAACCAGACTTTTTGTTTCCAACCTTCAATAATTTTGAATATGATACCTTCATCCTTCATTCAACTTTTTAATATCATTTTGTTGCTTCACTGTTTTCATTACTAGAAGACTCTCTGTATGGAAATATTGACCTCACAAGTTGAATCTTGGTCTTGTTTGTCAGGCAATTCCTGCAGGTTGGATGACAAAGCATTTCACTCTGGAGAATCAAGATGTAATTCTACGTTTGAATGAAAAAACATGGGTCACCAGATTTCAATTTTGCAAGCCTCGTTGCTCTGGAGGGTTGTCTGGGGGATGGAAGAATTGGATAACAACTTAGATGAATTTGATGTTTGTGTGTTCAAGCTGGATATCATAGTAACCAAACCTGTGACCCTGAATGTTAGCATCTTTCGTGTTGTAAATGGTGTGAGTCCACTAATTCAAGTGGCTCCTTCCTTTCAGCCTTAAAAAGCTGTCCCCAGATGCCGAATGAAAATTGCTCATGTATCCGCTCCACAGACATGAGCTTGGAGTTTGCGATGTACTCTGGCTTCGTTACCCGAGGTTAGAACAAGTGCGTTGTTTGCCTAAACTTTTAGACTGCACCTGTATGTATATTATGAGTTACATCATCGGATGCTATGTAATTGGATTTGACTCTTCTGGCAAACTAATTTATAGTTTATGGCAGATTTTTGTGTGACTTATCAATGTTCTGTTTTATTTATACGTCATCCCTGCATGATTTAGATAGATAACAAACTATACGACCAGTGGAGAGTATTGGAGCTTAAGAGGCTCAACATTTTAGACTTTCTCCGAACAATCTCTGTTAACCTGACAATAAGCCTCTGATAGTATTACCCACGTATGTAGATATCCTCGTATGAGCTCCGGTCTCTGCTGGGGATGATTGAATTTTACGGACCAAAAGTATAATACATTGTAATTGAATTTGAATGTATAGATTTGCATGAAGATAGAATGATCGACAACTCCACTCTCTGTTTGCATTATTTTATTTGAACCGTATGTTGCACTCGTATACCTTCAGTTGTATATAACTGTAAATGCATCATTATTTATAATGTTTCAACAATTAATGATAGATAATGAAAATTTTTTCTTTGTAAACACCGACTCACTGATGACATGGGGAAATCGGAATTGTATGATAGAAATATCCAAGCGAATGGATTTGCAGATGGCCAAATAAAGTAATGGAACTAGCACTAGATTACTATTTTCTTAACTAAATAAACGAAATTAAATCCAATGTATTTATTTACTCTATTTTCTGAACTTCAATGAAATATATAGACGTTATTATTACTCAGGATTTTGTCAGATATGTAATCACGTTAATCGAAAGGCAGTTTAATGCTCAATGGGAGACAAGCAATAGCCAAATGTCATCAAAGAATACGGAGGGTTGGATGATTTAAGTTAGGACTCCCTAATCTCGTTGAATCCTGAAAGAAATTAGGTGAGTGTATATTTAGAACGTGTTTTCAATTTTTTGGTTTAAGAAGATGTGTTCTGTTTTTAAAGAATTAAGTTCAAACAATTTTGATCACATGATATTTTATATTTACTTTCTAGTCTTTTGAATGGTGAAGGATTTTGATTACGTTTATTATATACAATATATTAACATGATGAAATCAGTCAGGCACTTTTGTACAAGAGTTTTCTCCATATTTTCATGCGAATCTGTTGGTAAAATTGCTAATTCTAGAGATGGAATTATATTATTAGCAACAATATTTAACAAAGTTTTGAATTTTTTATGTCGACATCGAGAAAATTAAGTTATTGGCGAACATGTTGCCACAAAACCCGTTATGCGGAATAAGCCGGCAATAAATAGTAGTAATTTGCAGAAGAAGTGCTTTCATCACTGATTTTGTAGTGCCTTTTGCATTTCTGCTCCTAGACTATCAACTGAAAAAACCTTGATTGTGTAGATTATATCGCCGGCTCTTGTTAGGTACTTTAATGGATGTTCTTCGCTTGGTCAGTGCATTATTAAGAGTTCTACAGGGCAATATCGGATTGTGAATGTGGAAGAAAAAGGAAATCGCTAATTTTTTGGCAGTGGCTGGAAGGAATTTGCGGAAGCTCATTCTTTAGAAGTCGGTGATATTTTGATTTTTCAAATACTGTGGTAATCAAAAGCTCAAGGTGAAAATCTATGGTAAAAGCTACTGCGGGAAGGTTACAAAGCCAGCTGAGCCTGAGATAAACAATGATCATCCTACTCATCACGCCAACTCCAACAATGGAAATTAAAATGAAGCTAGCACTGGAACCCAAAAATCCAAGCATGAGATTTTGGAAGCTGTCAATGAAAATAATCCAATTAACTTGGACAAAAGTAGGCTGTTTATATCAAATTGTGTCTTCATCTAGCCAAAGTTTGATACAAAATTTTCTCAAAATTATAATTATTTTTGAAAGGAGACTAACGTACTCGTAGGTGAATGTAGAACAAGAAGTTATCAGAAGAAACCTGTTGATATTGAAGGAGCGAGTGAAGAAGAAAACCAATTTTGTTATTCAAGTCGAAGAATTCTTGTCTCATTTTAACTTGTATTGAAAGTAATATGTATCGTGGGTTATGCTTCTTTTCATTTACTAACAATGACAAATGCTTTCTTTGTTTTCCATTACAGAGTATCAGCTCACCGGCATTTCTTTCATTCTTCTTGTTTTTGTTGAAATTGCAGATTATTCCAATGCAGCTAGCCAAAGAAAAAGGGCTGATAAAGCAAAGTTCGATATTGGTGAAAGATTAAGCTAGAAGGTCCTGGGCCGTTGAGCTAAGCCAGGCTACAGACGGTCGTTTTGAAATGAAATATAGCAGGTGGGTTGATTTTTGGAAAGCTAATGAGGTGGTATTGGGTGATAACTCTTTTTTGAGTTGACGAACCCATCTGTTCTCCAAGTTCATATATTCCGAAGAGTAGAAAGGGTAATTCCAATTAAGACGACGGTATTTACCTTTCAATGACTGAACACGCTTTGATTATTGAGGGGTTGGACTTGGAACTGTATTGAAGTTTTTCTTCTTCTTCTTCTTTTTTTTTTTTTTTTTTTTTTTTTTTTTTTTTTTTAATTTGCTTTGTTAAAAAATTATATTTTGCAAGTGCTCTTTTGGTGGTTAATGAATTTCAATTTCAAGCGAATTGCATCTCAAAGTCAACGAATTTGAATAGTTAGCTCCCTCTTGATTTCACCATTTAAATCCTTCATTTATTTATAATAGAATCCAGGGATAGAAAATGGAACCATGAGTATGCAGTGGCGGCATTTTTCCTCCTAAATTTTTTTACAATTACATACTGTTCTTTTAATTATTTTATTGTATTAAAATAATTAAAAACAAATATCTAAAACATATTATTTTATTGTGATAAAATATTAAAACATGGAATATATAATTTAATTTTATAAATACTATAATTTTCATAAAAATATGAAAATTTATTGATTAAGCGAGGTGAAAATAAGAATACACCGTCCAAATCAAATTAGATTAAAGCCCAAGACATAAAAGTAAAATTGCAGTTAAGTGATCCGATCCAATTCAGCACAATTTTTAAACGCTTCCAATTTCTTTGTCAGCCAACGGCATCTCCACTACTTACGTTATTCAAATTCCAATGGCTCCTTTGTTCCTGCAACTGCAAGTCTGTTTTTACATCACAGGAAAGGCAATAGAAGTTAACCCATAATTCTGGAACTTTATTTATTAAGAATTCTTGAAAAACCGTGTACTCGGACTGATGTTTGGTAAATCTACTCTTTACTAAAAGCAGCTCGTTTGGACTTTTTCTTCATCTCCTGCACACCTCTCCTCTGCCAACACAAAAATAGCGAAGAAAAAAATTTAAACCATAAGCTACGATGGCAGAAACAAGTATGAAAGGAAATTACAAGGCATCATATAAGGTCAATTTGGGGGCCAAGGACGTTTATTTTGGCTCCAATCCAGTTCTCCCTCCTAGCATGAGAAATGGTTTAGTGTTCATTTTCTAGTAAAACTAGGGCCCTTTTATACTGATTTATTTTCGCCATTCTGTTCTCGAATGTTCTTTAAAAACTGACTTGTGGTTGATAAACTTTCTTTATATCTTTTTTGGTTGGTTTTGGTCGTTTGACGGACTCATGTGCTCACAAGCGGTTATTAATGGTTATTTTATAATTTTGGCTTTAAATGGCCTTTTATGCTCTGTTTTGCGGATATTTTTTCATAGAATGGACTCGCATTTATATTTGGTGGTTATTAACGGACAGTTTAATCCTGTTTTATTTTGATTTTTGACTTTGAATGGACTTTAAAGGCTGTCATATGATTAATAATACTTATTTTATTACTGTTTTTGTCGATTTTTTTTCCTTTGAATGGGCTTGCTTATATATTTCGTGGTTATTAATGGTTAGTTTATGCTGTTTTTCTTGAATTTTCTTTTTAAAATTTTGATTGGACTTTCGAATGTTGGACTGCGGTTAATAATGCTGCGTTGCGCCCATTTGATGAAAGTGCGTGTCTGGTAGAGTACTGAACATGAACATTGTGCATCATGCTTTGAGGTTATTTCGCACTGATTTTAGTAAGTTTTTTTTAAAATATTTGGACCTGCATTTAGGATTGTAGGTAATTATGGTAATTGGAACTGTTATATTAACATTCATACCCAATAATTCAAAAAAAATTGAACTGGTTTATTTGTTTGGTAGTTTGGTTAGCTGCATTGTCTGATTTGTTGAAATCTCAACAAATATTGAGGGATGCTGCTTTAGTTGTCATAAGAATTGTGTAATTTACATCTCTATATTTATCCTTCTTGGTTGTTTCCTAGATACATTAAGTACGGTCATTACATTATTAAGGACAAAACATAGACAAATGTGTGATTCAACAATGCATCTATGAAAGTACGTGCAATTTTAAAATGTCTATCAGCAGTATGCTGCATGCTCTGTTTGAGTTGTCAGTCCTCGCTTACTCCAATTCGCAAGTCATATTAGCTTAGAAATGTTCCTTTAAAGGGTTACTTTCCATTAGTCCCTGTTATTGCAGCACTATCTGTAATAATCTAGAACTAATTTAATAACTACTGATATTGTAGTAATATCATAGGCAACTTGCTCATACTTGTGGAAGTCGAATTTCCATTTTCTAGTGTATATCTGAATTTGTTCTTGACATTGTTCAAACTACTCTACTTATGCAAAATGACATTTCTGTTTCCTAGAAAGTGAGCGCACTCCATTATTGCCAAAACTCACTCTCTCTCCTCTTGAAATATATTCCTAATACAAAGATCTCTGGTTTGTCTACAAATTCGTAGCAAAAGGCACGTGTTCCTGCTAAATCGCAAGGCTTTGTATGGCTAGAAAGAACAAGTATAAAGAGATTAGACTGTCCTTTTTCTTAGTTCTAATAGGTGACTTCACCGAACAGTTGGTAAAATATTTTTATCTTACTTCTGTCCTTATAACCCTTAATCTTGGTTGAATGGAAACCATTTTCTCTTGTGAATCTACTTGTAGAATATCAGATTTTAGAGAAGGATATACAGTATTAGTAACAACACTTAACAGAGGTTTTACCTTATTATGGGCTGTTGAGGGTTTTGTTCGATCCAAGTTTTTCTACTTCCACCTTCGTCGTTATATAAGCGACCTGACCCAGGTCTGTTCACTTCGTTATCCTTGTTTATATTCAAATTACCAAGACAAATTAATCTCAATATTCAAAAACGGGAGAACCAAATAGATAATTAGATATATTTCTCAAGAACGGCCTGAACGTCTCATCACATTAAGAGATATCATACCCTATAAACTACAGGCATTTATTGCATCACCCTAATCCAATATAAGAGAATGGTGAAAGGATATGCTGACCGTCTATGCCGTATCCTGTCTAATTAGACTCTCGTTCTTCGATGCTCACACGTATAAAGACTCTATAAATACTGAAATTACTATGTAAAGGAGGACTTTTTTTTTTTTTTAAAAATCTCGTATATCGAACCTTTCGATAAACACCTGTCACTGCACTTATTCTCGAACACAGCTTTCCAGGTCAGTAATTAGCCTAAACACTGTGTCTTGCTTCGATATTTTTCTTTGTCATTTACCTTTGATTGTCTACTAACTTGAGTATCGGAGTTTATACGTCGGTACACTGGCTTCACTCTTAGCTTACTTGTTTTGATTTCAGGTGAGCCTTTGGGAATCTTTGGCTGAGGCCGAATATTGCTTCACACGGTTCTTATGATAATAATAATATAATTTGTGTACTATACTGAGTCTTTCTCCCGAGAGAATTTAAGTATTAATAGCTGCGCCGTCTGTGAAAACTAACTAAAAACCTTAGTAGAAAGTCTAAAAAATATTTTGTGTAAAAATAACGAAAAACAATAGTTGTCATTTATCTAAAAAAATGCAAATAAAGAAGATTGGGGACTATGTTCATCTTGATGACAAGGGAGCTATTACAGAATCATCCAACGAAAACAAAATACAAAATCACCTGGCTGCATATCCAACAAGCCGAGCGACTATCAAAAATTAGGGATGTGGGTCATGGCAGTTGGAAGGAGAGCCAAGAGAGTACAAAAGTACGAAGTCGGATGATAATCAAAAGATGCTTGCGCTGGAACAAAGAAATCAACAATTGAAAATTGAGGCTGCGAGGTTAAGGATGTTGGTTTACCAGTAAAATGATAAAGGGAGACACTAAACCATGCCAAAAGCTTCAGAGATAAGAGTAGGCTATCTACAACGAAAAAGGGGTCAAAAGGCCTAGTACCCAACTGAGAGAGCCACTAAAAAAAGTGCTCGGCTCACTAGCCTGCAAAAGAGAAAAGGGAAGACTGATATCAATGTTGGCTCAGGGATGGATGGGTGTAGTAAGCTAATGATGTCTGCTACTCCATATGATCTTAGGAGAAGCACAAGAATTAGCGTTAAGCCAAGACGTATTACGATAAACTTGCAATCACAACTTAATAAAATCAAATCCAAAGATTATAATGCTCGACCTGTTGAATTATAGATTGTAAAGGCCCGTGTTAGAAAAATACTGAAGGAGTTTGAGATCGAGGAAATAAAGGCTAGCTTGGTTCGGAGCCCAGGTTAAAATTCTGAGGCAGAGAAATATAGTTACTCTCCCTTCACCAGGGATATACTAGAGCTAACCATTCTTAAAAAGTTTAAAATATCACAGGATTACGCCTTATATAAAAAAGACAGACCTCACCCTATATCTGAATATATTTAGAGAAATGATGTATATCCAAAAATTGAGTGAACCTAAGATGTGCCGATTATCCTCATTGACATTAGAGGGACATCTTAGGATGTGGTTTAGAAGCCTTCTTAGAGAAGCTATTAAAAATTTTTGACAGCTAAGTCAAAGCTTTGTGAAAGAATTTTAAGGCACCATTGAGATCGTCCGTAGCACAAGTGCGCTTTTGCTATTGCAGTAAGGCCCTAATGAGAGCCTCCAAAGTTTGTATCAAGGTATCATGAAAACATAATTCATTTGGAGGCTTTTTACCACATGCTCACATTAGAAGGGTTAATAAAGAGGCTCTATATATAGAGAGGATAGTATGCCATCAACAAGCGATTGGTCACCACTTAAGAGGCCGCTCGAAGGGAGTTATTTGATAAAATAAATATAAAATACTATATATCTTTAAGAAAGCAAGAGGAAAAGATAAACCACTACGAGCATAGTAAAGTCAAGAGGCTTGCCTTAGACAAAGAACCTCAATGAGTGGTCCATGTAAGTGAAAGGAGTTTTACCCAGCTAAATGTTCCTCTTTCACAGTCTTTATACTATGTAAAGGACAATGGACCCTGTGTGATAGAGTTGATTTCAATTAAATCAGGAAAGGCTAACATTTTTAGCAACCAATTTTGTGATTACTATGAATGTTATGGGCATAACATCGATAATTATTTCACTTAAGGGAATATATTGACCTTCTGGTGAAGAATTACTATTTAGATCATCTAGTGATTGATTCCAAAGCCAGGTCACCTGATTCAGTTAAGAAACAACGAACTATGGTCATATCAAGTAGACTCACCTTGATAGAAAATTCAAATCGATCTTAGAAGAATTACTCTAGGTACTCACTGCCAAGCCCCAATAATGATTTTCATATTATGAATATCTGAAAAATGAAAAGAACAAGGATCATGTTGGTGCCCATCATGTTTACCAATATAGACAAAATTGGCGTGCATAATTTTTACGATAATGCCCTGATAATAATGATGGGTGTAAGAGAAAAAGAGGTTAACAGGATACTCATTGACACAGAGAGCTCAGCCGACATTATTTTCAAAGACACCTTAAATGCGTTGAACATTGAGGATGTAAGGCCAAAAAAGTCAGAATCTGCCTTACATAGTTTCGAAAAATTATGTGTACCCTTGGGAGTGATGTCTTTTCCAATAACCATGGGGGACAAACTCTATCAAAAAACTACCATGATTAAATTTCAGGTAGTAGATCTATGAAACCCCTACTATATTATTATGGGTCGACTCTTTCTTTGAGTCACTAAAGTAGTAAAAAGAATCTATTGTTTAAAACTAAAATTCTGGGTCGATAATAAAATTGGCATCGTACTAAAAAATCAGAGAAAGGCTCATTTATGTTTTACAACTTTCTTTATAACTATCCATTGCCTGCTCAAGCAATCTCAAAATCAGGAAAATGCTCAAATCAAAAATAAAAGTTTGGGGCAAGAGGTGACAAATAAGCAAGAGAAAAATTGAACTGTGTCTGGCAATGACTTAGTCATTGAGTTTGCTGACGAGTTGAAGAAGATAAATGTGAACAAATTCATCCTCAAGAAAATGGTCTAAATTAGAGCCCATCTCAGTCATGATAAGGCCTAACAACTGAAAGAATGTCTTTGCCGAAACAAAAACATCTTTTTATAGAGCTACGCCAATATACCCGAGATCAACCTAGAGGTTATTACGCACAAGCCAGCCATTCGATCCTCGATAAAGCCCATCATGCAGAAAAGCCAAGTGTTCAACCAAAAAAAAAGAGAGACTATTCGCAAAAAAAATTGATAAACTTCTAAAGGCAAAGTTTATTAGAAAAGTTCGTTATTTTGATTGGATAGCCAATATCGTTATGATAAAAAAAACAAGTGAAAAATAAAGGATGTGTATGAATTTTATTGACCTGAATAAAATATGCCTAAAGGATAGTTTCTCTTTACCTTGAATTAATTAGTTGATAGATGCTACGATTGGACATTAGCTATTAAGTTTCATGGACGTCTTTCTAGGATATAACCAAATAACTATGCATCTTTTTGATGAGAAAAAGATATCTTTTGTAATCGATCAAGGGTTATATTGCTACCGAATGATGCCATTCAGATTAAAGAATGCTGGCACAACCTTTCAATGATCGATCAACCATGGAGACATTATGGATGACATAATTACCAAATTAGAAGAAAGGCATGCTCACGTTGACATCTAGAAGAAATTTTTGCTCTACTATGAAAATATAACATGAAATTGAACCTGAAAAAGTATGCCTTTGGTATCAGCTTGGAAAAATTTTTAGGATTTATTGTTAGTAAATGCAGCATAAATGCCAATCTCCAAAAAGTAAAGACAATCTTGAATTTAAAGTCGCCATCTACAATGAAAGAGATATAGAGTCTAGCTGAAAAGATAGCTGCTTTTCATCTATTTATCTCAAAAGCAACTGATAAATGTCTGAAATTCTTTTAGTTTATTAAGAAGGGAAAGATAGCAGAATGGACGTCAAAATAGGAAACTAGTTTTCAAGAGCTGAAACAATATCTTACAAGAATTCTCGTACTAAAGAGCCCAACGCCATGAGTTGTTCTATACCTTATCTAGTTGTGAGTGACCATGCCATTAGCGTCACTTTGACAAAAAAAGACGCGAATAAGATATAAAGACCAATTTATTATATTAACAAATTATTTTTGGATGCAAAAACCAGGTATTCAACACCAAAAAAGTTAATGCTAGCCTTGATGACCGCAGTCAGAATGCTTTGCCCATATTTTCAAGCCCACTTCGTCATCGTCCTCACTAATTAACCCCTTAGGCAAATTTACACTAATCTGACCTTTTGGGAAGACTGGTTAAATGGTGCATCGAGCTAAGCAAATTTGATATAGAATTTAAGTCGTAAAAAGTTATTAGAGGGCAAATTTTGGCTAAATTCATTATCGAGCACACTGCCTTGAAAGCTTTGCTAATCAGGGGACCCCACAATAATGGCAAAGAAGAGGAACAATTTCTTGACCTACCTAAGCCTTGTAAAGTTTTTATTGATGAAGTATCAAATACTCAAGATTGTGGAGCAAAAATTATTCTTGAAAGCCTCGAGGACAAAAAAGTTATAAGCACACTTAGATTTGAGTTTTTCACTACTAATAATAAGGTTGAGTATGAAGCTTTTCTGACTAGCCTAAAAATAGCTCTTTTACCTGGTGCTAATAATATAGAAGTGAAAAGAGATTCTCAACTAGTGATCTAACAGATAAATGGCCAATTTTGTGCAACTGAGACCAATATGCAGCATTACCTCACGCTAGCTCATGAGCAAATAAAAAAGTTTTGCCAAGTAAAAGTAGAGCAAATTTCGAGAGTCAAAAAATTCTTGAGCTGATGCTCTTTCTAAGTTGGCATCGATATTCCATGATAAAGCTCCCAAGCTTATACCAATAGCTGTCCTGGCCAAAAAAGGTGTAGAAGAAGAAATTTGCCTAAATCAACTATTTATTGTGCAAAATATTTCTTCTTAAATGACCTCCCTCCAATCATACTTACAAGAAGCAAAACTGCTGAAAGATAAAAACCAAGCTTGTAAGGTTAAGAACCAAGCGACAAAGTATGCTGTTATCGAGGACATTATTTACCAACGTAGTTATAAGGCACCATACCGGAGGTGTTTGGGTAAGAATAAGATAGGTTTAATATTACGAGAGGTTCACGAGGGGTCATGTGACAACTATAGAGGGGGACGAGTCCTAGCCCATAAAATTTTAAGACAAGGGTATTATTGGCTGACCTTATCGAGAGATGATATCAGAAAAACTAAAAAATATTGAGATTGTCAGATGCACGGCACTGTCATTGGTTAACCATTAGAGAAGTTTACTACTTTGATAAGCCTCTGACCGTTTGGGCAATATGAGCTCGATTTAATTGGCCTACTGTCTACTGGATGAGCCCAGATAAAATATGCGATAGTTGCCATAGATTACTTCACGAAGTGGATAGAAGCTAAACCCTTAGCTACAATAACCGAAAGAAAGGCCACTACTTTTGTAAGAAATTATTTGATTTATCACTTCAGTATTCCCAAAATCATAATTATGGACAATAAAAAGTAATTTGACAATGTCAACTTTCAAAGTTTCTGTACTGAGCTAAGCATTGATTTGCAGTTCGCCTCGTATGCCCATCCTAATGCTAATGGACAAGTGGAAGCTACAAACAAATTGATCAAACAACTACTGAAAAAAAAAAACTTGAGGACCATAAAAGGGCCTGGGTGGATGAATTATTACAAGTATTGTGAACACTCAAGATTATCCCAAAAATAGTCATGGGTGAAATACTGTTTACTCTCGCCTATAGTGCTAAGGCCGTAACCCCAGTTAAAATTAGAATGCCAAGTTATCGAATCAGTCATTTTAATAAAGAATAGAATAACTAGACAAGGCGACTCGAGTTGAATTTGTTAAAAGAGCGATGAGAGCTTGCATCTATAAAAATAGATGCTTATCAGAGAAAGATAGTTTGGTATTACGATAAAAAGTTCCAACCTTGAGAATTTCATGTTGACGATTTGATTGTAAAGCAGATTGGTACCAATGCACAAATTTTTGGGGATGGTGCATTAGGGCCAAATTGGAAAGGACCGCTGTAACACCTTGATGGGTGAAACGTCAAAAAAGCCATAGAACGCTGAGTTATGAAAGTTATATTACCCCTGATAATAGTGTTTTGTCCAAATAAAGTCACTAATCTAATAACCACCGTGATAATACTAATTCAAAAATGTATCTCGTTAATTATTTTATTATGTTTTTGTGTTAAGTTCATAAAGAATGATTTTTTATCAACATGTTATGTCTCCAACAATACTTAAGTTTGCTTGGTTTCAGTAAATGTTATGTTTCGGTAGTGTGACTTACATTCTTCAGTTGATCACAGTCTCACTTTGATAATTTGACTGCCTGAAAAGTCCTTGTGATCAACTTGGGACCAATAATTTTATCTACTTGTGATTTGACATCGCTTCGAGAAAAGTGCCTATTTGAAATTACGACAACACTTACCTCCTTCAGATCATTATATTTTCGACTCGGTAGATTCTTGCTTGATGTTTTTCACTTTAAGCGGCAATTCTACCTACTTATGATTCAACATCGCTTTAATAAAAGTGCCCATTTGGGGTTATAGTAACACATCTCTTTCGGGTCATTATAGCTCCACCTCAGTAAATTTTTACTTTATGTTTTCTACTCTAAGCAACGATATTTCAATGAAACATTTATCCACTTTAAATTTTTCATTCTACTAATGCAACATATGTACCTAGTATGTCTTGCTAATCCTTGCGCCACTATAGTCAGATATTTATTTTACAAATCAAAGTATGAAAAGTCATGGTAAAAATATTAAAAAACAAGATTGTTATATTTATACTTATGGTATATATATATATAGCACCATTGGAACATAAGTGTACACTAAAAAAAAAAAAAACAAGAAGGAGAAAAGGTCTTCTATCTACTCGGGCTGCAAGTTTTCTGGTTGTTGACTTCGAGCTCTTCGCCTGTGCTCGTTGGCTTGCCCGTCCTCTAAACACCAGTGATAGAAGATGGAGGATTTAAAGAAGGGAGCTGGGCTTGCTGCTCGAGATGAGCTGGGACATCCACCTACTCGGGTGGCAGGACGGGGAAAACTTCTGTAGCTTCTCGTTGTTATGGCCCATTTATCACAATCGCGGGTATCTCCGATATTGGCTCACCCTCTGCTTGAGGCTCTATTTCATCATATGGCCTTTTGACACCCAGCTCTGTAAAAAGTCAGTCGAAATTTACCTCGAGTAAACACTCCTCCACCAGCGCACTGACGTTTCAAAGCCTAAAGAGTACCCACTCCTTGTATTCATCCTGGGCCTGATCATTAGTCGAGCAAAGGTTCGCTTGCAGCTTTTTAAGGGTGGATTCCACCCTCAACAGCTCCCAATCCTGAGAAAATACATCTGCTTCTAGTCTTTTAACTTTTTTTTGGAGGCCCTTGATGGTGTTTTTTCTACTAAGAAGGTCAACGAAAGTACCATTGATCTTTCTTTGTGCCTCCAGGTCATTCTTTATTTGCAATATTTCTTGGTCCGAATCAACCATTATGGACTTGGCAATTTTAATCCTCTTCTTCATATCTTCCTTGATCTTCTTCTAGCCTTGGTGATCCCTCTCTAATCTTTTGTTTAAATTGTGGATCTCTTTCTTTAGCTGTTCGTTCTCTCGACCTTGGGCAGTTGCACCTTGAATGTGGGACTTCATCTGCTTTTGCTGGCGGGCGAGTGCATGCATAATCTATAGGAGGAAGAGTTAGATTACACTTTTGAAAGTTTACTGAGAGAAGGTGAGACGAATACGAAGCTTACTAAGATCAAAGACTCTCGGGCATTGTTGATAATTGCCTCAGGAGAAAGATTGCCCACCTTCTCGTTGACTGCCTTCTCTATCAGGGGGACAATTGCATTAAAAAGTGGGAGGAGGTGGGTGACCATCAGTCTCTTATCTTCTTTAATGTCAGAAAGTCCCAACTTTGGCATTAGGACTCGGGGAAAGGCAAAGAGACGGGGAATCATCAGCACCGATATCTAAGGCAAGGAGTCTAGAACGCATTGGTTAGACCTTGACATATTAGTGGAGTTGGATTTGGCCGAACGAGTAGCAGTAATCGCGCTACTTAATAGCTTTTCTTTCCCCTTCCTAAATATAAGTCTTTTCCTTGTTAACTGAAGAGGGCTATCGCTATTGTCTGATGTCTCCCGAGGCGAGGTTAGGGCTTTACCCTTCTTTTTTGCAAAAGCCTTAGGAACCTCTTACCGATGCTAGAGAAGGGGTAGCGGTGCCTGGTTACAACTTGCCCTTTTATCGACTCT
Source organism: Trichilia hirta (assembly GCA_035221805.1). Lineage (NCBI taxonomy): Eukaryota > Viridiplantae > Streptophyta > Magnoliopsida > Sapindales > Meliaceae > Trichilia > Trichilia hirta. The sequence goes on along the minus strand of JAWDEX010000003.1, from coordinate 4,138,451 downwards.
CCTAGCGACTGCCAATCGCTTTGAGACAGAAGAACGTTGCTCTTTCTCTGACATCTACAAAATAAAATGAAAGAATTTTAATTCTTTATGTGAGTACAGTAATGCATTTGTAGGGTTTTACCCTTCACTTTCATCCGATTAAGAGCAATACGGGAATTGTAGGAGGTGGCCAGACTTAATTTTATTAGTGAATCTTCAAAAAGGATCTCTTTTTGATCAACAACAATATCCACTAGCGAAGTCATCCTTCCCCTCAACTCTTAACCCAAGGCAAGGCAACCTATCCAAGTCATGGCATATCCGAACTTATTCGGGATCTCTCTTCCAGCTGTCAGATCCCATTCACTCCCCACAAAAAATCACTTGCCCTTTCAATATTTATTGCTGGAAGGATTCTCTCTTACTGGATTGGGAGTCCCCGGCCTGATTTGTAAATAATATCAGTCGAAACTTGATTCAGGGTCCTTCCTCAATGTGTATATATGCGTCACCTTGAGAATACTTGGAGATTTGCCAAAGTATTTCTGTCACAGCAAAAAAAATCTTGCCAAAATTCTCCAACTGTTGAGTACAAGTTAGTATAAAAGAATTTGAAAATGAGTTAGCAAGTTGGCAAAGAATGGCTGAAGTGGTAGCCTCACTTCTAGCAGGAACATCTCTTCGTTGAAAGCGATTTCATTAGGAGGAGGTCAGCTCGGTATTTTGCCCCTGTGTGAAATTCGCATGAACACTAGTCTATCCACCTTAAAAGCATCCCGATACACACCAAGGTCTTATGTATTAATTATAAAAGAGAATCGATCGGCCTTGAAGTCAATCCTTATCCTGGGTAGTGAAACAGAGTCAATGGTAGATCCATCATCGCTCGAGCACAAGGATGAGCCTGATGCTAGGTCAACTTTAACGATATCTCGAGGTGATTGGCCTTGGGACACAACTTCAATACTCTCACTACTAATACTTATCTCTTACATGTATACAATAGGTGGTCAAGACGAAAATGATACAAAAAATCATATTTTCTCGATGCCAACAAATATTAAAGGCCTCATGACATCTCTCTCTACTTGCCCTCACAACCCCACCATCTCGCCATCTTATGTGAATCCCGATCACGGATGCTTCTCTTTGTCAAAGGCAGTAACCCATGTCACATTCTCTTCTCAAGGGCAAAAAACGTACTACAGTTCTACTATAAGCAAAATATGTAATGAAAATGTAAGGAAATGGTTTCTTATCGATTAAATAAATGCAG
>JAWDEX010000003.1:4118396-4137096 GCA_035221805.1 Trichilia hirta | reverse complement strand
GTTTCTTACAAAGCTTGCTGATATAACAGAAATTTCTTTATAATTTTAAACAAAATTTGCTATGATTTAATCAGAATCTCCTCAATATCAAATAGATCACTCTATATAACATTGTCAAAAACGCATTGCATCAAAGCAATTAACAAAAATTGCAATAATATCTGTTTCCCCCTTTAAAATCAACTCAAAATTTAAGATTTTTTTGGTAATTGCTAGCAGCGACCAACAGCTACCACAATAAACAAGAAGTCTTCATTTTTGCAGATCTAAATATAAGTAGTGGAAATTGACAGCCGGTGAAACCAAGGCACTAGAGCTAGGCCTTTTTTTTCCTCAGTAGTAGATGTCTCGTGAGGAGTTATTCCAGTCATACCATATTTCCTTTTATATGATTCATGCAGTGTCTATGGACCGCGTTGATCAAAGATCAAATTGAAATCTAATATCTTGCTGCAAGAATGAATATAAACAATGGAACATATTCAGCTGAATTTTTTTTTTAAAGAATGCTGCAGCGAAGAGTCTTGGATAGTTGCAAGAACCGCTACTTTCTTTCTTCCTTTTGCTCTTTTTCTTGAGTGTTTTTTTGAACGTTTCTTCGTCGCATGGAATTGCAGGCCATCCCTGAAAAAGTTGCTGGAAATTTGAAAAGGAAGATTCCAGTAACCGTCCCTCTTAAGGGTCCCAGCGGTTTTACGTGGGTTGTAGGAGTTACAATAAGAGATAATAACATGTACTTCTGTCATGGTTGGCCGAAATTTGTCAAAAATCATTTTCTGGAAGAGAATGATATCTTGGTCTTTAAGTACAATGGAGACTCGCATTTTGATGTTTTAATGTTTGATGGGCAAAGCAAATGTGAGAAGACGGCTTCGTATTTTGTCAGAAAATGTGAACATACAGAACATGGTGCTGAATACCAAACAGAAAGAAAAATTGGAGAAAGTTCAGTGGAAGTAATTCCCACCTCTCCTCACTGTGATGTTGAAGGCACTCCTCCAGAGAAAAAAGATGATGATGACATTAATAGAACACCAGTAGGTGAGCCAATTGTCTCCCTAGCTTCTAGCAAACGAGCTAGGAGGTTCTATAGTTCTGTTGAGCCTGTTCATACCAGGGGAAGTTTGAGAAGCAAGGAGCTATGCACTATTTTAGTTGAGAATGGAGAGGCCAAACCTGGTAGTCATCTTCACCTCTTATTTTTCTTTTCATTGAAATGGTAAAAGGTTGCTATATTGTTGAACAAATCTCATCGGCTTAAGTTGTCATAATCTTTTGAATATTGTCATTTCAAATACTATGAACATACTGCTATTATGTTACAAATGCTCCAGGTGCTGAGACTACACCCTTCATTGGAGATTTGGGATTAAGCCCGCATTATGCATCAAATAGGAGGCCTGTTAGCCAAGATGAGAAAACGAATGCATTGCTGTTAGCACAAGCTGCATCAACCACTGACAGTTTCACCGTAGTTATGAGACCCACTCATGTATACAGGAGATTTTACATGGTAACCAAACATTTTGTTTCCAACTTTGATAATTTTATATATGATACTTTCATTCAATTTTTTAATATATTTTTTGTGCTTCAGTATTTTCATTACTGGAATATTCTGTCTGGAAATACTGCCATCACACGTTCAATCTTGGTCTTGTTTGCCAGGCAATTCCTGCAGGTTGGATGACAAAACATTTCACTCTGGAGAATCAAGACGTGATTCTACGTTTGAATGAAAGAACATGGGTCACCAGATTTCAATTTTGCAAACCTCTTTGCTCTGGAGGGTTGTCCGGTGGATGGAAGCATTTTGCTATAGATAACAACTTAGATGAATATGATGTTTGTGTGTTCAAACCGGATATCATAGAAACCAAACCTGTGGCCCTGAATGTTAGCATCTTTCGCGTTGTAAATGATGTGAGTCCACTAATTCAAGCGGCTCCTTCTTCCTTTAAGCTTTAAAAGCTGTCCCCAGATGCTGAATGAAAATTGCTTGTGTATCCGCTCCTCAGGCATGGGCTTGCGGTTTCAGATGTATTTTGGCTTCGTTATAGGTCAGAAGAAGTGCAGAGTTTGCCTAACTTTTAGACTGTGCCTGTATGTATATTATGTGTTATATGATGGACGTTATGTACTTGGATTTGACTCTTCTGGCAAACTAATTTATAGTTTATGGCAGACTTTCTTATGACTTATCCATGTTCTGTTTCATTTACATGTCATTCCTGCGTGATTTAGATGGATAACAGACTATATTGGCTAGTCGGAGAGTATTACACTATTGGAGCTTCGGAGGCTTAATATTTAGACCTTTCTCTCTTTCTCTCTCTCAAAATTCTCTATTACCTTGACAACAAGCCTCTGTCAGTATTACCCACCTACGTAGATATCCTCATCTGAGCTCTGGTTTCTGCTTAGGGATGATTGAATTCTACGGACCAAAAGTATAATACGTTGTTACTGAACTTGAATGTATGGATTTGCTTGAAGATAGAATGATCAATGACTCCATCTAACATGTTTCAAGTTTCAACATTTAATGATAGATAAGAGAAGTTTTTCTTTCTAAACACGAGTCACTGACACATGTATTATGTATGGCGCGTGGAAATAGGAATAGGAGTTTTATAATAAAAGTATCTGAGTGAATGGATTAGCCGACTGATGGCCAAATAAAGTAATGGAACTACCACTGGATTACTATTTTCTTGAGTAGATAAACGAAATTAAATCAAATATATTTTCTGAACTCGAATTAAATATCTAAATGTGTAATCACGTTAATCGAAAGGCGGTTTAATGTTCACTTAATGCGACACATGCAATAGCCAATTGGCATCAAAGAATATGGAGGGTTGGTGATTAAGTTATAACTATCTAATCTCGTTGAATCCAGAAAGAGTTAAGTTTTTGCAGTCTAGTTTTCGTAATAATCACGTAACGAAGCATTTCTCTCCTCTAGAAAGAGACAGCTCTCAATTCACTTGCATTCATGCACTCTCTTTTCAATTCTTGAAATATCTCCATAATGGAAATTCCTCTAGCCACTGTAAAAATTACGTCTTTCCTGCTCAAGATACAAAATTTCAAATGGCTAGGAAGATCGAGTACAAAGAGATTAGACCATATTTCTTCCAAATTCTAGTTGGTCGCTTGGCAAAACTGTTGATAAAATACATAATTGCCGACTTATTTCTTGGCTATTTCCTTTAATTATTTTCATTTTTTGCAATTTTAAATGACCAGTTGAAACTGATTTCGTCAGAAATGCCTCTAAACACCTTAAAATTTCACTCTCGTAGAAAAAAAAAAAAAATTTACTTTCAGTGAAATATTTGATAGTGACATTCTTAGATAACTCTAGAAAACAATATTTGAATTTTAAAGAAACAAACTAGATAATTGTATTTTTGACAATTTTTCAATTTTTTTTTTAAAATAATGGGCTGTGTTCTGTTTCTAGAGAATCAATTTCAAACAATCTTGATCACATAGCTATTTCGTATTTGTTTTATTGTATTTGAACGGTAAAGTAAGATTGCATATCATATTCTATATATTAACATGATGAAATCTGTCAGGCACTTTCGTACAAGAGCGCTCCCCATGTTTTCATGTGTATCTGTTTGTAAAATAGCTACTTTGAAGGACAGAATTTATATTATTAGCAGCAATATTTAGCGATGTTTTGAATTTTTTATGTGGACATCGAAAGATCAAGTTATTGGCGAGCATTTTGCCACAAAACCTGTTATGCAGAATAACCCTGCGACAAGCAGTAGTAATTTGCAGAGAAAATGCTTTTATTCACTGATTATTTTTTTTTTTTCATTTCTGCTACTAGACTATCAAGTAACTAATACAACCTTTGATTGTGTAAAGCATACCGCCGGCTTTTGTTAAGAAGTTTAATAGAAGTTCTTGACGGGGACAATGCATTATTAAAAGTCCTACAGGGAAATATTGGGTTGTGAATGTGAAAGAAAAAAAGAAATAGCTTATTTTTTGAGAACGGCTGGAAGGAATTTGTGGAAGCTCATTATTTAGAAGTTGGTGATTTTCTGGTTTTCAAATAATGTGGTAATTCAAAGTTCAAGGCAAAATTCTATTATAAAAGTTGCTGCGAGAAGGTTATAAAGCTGGCAGAGCCTAAGATAACAATGATCATCCTAATCTGCACTGCAACTCCAACAATGGAGATCAAAATGAAGCTATAATTGGAACCCAAGAATGCAAGCGTGAGATTTTCGAAGCTGTCAATGGAAATAATCCAATCAATTTGGAAGTTGTATATATCAAATTGTAATTTCATCTTGTCAAAATTTGCTAAGAATTTTTCTTAAAAATATAATTATCTTTAACCGGGGTCGTACTTGTAGATGAACGTAGAATTAGAAGTTCTCAGAAGAAACCTGCTGATATTGAAAGAGTGAGTGACGGAACAGGAAAATCAATGCCGTCAGTTTCGTTTTAACTTGGACTGAAAGTAATATGTACTGTGGGTTATGCTTCTTTTCATTTGGTAAAGTCGACAAACGCTTTCTTTGTTTTCCATAGCAAAGCATCACCTCTCCAGAATTTCTTCTCTCCTTGTTTTTGTTGAAATAACGTATTATTCCAATACAGATAGCCAAAGAAAAAAAGGCTGGATGCTCCTGGGCTGTTGAATTAAGCCAGGCTACAGACGGTCGTTTTGCAATAAGACATGTTAGGGGTTTTGATTTTTGGAAAGCAAATAAGATGACACTGGGTGATATACTCATTTTTGAGTTTGTATTTTTAGATTTCTCGTTTGCTTTGTTCAAAAATCGTCTTTAGCAAATGCTCTTTTGGTGGTTAATGAAGTTCAATTTTAAGTGAATTGAATCTCAAGGGTAATGAATTTCAATAGTTAACTCCGTTTTGATTCCACCATCTAAAACCTTCGTTCTTTTATAATATAATCCCGGGATAAAAACGGGAGCCGCAGTATGTAGTGGGAGTATTTTTCCTCTTAAATTTTTTATAATTAAAATTTTACTAAAATAATAGAAAATAAAAAATTATTAATTAAACAGTTATATTTATTAACTTCAAAAATATTTATATCATTTGACTATTTTATTATATTATATACACTTAACATATTTTTAAAATTAAAAGTTTCTAATTTTATTTGTAAATTTATTAAAAATATAAATAAATATTTCTATGTAATAAAATATTAAATATATAATTTAATATTATAATTTATAAACTTTTATACTTTATAAAATATTATAATTTTTAAATTTTAATGAAAATTTATTGATTTATTGCTTGAGGAGGAAATATCACCGCCCAAATCAAGTTAAGCCCAATACGTAAAAAGCAACTCCGGTTACGTGATCCGGCTCAATTATGCCCAATATATTTAACGAGTCCAACCGCAATTCCTCTTCTTCTGTTCTTCAAATTCTAATGGCTCCTGTCTTCCTTCTTCCTCTGTTCCTGCTAACACGTCTGTAGTCTTCTACATTGCAGATTAGGCAGTAGAAGTCAAACTATATTCTGCAACTTCTTTTATTCAGACTTTTCTTGGAGAACTGTATACTCAGACTGATGTTTGGTAACGTTACTCTTACCAGAAATAGCACGTTTGAATTTTTTTTATCTCCTCCACACCTCTTTTCTGCACACAAAAATAGAAAAAAAATAAAACCTTAAGTTACGATATTAGAAACAAGTATGACAGGAAATTACAACGCGTCATATAAGGTCAATTTGGGCGTCAAAGATGTTGATTTTGGTTCCAACCAACCTCTCCCTGCTAGCAGAAAAATCGCATACTCTCTGTCAATTTGTAAAGCATCACAGGAAATCTCGGATTTCCTTCTCTTTCCTGAGGTTAGTGTTCAATTTACTCGTAAACTAGGAGTTCTTTTATACCAATTTGTTTTTGCGATTTTGTTGTTGAATGTACTTTAAAAGCTAGCGATAAAATTACTTGATTTTCTTTTTTGTTGATTTTGGTCATTTAATACACTTGCGTGTTTTCATTCGATTTTGCCTTTAAGTGGTATTTTATGTTCTATTTTATGGACTTTTTTTTCATGGAATGGACTTGCATTTATATTTTGTTGTTATCAATGGTCAGTTCAAACTGTTTTATTTCAATTTTTGACTTTCATTGGACTTTAAAGGCTATTATGTGGCTAATTATGCTTATTTTGTTACTGTTTTTTGTCGATTTTTTTTCCTTTGAATGGCTTGCCTCTATATTCTGTGGTTGTTAATGGTTACTCTGTACTTTCTTTAAATTTTTTTATTAGATGGACTTGCATCTATATTTTGTGCTTCTTAATGGTTAATTTATACTGTCTTTCTTAAAATTTTCATTTCGAATGGATTTTCAATGTTCCATGGTGGTTAATAATGTTTGTTCATAGTGATGTCTTTCCCAGATAGACTGAACATGAACACTGTGAATCATGCTTTAAGGTTATTTGACACTGATTTTGGTAAGTTTTTTTTCTTAAAAAAATTTCTGCATTTTATGATTGAAGGTAATAATGGTTATTGAAACTGTTTTATTAATATTTTATCCAATTATTTTAAAAAATTGAACAGTTTATTTTGCTTGGTAGTATGGTTAGCTGGATTGTCTGATTTGTTAAAATCTCAAGAAATGTTGGGGGATGTTGCTTTTGCTGTTATAAGGACTTTTGTTTACATATATATATTTGTCCTTCTTTGGTGTTTCCTAGATACCTTAAGTATGGCCATTACATTATCAAGGATAAAACAGAGACAAATTTATGATTTAACAATCCATCTATGTAAGGTACGTGCATATTTTACAAATTCTACCAGCAGTATTTTGGCCTACTCTGTTTGAGTTGTCAGTGCTTGCTTACCCCAATCTGCAAATCATAATAGCTTAGCATCTTCCTTTAAATTCTCACTTTTCATTAGTTCCTGTTATTGCAGTTCTATCTGGAATAATCTAGAACCAATTTAAGAACTACTGATATTGCTGTATTCGTATAAGCAACTTGCTCAAGCTGATGTCATCTCAAACTTGTGGCAGTTGAATTTCTATTTTATGGTGTATATCTGAATTTGTTCTTGACTTTGTTCAAACTACTCTACTGATGCAAAGTGTTGGAGTGTCAATGACATTTTGCAAAATAACATTTCTGTTCCCTAGAAAGAGAAGGCAAACTATTGTTGCTAACACTCACTCTCTCTCCTCTTAAAATATATTCCTAATGGAAAGCTCTCTGGTTTCTCTACAAAGTCATAGCAAAAGCCGTGTATTCCTGCTAACAAAGCTTCAGATGGCTAGAAAGAACAAGTATACAGAGGTTAGACCATCCTTTTTCAAAGCTCTAATGGGTGACTTAACCAAACAGTTGGTAACATCATTGTGACATATTTATTTCCTTTCTTTTGTTTGTCTCTTAGCATTTTTGATGTCCTGTTTGGACTGAAAAAGTTATTTTGCCTTAGAGAGAAATATTTGATGGGAACGTTTTATATATCTCTAAAAAATACATTTAAGTTTTGAAGACACATATTAGATGAGTATTTAATTTTGGAGCTTGCTTTCAAATTCTTTCTGAAAGAAAAGGATTTTTTTCCCCAAAGAAGCACTTTCAAACAATCTAGAGAACATGGGTATTTAATATTGGTTTTCTCGTTTTCTGGGTATTAAACGGAGGATCTTGCTTATGCATACTAGCTACAATATATATTAATACCATGAAACCTGTCCATCGCCTTGTTTCTCAAGAGCCTTCTCATTTTATTTTACTTTTGTTCTTATTACCTTTTATTTTGGTTGAATGCAAACCATGTTGTCTTGTGAATCTGCTTTTAAAATGTCTGATTTTAGACAAGAAATTACAGTGCTAGCAACAATATCTGACAAAGTTTTGACCATTTTGTGGGCTTATCAAAACACGAGAACAGTAGTCTAAAGCTGTTGGCAAGCAATTTTCTGTGAAACCTATCCTGCTGCCTATCCAAGTAACAAGCAGTAGTAAATTCAGAGAAAATGCTTTTACTGATTTTATATTGTTAGTAGTTTATGTCCTTTCAAATATCGTATTTCCATGTAGTTGGAATGTATGTTATATCTTTCTGTAGTTGAATCCATTTTAAGCATACCTGATTTTATACACTGTTGATTAACTGAAAAAATTTTGATAGTGTATGGTGTACATCTGGCGTTTTTTTTTTTAGAACTTTAAAGTTCGCTTGGCCAATGAATTGTCAAAAGTCCTACTGGGAGATAATGGATTGTGAATGTGGAGCAAAATGGGAATCACTTGTTTTTTGGGAGTGGCTGGCGGGAATTTGTTAAAAGTCAAACTTTAGAAGTTGGTGAATTTCTGGTTTTCAAATATTGTGGCAATTCAAAGTTCAAGGTTAAAATCTATGATAAAAGCAGCTGCGGGAAGGTTATAAAGCCAGCTGAGATGAACAATGATCATCCTACTCTTCAACTCCAACTCCAACGGTGGAAATCAAAATGAAGCTAGCATTCAAACTCAAGAATGCAAGTGTGAGATTTTCGAAGCTGTCAATGTAAATAATCCAATTAACTTGGACAAAGTAAGCCAGATATATCAAAGTTTTTTTTCTTCTAGTCAAAGTTTGTTAAGAATTTTTCTTGTAAATATAATTATTTTTAACAGGAGGTCTATTTGTATGTGGAAGTAGAACCAGAAGGTCTCAGAAGAAACCTAATATTGAAGGAGTGAACAAACAAGAAGATCATTACTCTCCTTTAAGTCAGAGAATTCCTGTTTCATTTTAAAACGGAGTGGAAGTAACATGTACCGTGGGGTAGGTTTCGTTTCATTCTGTAGAAATCAGGTTTAAGACATGTTGATGATAGAATGCAGAAATGCTTACTCTCTTCAATGACAGCATCACATTGCCATCAGTTTTTTTACCTTCTTCTTGGTGAAATTGCAGATTGGTCCTATACAGCTGGACTGGCAATAAGTTCAGCAGTGCTTAAGGATACAGCCGGGAGATCATGGCCTGGTGAACTGCGGCAGGCTGCAGACGGTCGTATGAAAATGAAACGTGGTTGGATTGATTTTCGGAAAGCAAATGACATAGCAGTGGGGTTGCACACATTTTTGAGTTTACTACCAAACCTACTGTTTTACAAGTTCATATATTCCACAAAGAATGGGGGGCAATTTCCATTAAGACGGTGGCATTTAGAGCTGACATTCTAAAAAAGTCAGAAGCTCAATAACTGCAGAGGTTGCAACAACGATTTGATTTATTGTAGATTTATTGTTTACCTTCTTGAATTTTTTCGTTAATGAACTTCAAGTGGAATGCATTTGTCATATCTGCTTATGAATTTGAACTGTAGACTTTGCGCTTTTATGGACATAACTTCATATATTAATATTATCCTTGGATTAGAATGGGAATCGTAGAATTTACTTAATTTCTTTCGTAATTAACAAAGGGTCGGAAGCCAAGTAGCCAAGCAAATAAACATATAGTAGTTTAGGTAGACTGATTCATGGCAGATCAAAGCCCAACGTACGGATAACTTTTTGTTGATTGGGACTCCAATTAATGCCCAATCTTTTTCAAATTCCCAATGGTTTTGTCAGCCAACCATAACTTTCCTTTCCTTACCTTATCCAAATTCCGAGGTCGTACCTGTAATTACACTGGTGACTTTTGCACCATCTTTCTCTGTTCCTCTGCATTATGTAAAACAGGTAAGGTAATCGGTCCATAACTCTGCTTTTCATTTGTCTCTACTTTTCCTCGTCATTTAGACATTTTCCTAATTTCCTTCCATCAATTGTACCATATTTGATTTGGTATACTTTAAGATTTTGTGAATTGCTGAGATGGCAACAGCATCAGGTGTGATTGCTCTGGCAACAGCCAGCCGTGCATTAGTGAGCTGTGAGAGAAAAACGTAGAAGAAAATCACAAGGTAGTCTGCTATCTGAATGGAATGAATTCATATTGAGGTCTTACAGCCCCAAAACAAGCTGGTTTCTGTAGCCAACCAGTATGCACTGAGCTATGTTTTGCATAGTTTGTAAACTCATAGAAGGTTACACGAAGGTTTTCTGCAATCTTCATCGTGCAGTTGGATCAGATCGCAGAGAAAGATTTTGGCGGAAGCAACATATATCACATCATTCATAAGCTTATCTAATAATTTAATTATTGGACTTCCATCAAAATTTCTCTAAATCATAACCCCATTATCCAAAAAGCAGGGTCGACCAGAAGGTACCATTCCCATCGACTTAGTGAAAAGCTGTCGACTGGACGTAAACAAAATAACCCCTCAGAAGGGATTGCCAATAGGACAGCAATAACGTGCACGAGCTTCAAAAATCTTAATAATACATGATAGATTGAAAGGGCTTGTCCTGAGCGTAAATTTCCCACCTCAATGTTAAATCAATTCAAACAATTTTATCAAACATTATTATTGCATAAAGGGATCCAGTGTAGCCGCTAAAAAGTGATGGAAAAATAGACTTGCATAATGGTTGCAACATCCAAGCTTATTGGAAAGCCTCGGGATTCCAACCAGACAACCATAATGCACAAACGTAATGCAGGACTGCATGATGCAAAGCCCACCTCGTTTTTCATCAAAAATTTTTAAGAATTCATTGCTTGAGTTACATCAGAGAATTCTCTATTTCATTGGTAAATCAAGATCGGTAAAGATCAAAATTGGATACAAATGAATTACACAAACTAGAATGACAATATAAAATGTCTGCAAAACAAAAGATCAAGACCAAGACCAGGAAGTACCCTAAAGGCTTCTTGAAGAAAATTAAGCTGTGGCAAGAGCACTAACTGCCCCGTCGTAATGCTTGGCTTCCTCAGGCAGAGGGTCTCTGACATGCAGAAAAGAGTTGCCAACTAATGAATGCCATCACCAATGAAGTAAATAGTTCAAAGCCTACCACCTTTGGAAGTTGCCATCCCATTCCTTGCCTCAGATAGCTGCACAAGCCATATAGTCACAAGAATAGTGAAAACATACATATTAAATTGCAAATAGTACATACATATTAAATTGCGGAGTTAATTTAATCATCAAAAGTCAGTTAATCGTATACCAATTGTACTTTATGAAAGTATTTTTTTTAATTTCCTCTTTTTTTTTTTTTTTTTTTTTAACCGAAGTTCATTTTCAAGCTTCTCAAGGGAGGGGGAGGGAGGGACGGACTTTCGTTGTTACGTAAATTGGAAATAATTAATGGAAAGATGATCGTTTTAAATGTGATAGAGTTGTTGGCATATGAGTGTCTCTCACTGTCACAGAAATGTGCAACTGGTTGTGGAATGAGGCAGCGCTTTAACTGTTTTCTTCACCAGTATTCGACAACTGAAAAAAATTTGAAAATATTGCCAATGCAACGTCAACAATCAAAATGATTTCACTGTTCATGCAGCGATGCTCTTTGTAGGCTACATTTGTATGCATTATTCTCCCTCTAGAACTAGACTGCAGGCATGCTTTTCCAATTCCTAATCATTTGAACGTGTCTGGTTGTTTCTTCTCACAAAACACTTAAATTAAAACAAACACACATTTTAATTGCATGCTGACCTTATATATATACAAGCCAGTACGAAATTTCAACAAATTTATAATAGGATAACAAAAAATAGTAGTTATTAATTGTTCTTTAATTAATTAAGTAATTAATAGGCAATATTATTATACATGTAATTTTAACTGTTTTTTTTTGTTTCTAGTACATGTCCAAATTTTCCAAATTAAAAAGATTCAGCACATCATATCAGTTTATCGTTGTTGTCGACGTAAAAATTCTTCGGAGGCTAGATGAAATCACAAAAAAGCGAACTAGAAATAAAGCTGAACTACTGGCGAATAAATTTCGATGCTCAAATCAGTGAAATATTACAGGGTCAAATGAAAAGAGAGAGATTACGAGTATTTTAGTATTTCTCGACCCAGGAGATTGAGCTCGAAAAAAATTTATGAGTACGGTAATTATCTCAATTGCTCAAAAGCGAACCTCTAAAAGCTCTTAAGTCAGGAGAAGAATAAGGTCCAGCTAAGAAGAAAAATCCGAATCCTGCTACATGCATAGCATTCACCTTTTATAGAGCTCCTGCACGTGTGAGCATCAGAGAACAGGAGTTTGATTAGACAGGAGTAAGTATGGTGGTTGGATCAATCTTTTACCACTTTTTACCACCCCTTTACGTTAGGTCTGGCCTAATAATGAGTGCCTGTAATTTGTCGTGTACGGCATTACCTAATATGACGGGATGCCTGAAGAATTACTTGAACAGTGTAGTTGTTGGTTCCATCCTCAACTCTCATTTTTGGAAGAGGCGTTGGGGTCGCCTCGGTAATCAAGAAAGGATCGCCTCAGAAATCAAGGTGGGTGCCGAGAAACTGAGAAAATCACATTTGTTATAGTTTTGAATTAGTCGAGTCTGGAATCAAGAAGCTTTAGATAGGAATCAATCTCGGATTGACAAATATTATCAACATAATTCCCCAAAGTTTCTACTGTCGCGAAGCGGGAGTGAAAACTTAAAGTGACTGTTTAGGCCGAGGTGGCCTAAAATTCTAACCCAAGAATTATGATAGTACTGGTCACTAATAGCCTTTATTGAATGCAGTCATTTTAGTTTCGACTAGCTGTATCTCAAAAGGACCAAACTTAAATGCGCCGTTTCTGTGTAGGGAGCTACGTGGCCATGTGTAGTCATCCTATTGGTTACCACTAAGAGGGCACGATGTTTAAAGATACCTTTTCGATGGTACGAGACGTCGCACCTTCCTAACTGTTCATTCAGTGACTCTTCGAAAGCTTCGTGATGCTTGATTATTAGGCAATTGCCTATAAATATCCACCATTTGCTTGGTCTTTTCTCTTCCTATTTCGCACTTTGAGCATCCATTCTCTGTTCATCAGCCATTTAGACTTCAATTCTCAGCAACCCTTGCTTTCTTATCTTTAACAACTCGTCGTTTTCAGCCGGTCTTTGATTTATTCGGCGAGATGTCTACTTTATCCACTTTGTTATTGTTCTTCCAATGATTTTTTTACAGGTTTGTTAACTCGTGGGAGGGGGCTGGGAGTCAGTCGCTAAAAGTTGGTTTCGTGGTCAAGACTTTTGATAATCACCGTGTACTCTAAGCAGCTAAGGCGGGCGAAGCAAGAGTTTGCGAGCCCCTTTTTCACTGCTCCTGGGGACGACGATTCCACGCAGAATTTTTTACCTGACGTCCTGTTCTCTGCGTGTAGGAGATGATCAGCAGCAGCAGCGAGAGCTATCATGCTGAGGCAATAAACAAGTTGGCTCGAAAAATTACTGAGGGAGACCAGGCATTAGATTCTGTACCCAATACAAGTGATGAGGGATCAACAACTGACTCGATCCCAATACTCACATCAGGGATCAAGTTCGAGGTCGATCGATTTTTCTCCATTGTCATCATTAGCGACCTTGACGTATATCGAGAGGCATTTTAAGTGGACAGCCTGGTGATGATGAGAGTTTTCAAAAGAGAAAAAATACTGAGCCACCCTCTATCAGACAAATCAGCCTTCAACAAGGAGCTGTTCTTGCTAGAAGTGAGGCTACCGCTCCAGTCTTTCTTTGCTAGCGTTCTCGCATATTTCTAGATCTTGCTGCACTAGCTGATTTCTAATAGTTAGAGAATCCTGATCGAACTATACGTACTGTGGCAACAGTACTTCGGCGAGCCCTCCAGCATTCTCGAAGTAGCATATATCTATACCTTAAGGAAAAATCTGACCTTAAGCCCCTAATAGTACTATTTACAAATCAGGTCGGGCACTCTCAATTCGATGAAGGGCAACCCAACGAGTACCAAGAACTGGAAGGATAAATAATTTTTTATCGGGGATGAATGGGACCTTGTCGAGGGAGGAGAGATCCTAAACCAGTTCGGGTCAGCAACAGTGTGATCGAGTCACCTCGCTCTAAGCTAAGAGTTAAAAGGCAGGATAACTTTCCTGGGTGATATCATTGCTGATCAGAAGGAGCTCTTATCAAAGAAAAACCTGATAGAATCGAACCTAGCCTCCTCTCATATCTCACGCGTTGTCCTGAATTGAGCAAAGACGAAGGGTAGGACATCAGAGGTGTCTGATTTTTGACGTTGAAGGTACTAACTCTATCTATTTTCTTTCTGCAGCCATGTCTGAAAAATATCAGCGACCATCCATCTCAAAACGGCTTACGGCAACCAGAAGGACAAGGGGGGCAGGAAGAAGTCAACTGCCACCTTCGCCCCTATTGTACCATCAGAAAGCCTCTAAGGCTTCACTCAAGGACAAAGGTAAGGCTCTTGCCCCGCCTCAAGAAACCTCAGACAGCAACGACAGCCCTCCCCGACTAATAAGAAAGAGGCCTAAAATCAGGGAGGGTCAAGAAAAGCTGTTTAGCAGTGCTATCTCTGTCGTCTATATTAGTCGATCGGGCTCGTCTGATGCCTCGAGGTCTAGCCAATGGGTGCTAGTCCCAATATCTAGGGTCTTGATGTCGACTATGCCGCATCGTTTCGTCCTTCCTCACTCACCCATGTCGGAGTTAGGGCTGTCAGACATAGGCAAAGATAAAAGGCCTATGATGGCGTGACTCTTACTCCTCATTAATGCCGCTATGCTCTTAGTGGATAAGGTCACGGATGAGGAGGTGGGGAACCTTACCTTGGAGGCAGCGATCAATTACGTGAGGGATTCCGTCGTCATGGTAAGTCTTTTCTAAACTGTATATTTCTTCCGTCTTTAAGTTTATATATCTAATGGTTGCCTGTGCAGATCGCCCATGTACTCTCTTGGTAGCAGGAGCAGATGAAGTCACATATCCAGGGAGCAATTGCTCAAGGCCGAGAGAAAGAGAGGCTGAAAAAGAAGATCCTAAGTCTTAACAAAAAGTTGGATAAGGATCACTAAGGCTGGGCTAAGATCAGGAAAGATCTGGAGAAGAGGGTTATGATAGCCGAGTCTAAGATGAAAGAATCAGATCGAGAAATTCTACAACTAAAGAATGGGTTGGACTCGCTGTGAAAAATAAACGACAAATTCTCTGACCTTCTTTGCAGCCGAGAGAATGTCGCACATGGGCTCCATGAGAAAATTGAGAGGTTAGAAGCAGAAGCAACCTCTCGGAGCAGAAAATTGCTAAAGACAGAGGCCACCGTAAGAAAACTTTAAGCCAACCTTCGCTCTGCTGATGACCGAGTCTGCGATAAATATGAAGAGGGCGTACTATTCAGGCTTAGGAACATAAGTGTGTTAGTTGAGAAACGCCTACCCGAGGTAGACTTCAACTGGTTATACGCAAAATTATATGTGGAGAGGCTACACGACAAGGAAATTCTCAAGGTGGAGGCCGAGCCTAACGCAGAGGCTCCTGTGGCACTAGGGAATTAGCCACAGGCACAAGGTCCTACTGACTTGCCTTCATCCGTCTCTGGTGATCCCCTTACTGGTCAAGAGCCGTAAGCCTCTCTTGCAGTTGTACAACTTTTGAACTGGAGCAACATTAAAGGATCGTTCGGTGCTAACGAGAATCCCAGTTAGTCGAGTTAAAAGTGCCCGAGGCTCTAGTCATGAACATATGTATGTGTGTGTGTATATATATATATATATATTAGAATATACTTCACTATCTTTTTATGTATATAAGATAGTTAATGTAAATGAGTTTTTTCCTTGTGAATGAAAGTTTCTCTCTGTGCTTATATTGTAATCTGTCTGACTTGCGTGCTACTCAACAATAAGAAAATAATTAACGATGCGGGCCAAATTATCGTAAAAATGCAAGTAAGTGACTTATCTGATCCAAATAAAATTTATATAGAATTGTAAATAGATAAACCTTCCAGTCTGAGTAGAATTTGTGTAAAATTTTAAGTAGATAAAATTATGATCTGAGTTAGGGTAATGCAGAAACTCCAAGTAGATGATTTTCGATCACAGCCGAAATAATGTAGAAAAGCTAAGTAGATAATTTCTGACCCCATTCGAAATAATATAGAAATGCTAAGTAGATAATTTCTGATCCGCGTAGAATTTATGTAGAATTACAAGTAGGTAGTATATCAAATCCGAGTCAAATTAACGTAAATCACAAGTAAATTCGAGTCGAATTAATGTAGAATCACAAGTAGACAGCATATCAAATCTGAGTCGAGTTAATGTAGAATCACAAGTAAATTTGAGCCGAATTAATGTAAAATTACAAGTAGATAGCATATCAAATCTGAGTCAAATTAATGTAAAATCACAAGTAAATCCGAGTCGAATTAATGTAGAATCATAAGTAGATAGCATATCAAATTCGAGTCGAGTTAATGTAGAATCATAAGTAGAAAATATACCCGATCCGAGTCGAAATAATAAAAATATGAGGTCTTGTATCAAAAGTAACAGAAATGCCGATATTATTATTATATTGAAATAATCTAGAACGTCTGTTACATTTTCATCTAGTTACATGTAATCATAATTATTGAGAAAATACCATAATTACGGGTGGTACAGTTTTAACAGCTCGATGTTTCATAATTTTTTAACAGGTCGCTCATCAAGGTACTGCAACTTGTAAACTCCGGGTCGTAATATACCTATAACCCAATACGGTCTTTCCTAATTAGGTGCCAATGCACCAACGCCTATTAGCTAGGCTTCAGTTCTGACTTTCTTGACAACCAAGTCTTTCACATGAAACTGTCAGGGTCGAACTTTGTTATTGTAATGACGAGCCACCTTTCTTTAATACTCCGCCGTTCTCACTGCGGCCAATTCTCGTCACTCCTCCAGTAGATCAAGATAGAGCCGCCTTAACTGCTCATTATTCAGTTCGTAGAAATATTGGACCCGAAAATTGGAGGTTTCTATCTCAACTGGGGTGACGGCTTCGGCATCATAGGTGAGGTTAAAGGGAGTTTCACCCGTAGTCGTCTTTGGGGTCGTCCTTAGAGCCCATAGGACTTACGACAACTCGTCTACCCAGGTCTCTTTATGGTCTCCGAGCTTCTTTTTTAGTAGCTACTTAATTGATTTATTGGCAGCTTCTACTTGTCCGTTGGATTTGGAATGTGCAGGAGAGGCGGAGCGTAACT
The DNA here is from genome assembly GCA_035221805.1 of Trichilia hirta. Lineage (NCBI taxonomy): Eukaryota > Viridiplantae > Streptophyta > Magnoliopsida > Sapindales > Meliaceae > Trichilia > Trichilia hirta. Next base: position 4,119,968 of record JAWDEX010000003.1, on the reverse strand, counting down.
CGATCTTCAGCTCGTCGCAGAAACTTCAAAAATTGGCATTGTCAAACTGCTTCCTATTATCCATTATTATTATCCTTGGAATGTCGAAACGGTAGATCAGGTAGTATTTTACGAATGTCGTGGCATTTTTCTCGGTTATTGTGGTTAACAGCTTAACTTCTATCCATTTTATAAAATAGTCTACAACGACTATTGCGAACTTCATCTGAGCTCGCCCTGTAGGCAACGGGCTAATCAGATCCACTCTCTATTGCACAAATGGCCATGGACTGAATAGTGAGCTAAGCCTTTTTGGTGGTCGACTAATTGCGGTGCATTGTATTTGGCACTCTAGGCAACTTCTTGCTGTTTTGACAGCATCTTTAAATAGTGTTGGCCAGTAATATCTTTGTCTCAGAATTTTGTGAGCCAGGGCTCGTCTACCCTAATGATCGCCACAAGAACCTTCATAGACTTCTCGCAATACTAAATTTATATCATCCTTTTCCAAACATCTTAGATACTGTGAGCCATAATCGTGTCAGTAAAGAATGCCATCAATCATGCTGAACTGAGCTGCTTGGTTTTTTATTTTGCGAGCTTGCTTTCTATCATCTGGTAACTTATCCTCTTGTAGATATAACTTCAAAGGAGTCGTCCATAAAGACTCTTCTGTCATAGTAAGCACTTGCCCTGAGTCGACATCTCCACCTATACTTTTCTTGTTTAATATGGCTATTAATATGAGCCCGGGGACCATTTTATAAAAGGTGGATGTCAACTTAGACAAGGCATCGGCTCAGCCATTTTCTGCTCGAGTGATTTGTTTGGCTTTGAACTGGTGAAATTTTATCAACTGCCTGTTGACAAGGGCAACATAATGCTATATATTTGCTTCGATTGCTTGAAACTGACCATTTACTTGCTGTATAACAAGTTGTGAATCTCTTTGTATTTCAACATTGTTGGCACCTAATAGGAGAGCCATGTGCAGACCAGCCAGCAAGGCCTCAGGTTCTGCTTTATTATTGGTGGCGGGAAATTTAAATCGGAGTGCCCCCATGACTTTCTCACCTTGAGGACTTTCGAGGATAATTCCGACTCCAGAGCCCTGGGCATTGAAGGCCCCGTCAACAAAGATTTTCTATGGACGGGTCGTACTGGACAGTAATACTTCTTCAGTGCTCGTGTCGTGTGATCTCACGACTAGCAAGGTTTCAGAAACGGATTGTTCGGCAATAAATTCTGCTAGTACCTGCCCTTTGATAGCTTTTTACTGCTGAAAATCTATGTCAAATTCACTCAACTCAACGCACCATTTGACCAATCTGTCGAAGAGCTCGTGTCAGTGTAGTATTTTTCTTAAAGGCTAGTTGGTAAGAGCGACAATCTGATTTTCCTAAAAATATAGGCGAAACTTTTTTGCTGCAGTCACTAGGGCCAAAGACAGCTTTTCTGGGCATGAGTACTTGGTTTCTGCAGTAGAGAAAGATTTACTTACATAATAAATTGGTCTTTGTACCTTATCCTTGTCCTCTTTGGTCAGGGCGGCACTGACAGCATGATCGCTCACAGCCAGGTATAGGTAAAGAA
>JAWDEX010000003.1:4092605-4108806 GCA_035221805.1 Trichilia hirta | reverse complement strand
AGACTCAACCTATCCCTGCTATTTTATAAGCATTATCTATTTTATATAGATAAGTCTATAATCTAACTCTTCAAAATCAAGGAATTAGTTTTTATAAGGACAAATATGATAAGTGTAACCTAAATCTAAAATTCACTTATCAAACTCAAAAGTGGCTGATAAACTAACTAAAGATAAAGCAGATTGCTGATCTTCAGGCTTTATTATACATGCATTAAAAATAACTTTGCTCTTTTCTTTCTTCTGTAGCTTTGAATAATCTTTTTTTTAATGTTCTTTTTCATGATAAAAGACACATTCATCTTTATTAAGTTTTTCTCTAAAGTGATCTTTTCTCTCTCTCTTTTTTATGACCCTAACTTCTTCCTCTTACTGCAAAAGCTTCAGTTGAATTATTTTTATTCTTTTTTTATTTCTCTTACAAATCTCGTAATTAGATTAAGTAGTACAAACTTCTTCAAAAGTTAATTTTTCTTTTTCATGAAAAAGAGTAATACTAATGTGATCTAATTCATCTGGAAGAGAACCAATTAATAACATAATCTTATACTTATCTTTAAAGATTTTATCTAAATTTAACAAATCAACAATCAATCTATTAAATGTATCAATGTGACTATTGATACTCGTACTTGATTTCAACTGTAGACGAAATAATTTTTTCATAAAATATAGTCATTCTCATTGATTTTTTTCATATATTTATTTTTCATTGCCTTTCACAATTTGTTTATAGATGTTTCTTTTATAAAGGGATGTTTTTGATCTATACAAAGATATGAGCAAATCAGCCTACAAATTTTAATATTTATCCTCGTCCAATCTTTCTTATTGATATATTCTAATTTTATCTCATTTAGAATTATATTCAAATTTTATTAACATAAGCTATTCATTACCTTACTTTGTCATTATCCAAAATTATTTTTCTCACTAAACTTCTTAGCGTTTATTTTTATACTTGTCACAGTCATTATCTTTATTGATAATGACGATGTCATTTATACAATTAGCTTAATACACACAATCACTACCCGAATTTTAAATTATTATATTTAATAATTAGTAAATTAATAGTCACAACCTTCGGTTCGGATACCATTTATTGAGAATTTTACCATAATTTTTTTTATACTCTTATTGTTTCACAGATTCTAAATTTTTTAAGCAACCAAATATAAATCTCACACAATAATAAAAAATACTATACTAATTAATTAAATATAATAATACTTTAAAATAATAAATAACATAAAAAATAAAAAATAGAGAAAACATAAAATTTAATAAGATTTGATATAAATACTTACGTTTTCGAGTATTGTAAAAATTTTACTATCTTTACATTTGTAACAATTACAAATTTTTTTAAATTATAATATAAATATTTAAAAAAATATAAAGTAAAAAGAAGATATTTAAATTAGAAGTTCTTTTATGAAAAAAAATTCTTAATCTTTATGATAAAAATTAATTAAATTTTTTTTTGTTATATTCTATTGAAATAATTTAATTTTAATTTTAATTTTTTATAAATTAAATAAATTATAAAATAAAATTATACAAAATATTGACTAAAGAGCTAATATTTAACTCTAGCAATTAAAAAGACGTGGGTATTAAGTCTCAAGGGATACTGTGTCTTTTCAACTTCTCTTTGTCTCTCTCTCTCTCTCTCTCAATTTCTTATTATATGTTTGAGATCCGAAAAAAAAAATATTATTTGTGTGGAGATTTCCTATATGGCCTCAGCCTTCTTAATTCAATAATTCAATCGACTTGATGTTCCCTTTCACTTCAAGCGATTTGTCAAACATACGCGGCCCAGTTTAATTGCCTGGGACTGCTGTGTTGGGATGCCTATGGATCTGATTTGTGAAGCATCTTTTCCGCATGGCAGGTAAACTGCTTGAAGCTGGAGGCTCGTATGAAACTCTGAGCCATTTTGCCTAGGATGGGAAATGAATTTGTTGCTGACAATTAATTTTAACTCATCATCATCATCATCATCATTATTATGATCATTTTTTGTCAATGTATACGATTCAGCATTGCTTTTATCTTTTTGATCCATTCATTAATAAAATTGTCTAATTCTGTGTGTCCCAGATGAAGACATGAGAAAATTCCACAGAACCAGCAAAAAACGATGCGTGGTATTAATTGGCAACCAATTATGTATGTTTATTGTATTGTATTAATTGGTTCCCATGATGTAATGTCGTAGGAGCACAACAGCCTAAACGGCGGAGATTTCGGTGATTCCTTCCTTTCTCTTCTGTCCTTCTCTATATTACTCAAACCAACACATGACGGTATACTAATCTCACGATTCACTAGGAAGAACCTAATATTCTTCCAAACACCGCTGGGGTTATTTTAATCCCAAAGACAAAGGAACAAAATGTGAAAATGAATATGAAACAATACTACTACTGGATTTGCAAAACACAGCTAACCCCACCTCCATTTCTTCTTTTATTTTTACTATGCATTCCCCTTAACCTTTCCTATTCCATGCATGGTCTTAAATTCATTTTTATATCAATACGATCGTTATAGTGTGGCTAGCTGGGATGCAACAGTAATAAAAAAATCTTATTAATTAAAAATGTTTTGTACCGGTACGCAACACAAGCATACATTCCTGTTAAGATATATATAGTTTCAACGTGAATATGAATTGGGGTGTCTGTCGTTTTGTGTAAGGAAATAAAAAAGAGAATAAATTTCATTAAAATATAATAAAAAAGAAAAGACAAGTAGATGGAATATGGAATATAGCCAAAGCATTTGACAACATTGCAAAAGAGTTATTGAGAGACATGTTGACCGGATATAACCCTACTGCAAACTAAAAATTCAATAAACCAAAGAAAGAGAGAGAATTGTTAAGCAGTAATAAACAAATAAATAAATCATGAGAAAGAAGAAGCCAAAAGTGTTTCATTTCCCGGTGAACCTAGAGCGCATCAGGCGCTGACCTTGGCTTCGAAAAATATTAATAAACGATGAAGCTTATTTCTAGCCATTTTGTTGTTACTCACCATATAAACAAATGGATTAAAGACATGGAATTGCGCAACCTAATATTGTATTTGGTAATCGAGAATACAAGAGAAAGTTACAAGAAGAGAGAGAACAAAGCCGAGCTTATCACCTAGACAAGGTAACGTCCGTATGTCACGTGACGAGAACCCATGTTGACGCCGAAGAATAGGGTTTTGCTTTGGGAATTTCCACGCGCGGATGGGACTCGACAGCTTAGTGAGAATATTTGGACAATGAGAGGGAATATTGGAGACTGGAGAAGATTGCATTACATTGGACAAAATAGTTGCCGTTGAAGGAGGCTTTGAGTTTAAACGCCGTTTCACTTTACTCACGCTCTTGTTTCTTCACGCGCCATTACACAAAACAGTCGTGCGATTTCAGTCTTATTTTTACTTTTAATCTAATAATTTTAAAAATAATCCCGGCGAAAAAAATTTCCGAGTACTTATGACATAGAGTTCTGTTGACTGTTGACACGATTTCTTGTAATGATTTCTGAAGAGAAATAAATCTCTGAACATTGATATAGAATCGTGGGACTTATTCTTGTAGGCAGTAGGCTCGGTAGGATGAATAAATTGGAGAAGTTTTAATAAAGCGCGTGGGATCGATAGAAAAATTTTGGAATGGGTTAAGCGAAAGTTGCATGTGGGTCTGTGACCCTAGTGTCGCCGGACGCCCCAACCAACTGACACTCTTTCCTTCTCAGTAGTCCATATTCCTTACCTATTTATTACTCATGAGACCGTTTGAATTAGGATTTTTATTTTCAAAAAGAATTTTGATTGGGCTTTCGCACGTGTACAGATCGACACTTATTGTCAATAGGGTAAAATGCTACGTGCAATCAATTATAGACTAAGTTGAGAGATTCTCCTTTCCTGTTCATGATCATTTTAAATGAGAGGCGTCGATTTATGACTTGGACCAGAGTTGGCATTGAAATGGATCGGTTAAAGACGAGCTAATTAACAAATTAATTATGGAGAATTCAGTACAAAAAAGAGGATATACTGTATACAAAAGATAGCAGAGAAAAAAAAAAAATCTAACTCTCGATTCTATATGGGAATTATATAACTATTACTAAAAGAAAATAATGAGATGAGATCCAGCTTAATGTGTTGAAATTCAGGGAATTTTGTTTGCTTGATATCTAGTGAATTTTTAATTAGTAATTTAAAATTTGCAATGGGAATCCGAAGAGAAAATACACATCCAAATAAATTAATATTCAGGCACTTTCTAGCATTATCTATGAAAGTAAATTATTAATCAAATATATCTTTTCACAAAAGGAGTTGAATAGTATTTGATGTTTGCATGCATGGCAGAGACCAATTAGTGTAGTTTGAACAAGGATATTTTGGCCTGCCAATCAATCCTCTTTCATGAAATAAAAAGGAGAATATTCTAATTAAAGAAAAAGGAGGACAGGGAAGTAAAATAAAATCCTATGAAATGCAAATTCAAAAAAAGAGAAGAAACGTAAGGTTATTCGAAAGGGTCGCGATCCATCAGCTCGGGAGAGAGAGAGAGAGAGGGGACTCAATTCCATTCAAAATATTCCGTTGAACAGTACCCCATTTGGATTTTTTTTTTTTTTTTTTAAGCTCTCTCTCGAATTCCAACCATTCCCTGCATTAACCTCCATTATATCCCTGCACCTGTTTTTTATTTTCATTCCCCATTCGAAAGATTTTAAGTAAAAAATGGACCTGATTTCTCTTTCTCTCTCTTAATAGAAAGGTCTCTGATCCCTCTGCATCCTTAAATACGCGACTTCCCCTTTTCGTTAACTTTTCCTCAAGCTATCATCCCCAAAAAAACTCGGTTGCTTTCCCTTGTCTTGCATTTTTTTAATCTGACTATTAATCTCTGCAATTCCTTTACCTCTGTAGCAATCCCTCTGATCTTCTATCAACCCGAGAGGAAGCCTACGAAAAGTTTCCTATTCGACTTTAATACACCAATATGCAAATCATAAGGCACTCATGATATAATCACAACCACTCCTTTTCAACTCTCCTGAATCCTAGCACTTCTTTCGGAGTTTTAACCCACTTTCATTTCCTTACTTATTCCTGTCAAACCTCTTTGCCAGTCCTTACAAACTCCTCCTCCTTTTTCCTTCTATACATTTACTAGCGAGGATTTTGATTATTGACTAACTTAGATCTTCACGACTTCACCATCGTCATCCTCATGTTCTCAAGCTTGAACCCCTTAATGAGAACTGCTTTGTCAGCACCCATGCCTATTCTTTCCTTACAGATCAGCCAACCGTCTATCTCCGACGGTCAAGCTAAGGAAGTTCGATTGGATGGATTACTAAGATATAACGCACTCTACAGCGATGGGAGCTCAACCACCAATTCCGGTAGCAGTGGAAGCGATTTAAGCCATGAAAATGGCTTCTATAACCGAGAGAGGAGTTACAATCTTGGCCCTAATGAGCCAACTTTAAGTCTAGGGTTTGAAACGGCAGATTTTTGTCCCCCTCCACCACTTCAACTACCAAGAACTCTTAATCATCATCATCAATATCAACCTCAAATCTATGGCCGGCAGTTCAAAAGGAATACAAGAATGATTAATGGTGTGAAAAGAAGCATCAGAGCTCCCAGAATGAGATGGACAACAACTCTACATGCCCATTTTGTTCATGCGGTCCAGCTTCTTGGTGGTCATGAAAGTAATACATCAAAACACAAGTTACATGTCTTTTTTTTGTGTGTGCGCTTTTATTTGTTCCAGATCAATCTAATGCTTGATTTGAGTTTAAGTAGTTTCTATGTAATACGATAGTAGACATCTTTTTTTGACATAATAGCACAACAAAGTTATAAATATATACTTTTTTGCTATTGGAAAATGTTACAGGAGCAACACCAAAATCCGTCTTAGAGTTGATGAATGTGAAGGATCTAACCCTAGCTCACGTGAAGAGTCACCTGCAGGTGGGGTTTCTGTATTCAATAATCTTCATGGCTTTGAATATATGTACGGGATATAATTCCTAATGATTCTCATAGTTGTTATTGCACCTTTTTATCTTATTCTATTTTTGTATTCGCTATGATTCAGTTGTAGTGGGGGTGGACAACAAGGGGTAAGGGACAAAGAGGCATCTAGAAATAATCTAAGTAATGTGTGGACTTTTTCTCATTTTCTCTACGGTTGTTCATGCAGATGTATAGAACAGTGAAGAGCACTGACAAAGAATCAGGTAATTGGATGGTCCCTTAAAACGCTCCAAATTTTATTTTCTCTTGCATTATTCTCTTTGTTTGGGAACTTGGTGATCCAAGTATGACAGAAAATCTCTATTATTTGATCCACTGCTCCCCAAACTAATAATGCAAAATGGTTTAGGATTGGGCCGACTGAAGTCCATCTGATGAATTATTCGCTTGGTGTCTGATAAAGCTAGAGCAATGGCTGTATCTGTGATAAATATTGCAGGTCCAGGGCAGACAGATATGGGTTTAAATCAAAGGACAGGGGTTGTTGATTTGGAAGGAAGAGGATTATCTAGTGGAAAAGCTTATACCAACCCTTCTCTCAACCCGCCACCAGCATCAGCACAATCTACACCGCACAAACGTCGAAGGTAAGTGCATCTGCTAGCTTTGTGATATTAAGGAATATCTCAGATCTTCTTCTCATCGGTCGTCACAGAAAGTAAGACGAAATGAAATAATGAGCAGTGATTAACAATATGGGTTTATGATGGAGCGCGTTTAACTCTACTCAATGCGGATATATATATATATATATCGACGTATGTCCGCAACATTTTGCCTTGTTTAGGACTATTTAGGCATACATGGTGTCTGTCAGTGTCTTTGATTAATGGGGTTTTATTAATACGCGTACTTACCTGGATTTTGATGAACATAACTTAGGGTCCGTAGGTTCATTAAGTGAAAAATTTTGCTTGTGGCCTATTTTACCTATAGCAGGGTTCCACTCCCTGCCCACGTCCGTTAGATTGCGAGCCATGGTAATCCCCATATTATATCCTATAATATTGCCACAAAATTCAAGGGTTTTTGTTCAAATCTCAATGTAGCTGTTGTAATCTCAAAGGGTTATCTCAGAGGGTCCTCTTTGATGCCACAATAAATTCCCGGAATCGGATGTGTGCTTTTTGGATTTGGTTCCGATAAAGTAATTAATGTTTGGTTTTACTGCTGAGTTTTGTTGACCTGTGCTTCTGCTCTGGATGATCTACCTCTAGAACTGATTTGAGATGGCTTTTCAACTCTCCTTTCTGTTTACTGTCTTCATTTAATGAAGCTCCTTGATTTTCCTTTCGACATGCATTACTGAAAGAGACATTATACTGGTAAAACTACAGGAATTGATCTGCTTTCAAAAGGTCATCTTCAACCTTTAACTAATTACTCTCATAATTATTACAAGTAAACAAATTTACCATATATTACTTCCCCATTGACAAATCAATAAATTATTATCTTTCCAGTTCACCTTTTGCCCTGGGACTGTGGGCATATATTCTCCGTTGCTTAATCAATTAAATTTTGGGTCTCTTCATGCCGGTACTCGAGTCTTCAGATTTTGACTTTTGACTGATTCCATTTTGCAGAGGTTCATCACCTTCAGGGAAAACAAATGATGGGATGATGAGTATATCAAACAATGGAAATCCTTTGATATATTCACATTTCATGGCAAATGATGCTAAGGTATGCATGATTAGAACTATATGATCAGCGGAAAAAAAAAAAAAGGAATTGAAGTTATAGAATTAATAAAATGACTTGTATTTTATTTGTTAATAGGCGGACGGATGCAAGACTGGCCTTCATTTGTCCCATAATGCAGTGGAGAGGTTGGATTGTAGCTCCTTGTCTCCTTCTGATGACAAATTGCTTAATCTAGAGTTCACCCTTGGAAGGCCGAGTTGGCAAATGGATTCTGCTGAAACTTCAAATCACGAATTAACCCTTCTCAAGTGTTAAAAACACGATAAAATGAAAAAAAGAAAAAAAGAAAAATGAAGACCATTAAATTAATATATAGCTAATGCTTCTCTATTTTGAATGTTGAGGATTAATATTAATACTAATTCTAATTTGCTTTTAACCTGTTCCGCACTCTTCGAGGGCTTTGCCTGGAATCAGAAAAGGCTGCCTAGCTATAATTAATTCTAACACAGTTGAACTTTATATTTTCTTAATTAAGAATTCATAGATATAGCTATATAATTTTACTGATATTGATTCATTCCTCCTTAATTTGCGTGGATGACAAGTCATGTATTTTGATGGTTTCCACATCATCTAGAAAAATTTTTCCATGAATGGTCCAGTTAATAATGGTCCTTAATATAGGATGGGGTACACCCTCCTCGATTGGTCCTGAAAATAATGACAGATGGAACAAATTAATTTCTAGTGTTAAATTTCCATCCGTTATGTCAATCATTTTCAACATTATTGCTGTACAAATCGAGCCGGGTTTATCCTGCCTCTCACCTTCGTTCTGCATAGATGATTATAGTTTTGAATCCAATTTAATTGTCCATGGGTAAAAGTATTCAAACTCAGTTTTATTACTTACACGTGTGGTATTATGACGAGTCTATAACATAAGTAATTGAACTTTTTTATTATATATGGACAATAACGGGGGAGATGAATCATATATTTTCATCTTGCAACGCGAAGTCACGGGCAAAATTCAAACATTAGGGGATCAATTACAAGAAATATCATATAGGAGACTTATAAATATACTATCAAGATCTGGGATATAAATTTTGTATCCCATTGTTGTATGAAAACAGAAATTTCGAAAATTTCCTTTCCCTTTGGTTAAATCTAAAATTTCTCCCCTTGAAAATTGAAATAATTTGACTTGGAGAGATGTACAGACAAAATACCTTTCCAAGTCTAATCCATCACGGACCAACAAATGGAAAGCGTGAATGTCCCCAGGGAACAAACAAATATAGACTCAGTTTTCGCGGTTTAGTTAAGGTAACGGTTTCAGAATACAGATGCAGGTGCCTTACAGTGACGAAGAATTCGACCCGAAGCAGTAAAAGAGAAACAATGTGTAATAACGATCAAGTCTCCTCGTTTTGACAAATAACATATCAGGTCATGCTTTGACCATTTGTGAAACATTGGTCCGTAACTTAATTATTTTTTTAATGAGATATTGACATAATTTCACTCTTGAATTATGAAAAGTAAAAATAAGAACACAATTTTCACGATGGAATAATTTCAGCCCTAACGTTAGAAATAAAAGAAAGAACAAGAAAAGAAGAAAAAAGAGAAGGTAGATGGTTTAGACGATAAGACAGGGACTGAATACTAAAACCTTGGCAAACTATCTTCTAATTTATTGTTTCACCCAGGGACTGAAGTATTATCATCCCGGTTTTAATTTCATTCTAATTCCGATTGAATTTATACATTCCAAGAATTGATTTGTTATTTTGCTAAAATTCGGTCCTAATAATTGACTAAAAGAATTATTGGAGAGAATTTGATATTATTTGGTAAAAATAGCCATAGTCAAAGATCGTCGTGCTGAGAGAGAAATGCGAGAAGCGTATGATGGTGGTAGCGCTCTACCATTATTGTGGTTTGTCTGTTGCGTGGAATTTCTGTTAATGACCGAGTAATGGAGCGCCAACTAAACCAAAATGAGCCCACAACAGAACCTACACAGACATTTCAGAACACATTTTGCTATCTTCTTTCTCTACAAAATTTCCCCACTGTTCATCATTACTGAGATAAAATTTATGTATATGCCTGTCTCTATCTTACTCTATTTCCCCTGCATTCCACTGAAATTACTCTTTGTCTGTTCCGTTGATTCCATACGTGAAGTCAATAGTTTTTCGTTTTTATTAGGTGCATTCATTTTTTTCCCTCCATTTTCTCGGAAAAATTTTATGAATTATTGTGATTAATCGGTTGATATCATGTGACTGATATTACTACATAAATTTTTCCCTAGGCTGGTTAAGTGGATTCAAGCCCATCAATGTGAGGAGTTTCTCGGATACCTCCTAGCCCAGGTCATGATTGGTTGTACAATAGGGTGTTGGGTTCCCTTCAAACAAATGTAAAGTAAGCTTGTTTACTAATTTTATCGTAGTTTTATAGCTTCATATGGACTTTAACAGTTTGTAACCTGCAAATTTAGTATATTGCTTTTCTACAAATTCCTATTATCTGTGAATTTGGGATAGCTTCATATGGACTGAACAGCTTATAATCTGTAAATTTGAACATGGAATGATTTATATAATGGGTTGCAGGTAGAATTTTGATACTGATCGACTTTGCTAACCCATGTCTCTAATTTACACGGGAATAAAGGGTCAATACTGACAATACATGCATCTTGTATATAGTATTTTTCTTTTCTACTTTACTAATTGATTCTGATATGAGAGCAATATTTTATGGAGCATGTTAGCGATGCAATAGGAATAATATTGATGCACTAGTGATGAGATAAAACCTTTGGCCATCCAATAGGCATAATAAATAGGGTGGAACAATGAAAAACAACTTGCAGTTTACAATTGATTTATCATTCATTCATTGACTAACTGAAGTGCTTTGTTTTGTAATTTTTTTTTGGTTGCCGTTTTTTGATTCAGGATTTTGAAAAGTAACGCGCAGTTATGCAAAATTTATTAAATTTGATCACGAAACATCAGTACAATTCCTGGGTCCCTTTAGTCTTCCTGTGGACCCAATATTGTTGTTGAATGAGGTTTATATTCAAAACAAATTATAAATCTCATTGTCTATTTTATTTTTCTGACTGATCTTAGGCTGCATCTTCATTTTCTAAGCCTGTGGAATAGGAAAAGTTCAATGTTTTCACCAGTTTCAAATCCTAAGCCTCATATTGGAGAACCTTTTTTCTAAATGATTGGCAAAGACATATTGTAAAATGGAATAATTGAACCTTTCATAAATCACCATTCGTTTCAGTAGGTGTTCTGTGCGGTTAAAGTAGGAAAATGTTTGAACACCAAGATTAAACGGAATTTGAATTTGAATTCGAAGCATGTTAGTTCAAACCATAATAAAATTTTCCATATGTCCTGCTTAACTAGCGCGAATTCTCTCTTCTGCTTTATTTCTGATTATTAATAATAATCAGAAGTATCCCCCATTTGCTCTCTCTCTCTCTCTCTTAAAATCTCAAAATTAGTCAACTATTGTAATTATTGCAGGCTCTATCTGGGGCACGGGAAAGCACTTGTTTCTGAAATGATGCATGATTTGGAGGGTTCATGACGCTGAATTGGGGTAAGTGGCATGATCAAGTTACTATATGGAAGTCATGTTTGACAAACAGATGTTGCTTCCTCAGAGTTTATGAAATCTATAATACAAACAAGTCAACTTAATTATGCACTCCGTTACGTTGTATAGGTTCTTCAATAATATATTCTATCTATTTGAAGGTCATTGCATAGTACTTCATTTGGAATTAAGTTGATTGAATGCTAAAAATGGTTGAATGTGGAAGAAGAAACAATGAACAGGGCTTTTACGCTGCTAAATGGATTGATAACCCTGTATCAACTATTTTTCTGTTAAGAATTGAAGTCATGCATATTTTAAGCCTTAACTAGGTGAGTATATTTTATTTTATATATATATATATTTTTTCTTATCAATGCTATGAGTAGTTTGCCAGTAAAAAGTAATGATTCTGTCCAAAAACCGTCATTTTTTTTATTAATCTAAAAAAGGAAACAGATGGCATGGGTAGATTCATGCAATTAACGATTGTAAGACTTGATATATTTAAATTCTTTTCTATCTCCATGCATATGCCATCAATATGCATGTGGCCCATTTTCCCATCTAAAGTCCACTTGGAGGAATTATTAAATGGCAGAAAAAGGGAAGCCATGTTTCTTGCAAGATATTGTCAGTCACAGAAATGTGTCATATTGAGTTTCATTAGCTTATTGGTGAAGTGGTCTTATAAGTAGAATGGAATTTCATGTTCGTTTTCATATTCCTAACGAACAATGGGCCTATTTCTCTTGTTCAGTTCTGTTGCATTTTTTTTTTCATTAATATTATTTCTCTACAATGCATTGCTAAGAGGAACAAATAGTTCTAAAGTTAGGAAGACTGCAAAGGCTCCAGAACCAGCAGGTGCATGGCCAATTATTGGCCATCTCCACTTATTAGGTGGTGAACATCAGCTTCTTTACCGAACACTAGGAGCGATGGCCGATAAATGTGGACCTGCATTCAACATCCGCCTTGGCAGTCGCTCTGGTTTTGTGGTTAGTAGTTGGGAAGTAGTGAAAGAATGCTTCACAATTAATGACAAGGCACTAGCTTCGCGTCCTACAACAGCAGCTGCAAGGCACATGGGCTACAACTATGCCGTGTTTGGATTTGCACCTTATAGCCCCTTCTGGCGTGAGATGCGAAAAATTGCCACGCTTGAACTTCTTTCAAATCGCCGGCTTGAGGCACTCAAGCATGTTCGGATTTCTGAAATTGATATGGGGGTAAGGGATATATACAGTTTGTGGGCTAAGAATGACTCCCGGCCTGTGCTTGTTGAACTTAGGAAGTGGTTAGAAGACTTGACACTCAACATAGTTGTAAGATTGGTGGCTGGAAAACGTTATTTTGGTTCTTCTGCTACCTGCGATGATAATGAAGCCAGAAGGTGCCAGAAGGCATTGAATCAATTTGTTCATCTGATGGGCATTTTTACGGTATCAGATGCCCTTCCACTCTTTTGGTGGTTGGATTTGCTTGGCCATGAAAGGGCCATGAAGCAGACTGGCAAGGAGCTGGATGTTATTCTTGCAGGGTGGCTGGAGGAGCATCGCCAAAGAAGAGTCTCGGGTGAGATCAAGACTGAGGGTGAGCAAGATTTTATTGATGTCATGTTGTCTCTTCAGGAGGAAGGACACATCTCCAACTTTCAGTATAATGCAGATGTTAGCATCAAGTCTACCTGCCTGGTATGCTGAATCTTCAGATTCTTATCCATGTTAAAACCATAACTAAATCAATCTGTTAGGACAAACAGACAATTGTGTATTTAATTATCCAAGTTACCATATTTAATGCCGTTAACCTTATTTAAATTATTTATAATTATATTTCGAACTATTAGTGCAGGCACTCATCCTTGGTGGTACTGACACGACAGCAGGCACTCTGACATGGGCTATCTCTTTACTTCTGAACAACCGCCATATATTGAAGAAGGCACAACAAGAGCTGGATGAGCAAGTTGGTATGGAACGGGCGGTTGAAGATTCAGACATCAAAAACCTTGTGTATCTCCAAGCCATCATTAAAGAAACCCTTCGTCTATATCCCGCTGGTCCTCTCTTAGGACCACGTGAAGCCATGGAAGACTGCACCGTTAATGGATACCACGTCCCTGCTGGTACTCGCTTGATCGTAAATGTATGGAAAATTCAAAGGGACCCAAATGTTTGGAAAAATCCTTCTGCTTTTGAACCAGAGAGATTTCTGACAAGCCATGAAGATTTTGATGTTAGGGGTCAACAATTTGAACTCATTCCTTTCGGGTCTGGCAGACGATCATGCCCAGGAATATCATTTGCCCTCCAAGTGCTTCACCTGACGCTTGCTCGACTTCTTCACGCATTTGAATTGGCAACTCCATTGAAGCAGCCTATTGACATGACTGAGAGTCCAGGTTTAACCATTCATAAGGCCACCCCATTGGAGGTCCTACTATCTCCTCGGCTCCCTACCAATCTCTATGGGTTTTAGCTTATATTTAAAGTCAAAAGAAGTCTTTTGAAATTGAAGAATGCAATAATAAATTGTTATGTGGTAGTCGGGCGATTTACTTGGTCGCTTTCTTAGTTGACAAGTGAATCTGAACCATATCTCATACTTGGAAGTATGTACGTCTTCATGAAGGTTGCAGAATCTTGTATGCACAACTAGCTTATTATATTATATTAATATAACAGTGTTTGATACACGTGTCTTATGTTCTTGTGGAGCATGCTACTTTATTTGTTCAATAAGCAAAACTGTAGTCACCCACCCACATCCAGGGATCGAATGTGAATTTGAGAGTACAATTATCAGGGATGCTCTTCTTAAATAAATACTAGATTCCATTTACTTATTTATCCCTCATATCCAACAAAGCCAAAGAGCTTGTACTAGCTAGGAAGTAAAGCATCAATGAACGCGTAAGCAATCTATTTTCTACTGCCGTTGACTATATTTTTTTGAAAAACATTGCCATTGACTTTAAAATTTAAAATTTTGAAATTTTGTCTTTCATTAGCATGAAGCACACATTCAGTCCAAGAACCATCATTTTTTATTACTCAGTTTTGCTTTTTTTGGGATTGAGTTGACTGAATTAAAAAAAAAAAAAAAAAAGATAGATGAATGTTGAAGAAGAGACGATGACCAGGGATTTATGATCCTCGGTGGTCTGGTAACCCTGTACCTACCATATATTTTTTGGGAGAGAATTGTGGTCATGCACTCATTCAGCTACAACCGAGGGAGTAAACTGGTTTCTGTGTCATCAGTGCTACGTATTGTTATCATTTCTCCAGCCTCCAGGAGGGCAGTAATTATTCTGTTGGAGAACTACAATTATTGTTTTAAAAGCCTACCAAGAGATAACGAGTAGTAGGTATATATATTTCGATTCATGGAAAGTAATTAAGTTTGTAAAACATAGTATATTTATATTTTTCTCTCGCACACAGCGTACGTGTCCTCTCTTCTCATAAAGTCCTCTTGGAGGAATTATACAATAAATTCTCTTGCTAGATATTGTAAGTGATGCTTCATGCTAATTTTCGTTATTTTATTAGTACAGTAGTCTTCTAAACGGAATGGAATTTCGTATTTGTTTTTATATATTATCTGCCAGAGAACAATGGGTTCTATATCTCCTATTAAATTTTGTTGCAGTTGTTTTTCCGTTAATATTATTTATCTACAATTTATTCCTTTATAAGGGAAGATGAATTGTGAAGTTAGGAAGGAAGTCTCTAAAGACTCCTGAACCAGCTGGTGCATCAGCACGGCCAATTATTGGCCGTCTCCAATCAAGCAAGTTCGGATTTCTGAAGTTGATATGTGGTAAGATAGCTCTCTGCTTGTTGAACTAAAAAGAAGGGGTTCGAAGACTTATACTGTTGCGCATGCAGAGGAAATATAAAATTCCATAATTAAGCATGCAAATGAAATTTTAAAACCAAACAATCACAATTCCTAATCATGCTAACTATTTAAATATAATAATACTTATAATATAATAAATAACATAAATAAAAATATAAAATTTAACGATATTTGATATAAATTTTTACATTCTTAAGCACTCCAAAAAATTTACTATTTTCGATTTTTTAAAAAATACAAAATTTTTGAACCATATTGCAAATATTCAAAATATTGAATTAAAATACAAATATTCAAAAAATAGAGGATAAAAAAATAATTTAATTAAAGAATTTTTTGTGTAAAAATTCTAAAAGTCCCTGTGAAAAAGTTAAAAGAAAAGTCTTTTTTTTTTTTTGTTCATCTATTCTCTGTTTCACACGTCTATATTTATACGCCTAAAGAATTCCCACTTTTATTTTATTTGGTGACGTGGAACTTGCTCAAAAACTAATGAGTCGTTTCAACAAATTTTCATGTTAGTAATTTAGTTGATTTCAACTAAAAAATATTTTAGTCTTCTTATATATTTTGATAAATTACGTGACACCTCAAAATACATCAAATAGTAAAATTAAAGTCTTAAGATCTTAATTAAATCTAAATAATAATTGAATCCGAAAGCTAAGAGATTCTTAATAATCCCAATCTTTTTTAAGTAGTATCTTTCTTTTTTTAATATTTTTTTGCACAGAATAATATCTAACATTTATATATTTGATGCGAATATAAAATATTGAATTCTTTGTTAAGTAAATAGCATTCGAGTTCCATTCTGGGTGTAGCCGAGTGATTTCATTCTGAGGGAATATTTGTGCTGGTCCTGAGTTCGAACTTCTTGGAGTACATTCAAGTGTAAGAGTCTAATACAGTCAGAATTTTATCCGGTACTTGGTACCACTGCAGTGTGGTCCCTGTAC
>JAWDEX010000003.1:4079211-4092505 GCA_035221805.1 Trichilia hirta | reverse complement strand
TGTATGATATTTATGCTTTATTTAAAGGCTTTATTTTTACTCGTTTACTAATATCTTACTGGAAACTCAAACTTAAACTAAGTTAACAGTAACTTAAAATTCTTTATATCGAGTTAACGAATTTTATCTGATAGTCATTTATACTTCTCGATATAAATAATATATGACCAAACTGGCTCTTGTATATAAAACATAATTAGTCTTGTATTTATACACCATATAAATCATGTGCATCTACATCAATTAATAACTATGCTGTCTCAGATTTGAGGAGTAGTTAACACACCCATATAATTTAATGATGAATTATTGACTACATATATTCATGTGATTCATCATTACTTCTGTAACATTTAAATAATAGTTTTCTAACAATTATTTCATACTAATATCCTAATAATATGACTATCATATCACTCGCACTAATATTATCTCATAATATTACCAAAGACATTTAATGTGCCTATACTGCAATATCAATGCCCAGTTGATATTACTTATGTAGAGAATATTTTAAATAATTTAATTATCTTAGATAATTTATATGCATATTCTATCATTTGTATGATTAAATAGAAGAAGCAACATATATATATGAATTAAAGTAATTTTTTTATTAATAAAATATGAATACAATTTATATTATTACAGTGACTCAATATAATGTACCTAAAATTGACAACACGAATAATTTTAAAGTATACAACACTAACATAATGAACAATTTATGTTGGGTTAATTTTTATTTTTTCAAACTCCACTTGCTGCTGAACGCACTCCACCTACTGTAAAGTACCATTAACTTTTATATAGCTTTCTACTTTCTTCTTTAATATAAAAAACTCATCAACTACTAAATCCCTATTAAATAGTATCTTTTTTAAATTTGAACACCAAAGATGATATTCTTTTACCCTTGAAGTAACTCCTATGAATACTATTTTTTTAGCTTTGAGATTTAACGTGAATTCTTTTACATGATAATAAGCTGTGCAACCAAAAATATGTATAGAATTATAATCATTAATAGATTTTTTAGACCGTACCTTTAATTGGATTTTACCTCTAATTATAGTTGATGGTAAACTATTAATAAAATAACCTAAATAAGTAACTGTCTCAGCCTAAAACTCTTTGCCTGACCCAACATTAGATAATATACACTGAATCTTCTTTAATAATATTCGATTTATGCATTCTGCCACTCCATTCTGCTGTGGTATATTTTTAATTGTGAAGTATTGTATAATTCCTTCATCTTAACGAACTTTTATAAATAAATCACTGTGATACTCTTTACCATTATCTATTTGAAATTGCTTGATCTTTTTATTAGTTTATATTTTAATCATTTTTTTCATTTAAGAAACGTTTTAAGTATATTATTCTTACTTTTTATAATATATATCCAAACTCTTCTGAAAAAATTATCAACAAAAGTAACAAAGTAGTGCCTAACCCCCAAAATGCTGTCTTGATAAGTCCCTATACATCAAAGTGAACATAGTTCATAATACCCTTAGTATTATGAATAGCTATACGAAATTTTATTCTTGTCTGTTTTTTCAAAATGCAATGCTCACAAAAGTCTAATTTGCTAGTTTTTACACCTTTTAATAAGTCTCGATTCACCAAATTTGATAAGATTTTACTTCTGCATGTCCCAAATGTATATGCCATAATTTGATCAAATCTAAATCTTCATTTTTCTTTAAAATTATAGTTATTGATTCAATGACTGTACTGTTATTATAGTAATATAAGTTATTTTTTCTTGTATCTTTCATTATTAAAAGAGCACTTGAAGCAATCTTCAAAATTTCATCTTGTATAGTCACAGTGTAACCTTTAGATTTGAAGGTTCTTAAAGAGATAAGATTCTTTTTCAACTTTGACACATCCCAAATATTTGTCAAAACTCTAATAATTCTATCATAATTCTTCAGTCAGACCAAATTTATCGCTGTTATTTTATAAACATCATCATTACCCGTATAAATAACTTTACAATTTAGCTCTTCAAAATCAAATAATCAGTCTTTATAAGTACACATGTTATAAGTGCAATCTAAATTCAAAATTCACTGATTAAACCCAAAAATGACTAATAAACTAATTAAAGACAAATCTAACTGCTGATCTTTAGGCTTGGCTATATATGCATCAGAAATAGCTTTGTTCTTTTTTATCTTTTGCAATTTTGGACAATCTTTCTTTAAAAAAATTTTTTTATGACAAAAGACACATTCATTTTTACTAAGTCTTTCTCTTGAGAGTGATTTTTTTCTTCTTTCCTTTTTATGACTCTGACTTCTCTTTTTTACTGCAAAAGCATTAGTTGAATTATCTTTGTTCTTTTTTTGATCTTTCTTACAAATCTCATAATTATACAAAATTGCACAAACTTATTCAAAAGACAATTTTTATTTTCTATAAAGAAGACTAATATAAAGATGATCTAATTCATTTGAAGAGAACCAATTAACAATATAGCCTTATGCTTATCTTTAAATATTTCATCTAAATTTAACAAATTAGTAATGAATCTATTAAATATATCAATATAACTACTGATATTTGTACTCGATCTTAGTTGTAGATGAAACAATCTCTTTATTAAGTAGAGTCGATTCTCATTACTCTTTTTCATATATTTATTTTTTAGTGCTTTTCATAATTTGCTTGTAGATATTTCTTTTATAAATATATACTTTGACACTCTATAAAAATATAAGCGAATCAATTTACAAGCTTTAACGTTCATCCTCGCCTAATCTTCCTTACTGATATATTTTGATTTTGTCTCATCTAAAACTATATCTAAATCTTGTTGATACAAATTATCTATTACCTCACTTTACCACAAGTTAAAATTATTTTTTTCATCAAATTTTTTAATATCTATATTTGTATTTGTTACAATTATTGTCTTTGTCAGTGATAATAATGCCATTTATTCAACTATCTTAGCATAATCACACAATCAATACCTAAATTCTAAACTATTATATTTAACAATTAGTAAATTAATAGCCACAATTTTCAGCTCTGATACTATTTATTAAAAATTTTACCATAATTATTCTTATACTACTTGTTGTTTTTATAGCGAAAATTTTAAATTTTTTAAGCAATTAATTATAAATCTCACAAAACAACAAGAAGTAATATATTGTCTAATTAAATATAATAATAATTTAAAATAATAAATAACATAAAAATACAAATAAAGAAAATACAAAATTTAACGAAATTCAGTAGAAATACTTGCATCTCGAACATTGTAGAAACTCTATTATCTTCACTTTTGCAACTATTATTAATTTTTTAAAATTACAATACGAATACTAAAACAAATATATAGTAAAAAAAATATATTTAAATTAAAGAATTTTTTGTGAAATTTTTTTTAAATCTTTACAATAAAAGACAAATTAAAAAGATTTTTATTACACTTTATCTAAAATAATTTTTAATTTTTATTTTAATTTTTTTTATAGACTAAATAAATAATAAAATAAATTAATTTAAATATCATGAGACATTAATTAAATAGTCAATATTTAAAGAAAATTTGATGTAAGCTCTACTTACTAGTCATTATAGGATTAGATAGTGGGTTGTAACGAAGATCACTCTCGAGTGGACAAAATTTTTTTCGGTACTTTCTTAGTAACCACTAACCAATTAACTCCGATCTCAATTTCTCACATTACTTGATCTTCTAAAGCTGGCTGACTTATTCTAATGGAAGATACAAATTAAGTTTGATAGGCGCGTCTGTAGTGGAGTAAGCAACTCTGGAAGGTTTCCACCCCCCGGCGCCCGGAATGAAATTTGGGAAGCTCTTCTTAAATGAATATCGATAATCCTCAACAAAACAAGGGATTTGTCCTGGGATAAGCAGTAAAGCATCGATTCGCAAACTATTTTCTATTGATATTAACTTGAAATTGTGAAATTTTGCATTCTGTCTTTCATCAGAATCAAGGCTTCATTCAAATCCTCGAAATCCAGTGATAAATCAATATTGGTCCGGTAGGCAGCCTTATGTGGAGAAAGATTGGTAGATGGACCATTCTTAATCGGAAAGGATGTGAGCGTGCGTTTACTTGACAAAAATGTCCGAAGAAAGACACTGCCATTGGTTACTCGCAGAGCTAGCAAGCAAACAAACGAATTATAAGTCAAAACAAATAAGCGGTGCTTTTATTTCAGCACAATGAATTTGTCGGTGGAGACGGCATCTCTACTCTGTGGGTCATAAGCATTCACATACTGCAATCAATGCCTGAATTGAACAAACCACACATTGTCAAATTCATCTTTCAACAGGTAATGATTTTCGCCAATTCTCTTGGCTGCAGATGGAAGCAAGCTTTTTTACAATCAAATGAAAAAAGAAATCAATTTTTTAGGGCATTGTAATGGCATAAAAATATTTTTTCTATTAATTTTATAAATTATTTAGGACAGAATTCATGAAATCTCATCTCTGCTTATAACTATATGTTATCTTATCTTGTCTTAATTTAATTATATTTTAGTAACTTTTTCTTTCGTATTTTATCTATTCAAATTTTTTAACTTCTTATAAATACCAAATCAAGTCTGTAATATTTTTTGAGTTTTGTAACGTTTTTATCGCATTTTATTATTTTAGACAATGGCAGTATATTTTCTGCAATAAAAAATTAAGTAAAATAAATATTTTTATTTGTGCATAAAAATTAATTAATGATTTTTAAAAATATTTCAAAGAATGAACAAAATAAAAATTATTTCTTTAATTTTTCTAATAAGTATACAAGATAAAAAGATTATTTAGAATAAAAATTAAAATATAAATAAATACATTCAATAAATAATTAGAGTTATTCTTCCAATATAGATAATAAAAAGATTTGTTGAAGCTTTAATTTTTGAACAATATTATCTCTCTTCTCTCGAATCGTCGATGTCAATTGCCGTAGCATATAAGTTGTACACAATATTAATTTAATGTCCCTCCCCTATTACAAAACTAATGAGTTGAATGGATTCAATGAATTCTAAAAATCTAAAATATATATGATCTTATCTCTTAACTTTACCATTTGACTTTCTCACATTCGTTATCACATATTTAATTCAACGATGAAATGATTATTATCTCATTCCTCCGAATTTACAGATAATAAGTTGGGATTATTTTATTTTAAAATCAATATTAGTTATCTAAATCTTTACCTTCAACTGCCATGACAAACAAATGCCAGAAAATTAATTTAATTTCATCTATTAAGTACAAAAAAAAAAAAAAAAAATGGCAGTTGCAGTTGCTGTTGATTGAATAAGAGTATTATAAATTAAGCTCCAGGTGCATGTATTTATAACTTTGGAAACATCTCAATCGTCTACATCTACAATACAAACGTTGGAATACTATTTTCTGGCAATATCATTATTACCAATTTATTTACCATTTTTTTTAGAAAAAAAAATATATATATTATATTAAATTATAATGTTGTCAGTAAAATTTTTCTCCACTTTAGAGACCCACCAGACTATAATTGAAGACACAAACTATGGACTTGAAAAAACTCAGTCTACTAAAAAACAAAATACAATCTTTTCTCTATTTCCTGGAAATAATTCGAAACTCGTGAATTATACCATGAATTTTCTTCTTCCATACCTAAACACCATCTTAGTTGGAATCTTTGCCGTACTTCTCTTTTTCTATTATTTTGTAAAAAAATTCGATTACAAATCTTCCAAGGGAAAAAAACCGCCGGAAGCGGATGGTAAATGGCCGGTGATCGGCCATCTCCACTTGTTAGCAGGACCCCAACTTCCTCACTTTGCGTTGGGCGCCTTAGCCGACAAGTATGGAACAGTTTTCGCCATCCGGATTGGCGTCCATCCGGCGTTGGTGGTCAGCAGCTGGGAGGTGGCTAAGGAATTGTTCACCAAGCATGATGTGGATATATCCTCCCGTCCTAAACTCACTATTGGAAACCTCTTAGGGTACAACTATGCCAATTTCGGGTTCTCTCCTTACAATGCATACTGGCGTGAAATGCGCAAAATTACAGCTTTAGAGCTTCTCTCAAACCGCAGACTTGAGTTGCTTAAACATATTCGAATTACTGAAGTAGAAGATGGAATAAAAGAGATATACAAGCTTTGGATCAAGGAAAAGAATGAGTCAAATTTTGTTTTGCTCGAGATGAAACAATGGTTTGGGGATTTGAATTTAAACGTGATTCTTAGGATGATTTCTGGGAAGAAGTATTTCGGTTCTATAGCTGAGAGTGATGAGAAAGAAGTAAGGCGATGCAGGAAAGCGATGAGGGATTTTTTTCATTTGGGTGGGATTTTTGTGGTGAGAGATGCTTTGCCTTTTCTCGGATGGCTTGATATTGGGGGATATGAGAAGGCCATGAAGAATACAGCCAAAGAATTAGACAGCATCGTTAAGGGATGGATGGATGAGCATCGTCAGAAAAGAGAATCCGGTCATGATCATGACGCAGAGGAAGATTTCATGGACGTGTTGTTGTCGGTTCTTGATGGTGTTGACCTTTCCAATTTTGATGTTGACACAGTTATCAAAGCCACGACACTGGTAATTTCTCTTCCTCTTTTATCTAACTAAGGATCATGAATTTGTTTTTCATGGATTGTACAAAAAATAAGTTTGTCTCTTCTGTGATGATAAATTTGATCAACAGCTAAATCATTTGGCTCAATTTTCATAACATCGGTTACCTTTCATATCAAAATTATTGAACTTTGCAGACTATAATAGTTGGGGCCACTGATACTACGACGGTTAATCTAACATGGGCAGTCTCACTGCTGCTTAACAATCGCCACGCACTGGTAAAAGCTAAGGAAGAATTGGACCGTGTAGTAGGGAAGGAAAGACTATTGAATGAATCAGATATCGATAAGCTGGTTTATCTTCAAGCTATAGTAAAGGAGACGCTAAGATTGTACCCAGCTGGGCCATTGTCAGGAGCCCGAGAATTCACTGGAGATTGCACCGTAGCTGGTTACCATATTCCTAAAGGAACTCGGCTTTTGCTTAACCTCTGGAAGCTACAAACAGACCCAAGAGTTTGGTCTGATCCACTAGAATTTAAGCCAGAGAGATTTCTGACCACTCATAAGGATGTTGATGTTAAGGGCCAACATTTTGAACTTCTCCCATTCGGTGGTGGTAGAAGATCCTGCCCTGGAATATCATATGGTTTGCAAATGTCACATTTGACTTTGGCCAGTTTGTTACAGGCATTCGACATAACAACTCCAGAGAATGCACCTGTTGACATGACTGGAACTCCTGGATTGACAAACATTAGGGCCACACCACTTAAAGTTCTTGTAAAACCGCGCTTGTCACCTGACCTCTGGGAGTAAAAATCGTCAAATAGAATGTGAGAATTTTGTGTGCATCGGGACACGAACATGATGCTGCATACATAATATTTACTGGGCTACTACCTTTGTTTCTGTAGTTGTTTGCTTTAATATAAGCTTGTAAAATTGTAGCATCTATCTGTGTTTTCTTCCGATGTGGTCGAAGATTGTATTCCTTTCGACTTCGTTGATATCTTCCCAAATCAAGTTGAAATACAGAGGTTGGATGTGTTTTCAATTCAGATTTTTATCAGCCCGATCATGTGGATGTGCACCTTGTCCTGGTCTGATGCTATGTAGTGAATGTAGCCATCATTTTTGAGATCTAACTATTAACTGTCAAAGACTATAAAAACCTTCAGAGACAGTTAACGAAGTTCAAAGCCCTCGTTACCAGATCTAGTTGTGACAAATGAAGGGTTCTCTAGGATTGTGACAACTTTTATTTATATATTTATATATTTTATTGAAAATTCTCTTTGTTAAAATTTTTATATTTATTAATTTTTAATATTTAATATAATAATTAATAATAAATTTAATATATTAAAAATATAATTTGTTAAATATAAAAGTTTTTACAAGTATCGTAAAAACACGTTAATAAATTTTTTTATAATAATTTATTAATAAAATTTATATATTTAATATTATTTTATTAAATAATGATATAGTTTTATGATTTTTGAAACTATTTTTAATAATATTTAGCCCATTCATTCAATAAATGCACATAAATCATAACAAAAAGAGCGAAATAAATTTTAGATAAAAATTTGGGTTACGTGGATTACTCGTCTTCCTTGCACGTTGCACCCCGTATTTTTTTTCCATTATTGGCACACAATTCAATGGACGGAAACCTCGGTGTATTTATTATTTAATATCATTCCTTACGTATCTGTTGAGCATTGCTCAGTGTGCGATTGGACGGAAGAGCGGAGATATTCCTAGCTGCAATGGACTCTCTTCTTTCCTCCCAAACAACTGCTATTGATGCAATTTTAACCTTCCTTATCTTCCTCTACTCTATATTGTTGATTTCAAGAAATTCAAGCAAGAAGAGAGAAGCACCAGAAGCTGGCAGAGCATGGCCTGTGATTGGATATCTACATCTCTTAGGAGGGCCAGAACCTTCTCACAGAGTGTTAGGCCAATTGGCTGACAAACACCGACCAATCTTCACGATCAGGATGGGCCAGCATCAAGCTTTGGTGGTGAGTAATTGGGAGATTGCTAAAGAGTGTCTCGCGCAAATGACAGTGTTTGCAAACCGTCCAAAAACTCTACCCACAGAGCTTTTAGCTTACAATTTTTCCGTGATTGGCTTCAGCTCAGACGGTCCATGGCATAGGCTTCAGAAGTTCAAGCATGTACGAGAATCTGAGGTGAGGACTTTTATGAAAGAGTAATATGAGTTGTGGGTTGGGAACAGAAGTAGTAGCTCAAATATGGTATCGGTGGAAATGAAGAGATGGTTTAAGGATGTAACCCCTAATGTGATTTTGAGAATTATTGTAGGAAAAAGATGCAAATCACGAGAAGGTGAAGAATGGGAAGAAGAATTGACTAGATTTTTTGAAATGACTGGTAAATTCGTTGTATCAGATGCTCTGCCATTTCTGAGATGTTTGGATATAGGAGGAGATGAGAGGTCAATGAAAAAGACAGCTGAAAAATTAGACATAGTTGTTCAAGGATGGTTGGAAGAGCACAAGAGAAGAGATTCTGGTGAGATAAAAGAAGAGGAAGATTTTATGGACGTGATGCTGTCCACTCTTGATGATACAGAACAATTTTCCGGTCGTGATGCTGACACCATTAATAAAGCTACATACCTGGTATGCTTCGCCCAACCAAATTTACTCGGTCTTTAAAGCGATTTACGCACATATTCTCCACTACGATTCACATAATCAAATTAGCCATTTTTAAGGTCGATAATTCTAATCCTAAGCAACCCTTTGTGCCTGCAATTCAGGAATGACCTCGCTTTCAACTTTACAGTCTAATCAATTATTTTCTCTCTTCCAAACATTAACTTTTGACAGGCAAAATTATCTGTTAGCTGACAATCTCTCTGTTTTTTTCCACACAAATCTCGACTAAGGATTGATTTTTATTAATTTAAAACAATACAAATTAACTTTATCCATTGACAAAAATTAACTCACAGCAGAAAGTTAA
This sequence comes from Trichilia hirta, assembly GCA_035221805.1. Lineage (NCBI taxonomy): Eukaryota > Viridiplantae > Streptophyta > Magnoliopsida > Sapindales > Meliaceae > Trichilia > Trichilia hirta. The sequence continues at coordinate 4,082,908 of JAWDEX010000003.1, read as the reverse complement.
ATAAAAGCAAGATATTAAAGGAAAATTCCATTCCACCAAGGTGAAATTACAATGACTATTCTCTTGAATTTGAAATAAGCAGAGAAAGTATTAGGAGGATGACAATTCGTTCGCAGAGTCACTAATTTTATTATTATTATTATCTTGGATGTATTTCATTCTTGTCTCCGCGTGAGGTAGCTTACGCTCTACCGTCTATTACTTTGCAGACTTTCATCTCAGCAGCAGAAGACACCACAGCAGCAACGTTTACATGATGTTTTAAAGAAAGCTTTGCTTCTCGACCTCCGTGATGTTTTAAAGAAAGCCCAGAGAGAATTAGACATCCAGATTGGTTCAAAAAGGCAAGTGCACGAATCAGACATTAAAAATTTAGTTTATCTGATAGATAATAGACAGGAGTAAAGAAAAATGACAGTAAAAAATTAATAAGAAACGTGATTTTTTTTTTTAAATATATATATTTATATTTAATATATGAAATAATATATAAAAAGATTTTTTTAATTAAATTATTTTTTTAAATTAAAAATAGGTCACCTAACACAAGTACATATCAATATTAAGTGAGAGTTTAGATCCTTAAATTTAACTATTTCATCTACTTTTAATTAATATAGATTATGATAAAATAACAAAATTTTTTATATATTTTAAAAAAATCTTGACTCATCAACACTCTTCTCTAAGAATTTGCTTAAACATGCCTAACTTGAACCTTAAGTCTTCAAATCATCCTTTTGATAAAAGTTTTGTCAAAATATTAGCAAGTTATTCTTGAAAGCTATAATAAACTAGTTCAATCTCCTTCTCCTTCTCCTTTTGTGTTTGTTTTGTGCTTGTCTAATTGCATGAAACTTGACCAAAATGTGCTTAGTTCAACCATGGTTCACAGGTTGAGTTTGCAATAGGAGTAGCAGATACTTTGCTTCTGCGGTCGATTGTTCTACCACTTCTTGCTTTTTGGACATGCATGAAAATGCACTCAAACCAAGTGTAAAGAGATAATCAGTAGTACTTTTAAAATCCTCTGGGCATCCAGCCCAATCACTATCAAAATAACTCTTTAAGATACTATTTTCAGCTTCTAAATACATGATACCATAGTCAACAGCCACTTTAACATATCTCATGACTCTTTTTGCTGTAATAAGGTGCTTTTGGCCAAGGTCTTGTATGAACCTTGAAAGAACACTTGTAGCAAAAAATAGCTCAGGTCTTGAGGCTGTGAGATAAAGTAAACTTTTCACTAAACTTCTGTATTGAGTAGTAGTATACTTTTTGGCTGGGAACTAATGGAGTAGTAGTTGATTTGCTATTCTCCATTTTAAACTTCTTTAACAGATCCTTAGCATACTCTTTTTAAGACACAAAAATGCTAGCACTTGATTGATTAATTTCCAATCCTAAAAAGTATGTCATCTACCAAAGATCTGACATTTCAAACATCTTTTCCATTTCTCTTTTAAATTTAACAACTAGCTTTAGACAACTTTCAGTAACAAGCAAATCATCCACATATAATGACACAATGATCACCTTATTCTTTTCAATAGCCTTCACATACAATGTAGCTTTATTTTCACTTCTAACAAGGCCACAATTTGTCAAGTAAATATTAATTTTACTATAAAAGGCTCTATGAGCCTGTTTAAGGCCATATAAAGCTTTATAAAGTCTATAACTATGATTCTCCATTCTTTCAACCTAAAAAACTCCAAGTTGCCCTGCATATAACTCCTTCTACACTTCACCATTCAGGAATGCTGACTTGATGTTTAGGTGAAACACTTTTCATTTTTGTTGAGCTGTTAATGCCTGCAATAGTTTGATAGTTTTATGTCTTGCAACAGATGTAAAAGTGTCACCAAAGTCCACACCTACTTGTTGAGTACCTGTTGACAACCAGCTTTGCTTGGTGCTTAAAAATGGATTCATCTAGGTTCAGTTTGGTTCTAAAAATCCATTTCACCCTAATGATATTTCTTGATTCAAGTCTGTCCACTAAGCTCTATGTCTTGCTATTTTTAATCATTGAGATCTCTTTCTTCATAGCAAAATTTCATCCCTTGCACTTAACAGCTTCATCAAAATTTGAAGGTTTAAGATTAGCATAATTACACTTCTTATAAATTTTAGACAAGGATCTAGTTTGAAGAATATGTGAATCAAGTGATGATTTTGAATTTGCATCATCATGCACTTCAGATGCAAGACCTGAATCAATTGTTGAACCTGATTCTCCTCTTTTCCTATATTACTTTCAATTTTTATACTCTCAATCTCAATGAGCATCTTTATCAATTGTAACATCTCTACTCACTTAAACTTGATTCATTCTCAGATTGTACACTCTGTATTTTGGAGGCAGTTGCATATTCCAAGAAAATCCCTTGATCTGCGTTTTGATTTGCAAGTAATGAATCCATGCCAAACACAAAATCAATCATAGGTATTATTTTTGTTCAGCTTTAGGCAAAATTAAATATTTTAAAACTTAATCACTAACTTTTATTGATTTTGAGATAAAGAATCTGTTGGTGTATGCCCTAAAATCCAATGATGATTTTGAATATTTATTGATTATGTATCATGATATTATTATATTAATATATTTAATTATATTATTACATATCTGTGTTTTATATAAATGTAATAATACTCTTAGAATAGCTGACTTAATTAGTTAAGTACCATTCTTAAATGTCCCTAGTCAAGTATTATTGTAAAAGGGTAATAATAATAAGTAGAGATTAGTATGTGTAATGACTGATAACAACATGAAATGTGTCATATTATGAGATATAAAGTCAACACATAAGTAATAGTTGGTGAACTATTGTACTGGACCGACCCGATATGAGAAATACTACATGGATTGTTATATGAGTGTTATAAGTAATTCTCATAGTGACAATGATGTATATGATCCTTCGACATAAGATCATCATGGTTTTCAACATTATGAATAATATAGTTTAATGTTTTTAAACGTCATCTGTAATAAGATTGACTATAAAAAAAATACTTGGGTATGTCATGACTAATGTAGTGGGATGTGTTTGATCAAGATAGGATTTGTCCCTTCTATATAACAGGAGTGATATCTTTGGGCCCCTTTAATTGAGTATGATTATAAAATGCATGGCCGTGCTTAAATGAGTCGATATGCGATATTGATATCGTTTAGTAAGATAATTATACTTATGGTATCAAAGAAATAAAGAATTAAATATTACAAGGATGACACATTTCATACCTTGTGTTCAATTAAGATATCTAGGACAAAGAGATTAAAATACATGATTACATTGACACGAATATAAGTGATGTTGAGCCACTTATATTCTCGTAACTTGAGTAGTCATGATGTGTTGCTAGACACCACTCATGACTTGTATTATTAAAACTAAATTTTAGTATTACTACTAATATTACGGAAATCTAATAAGTTGCACATTAAATCGGGAAGATGAAATATCAAATTTATGAGATGAATTTATTTAATACTTTGTGTAGTAATATTTTGGCGCCAAAGTCATTATTAAGTTGGGCTAAATAATATATTAGTTCGAAAATTATTAATGAGTTGAGTTTGAAAGTCAAAACCAATTGGACTTAAGAGTTAAGCTAAATCCAAAGTGTTTGGGTAAAGCCCAAACTCATTACAACCCTAACCCTAAATATTGCCTATAAA
>JAWDEX010000003.1:4046583-4079111 GCA_035221805.1 Trichilia hirta | reverse complement strand
AAAGTGTTTCAATTCATATGTATATGCTTCTTCTTCTATCCAATCATACTAGTGATAGAATATACATGTAAATCGTCCAAGATAATAAGTTATCTATATTGTTCCCTACAGACATAATATCAATTGGGCATTGATATTGTATAGTAGGCACACTGAATATCTTCGGTGAATATCATAAGATGATATTAGTGCGAGTGATATGATAGTCATATCATTAGGACATTAGTGTGAAATAATAGTTAGAAAACTATTACTTAAATGTGACTAAAGTTATGATAAATCACACGAATATATGTTGTCAATGATTCATTATTGAATTATATAAGTGTATTAACTACTCTTTAAACTTAAGTTATTACAATTGTTAATCGGTATAGATACACATAGTTTATATAGTGTATAAATATGAGACTAATCATATCTTGTACATAAAAGCTGATTTGCTCATGTGATGTTTATATCGAGAGGTAAATAATTGTGAAATAGAATTCATTGACTTAATATAAAAAATTTTGAGGTACTGTTGACTCGGTTTAAGTTTGAATTCCCAGTTAGATATTAGTAAAAACTAAAGCACAAATATCATAGAAAGAATTTGTATTGACAAATTCAATTCATATTGACTGATTATTTGAATATAATTAAATTTAAAGTTTTAATATTCGTGAGCCCTAATTTGGTTGAAATTAGACGAACAAAAAGAGATTATTCACATAAAACTTATAATTAGTCATAAAAAATTTAATAAATTTTTTTTTATTATGATATAGGGGTTATGGCACAATATTAGATGTCAATCATGGTTGTTAAAAAGTCGAATGGTTTGAAACGAGATCGATGAGATTGATTTTAATTCACGACTAATATCATAATAAACCTGAGAGGTCACGATATAAATCTTAACTTATTCTTACTATTAGAAAGAGTAAATAATATTCGCAAGAAGGTTAGCACTCTTGGATACATTATTTGGCTACAAGTCGTAAATAGATTACGCGTTAAATAGTTTAACAAATTAAGAGATTGAAAAATTAACTCGACTATAATTTAAAATAAATTACAATATTTTATAAATATTTAAAAATATAAATAGAATTAAAATAAATTTGACTAAATTTAGGTTTAATTTCTAATTTTTATAATTAGAAGGCCTAAGTGATATTTTACATGAAGCTTGTTGAAAAAGTTTTGGGACCTATTTGTCTTTTTTAAAAAGGTTAAAGATATTATGATAAATAAAAAATATATATATAAAGGCCTATTTTTTAATTTTGGGGGGATTTTACCATTTTTTCACCATTTTCATCTTCTTTCTCAAGCTCTCTTTCTCTTTACACTTGGCCAAGGCAAGAAAAAGTTGAAAATTTTGATTTTTTAGAGATAAGTTGTTGATTCTTTATTAAACTTTCACTAAAAGTTAGTGAATTTTTTATTTAAATGTTAATATGCCCTAAAATACTATCTAACCATACCCATAATTATTTCTTTGCTTTACATTAATTCATCATTTGCAAAAACATCATCATTGGCCTCTGGCTGTATACATATACAAATCGTAAATCATATATCACAAAATTATCAAAAAATCATAAAAATAAGGATATCATAAAACATAGATCCAAAATGATAATCACAAATAAGAAAACCCTCCTAACTTTCACCATGATAATAAATTCAATGCCTCTCATGTGATTTTAAATTATATATTTATAAAATATTTCTAATATCTTATAGCATTTAAAATATAGATTTAGTTTGAGAACAAGAAAAGATAAAAGTTCACTCATAAGGATGGGGAGGGTATACACTCCCCTTACTCTTTGCGTCTCGCACCCTTGGCTATAGGTTCCTTGATGCCTAAAACATACAAGTCCAATAATAATATTATAAATACTATAAATCAAACTAAATTCAATAAGAACATAAACTCGGATGAATAATAATAATAAATAATATTTGTGCATAGTAAGTTCATCTAATTTCTATTCAATCCTTATTTTTAATCATTATATCCTCTACTTTAATAATTTTCAAGTGTATTCTCTAAATTCATATTCAGTTTAATCAAATTTATACTTAACTTCTAAAAGTTCCTAAATCAAATAAACCCTAAGTTTTAAATTTTCATAAAAACATAAATCAAACTTAAAAATTAGCTAGAGAACTTATTAGAGAGTCATTTCTAGCTTGAAGGAGCCGAATCTATGCCCGATTGTTATTTAGAATGTAAAAGCCCTAGATTTGCCCCAAACCCTAACTTCCAAGCTTTTAACTTTCTAGTCTGAAATGTAAGAAATCGATCATCGTAACAAGTTAAAAGTGATAAATATAGGTTATAATTATCAAAAATTTAAAGAAATCAAGAAAAATGAGAGAGGATTGATGAAATTGTATGAGAAAGAGAAGGAGAAGAAGAAAACAGTGAAGAATAGAAAAAAAAAAAAAAAAAAAAAAAAAAAGGGAGAAACAAGGGAAACAAAACGGTACAGGGGTTTATATATTAAAGAGTGAAATTATTATTTTGTCCTTAAATTTATAACTGAAAAAATTCTGGAATAAGATTATAAAAGTCATTTGATGGGTAATCCCCGATTCGTTCGAATGAATTTTTTGATTCGTTCGAATAAATTTTTCAATTCGACCAAACAAATTTTTTCATTCGTTCAAACTAATGCTTTCATTCATTCGAACGAATTCCCTAATTCGTTCGAACTAAATTTTTCTAATTTATTAAAACTTTACCCAATGCTAAAAGAATTAATTCTATTTTTTTACTTTGTGACTTTATTTCTCTCTAATCTAGATCTAATTTAGCTGAAATTTGATTTTATGAAATCCTAAATCTGTCTATTTTTATTAGAAATAAATAGATTACAAATTAAATTTTTTAAATAGAAAAAATTTATACTTGAAGCTGGGTATGCGAATGAGATTTCATTGCCAAAATTTTCTAATCACACTAAATTTTTCTCGACTCCTTCTAAATCACCAAATTAGTTAATAACTCAATTAAAAAGAAAAATAAACACTCGAAAATATAAATTTTATAAAAAGACTAAGATACCCTTAATTTAATAAAATAATAAAAATATTCTTAAATTTAAATACGAAGTATTACATATTTGTTTTTGATTAAATAATTACAAATATTTTAATAAATGAAAAAAATATAAATATATCCAAATTTTAATTTTGGTGAATTTTTTTATTTTTTATTCACTTTACTCTCTTTCTCTCTACGCTTGACCAAAACGATAGGTTAGGGAATTCTAAGTTTTTGGAGATACTAAATTTTTAGTATTATTTTTTATTCAATAATCACTAAATATTAATGATTAATTATTTAATTTCTTTAATTTTACTTAAAAAATGCATAATTTAAAAAAATTATATATCCATACTTAATTTTGTCTTTTCTATATGATCATCACTTTCAGTAATAAATTATAATATTTTTTCACAAATTTCTTTTGTGTGCTTTCTTTTATTCTCTGACTCACATTTGTCCACATCTGACCATTTTAAAGACGGAATTTAAAAATACAATAGTAAGTATTTGTCTAATATTACACGTTGTATTTGACTTAAGACTCTAAGCCTGACAACTAGCATGCCTCACTTGACGAAATTTCCTACATTGTTAAAAGAGTTTAACCTCTATGTTCCAAGCAATACGGTTCACATGATCTAACAAATATTCAGGACGAGGATTCTAACCCGGAGCAATTTATTCTGCAATTTCTTAAGTATCTTGCTTTATGATCCACTGATTTTTTTCTTTTGACCAGTCGAGGATCACCCAAATTCTCGACAGTTAGAATTAAAATTCTCTTTAGCACCAAATGCAGTGAATTTCGACAGCAACAAATTTTTTTTATGTTATCATATAAAAAATTGCAATTCATTATTTTGCAGGCTCTGACGAATACCACAACAGCTCCATTGACATGTGTTGTCTCTTTACTTGTCAACCATCGCCAAGTTCTAAAGAAAGTGGAAGATGAACTAGACATTCAGATTGGTACAGGAAGGGTAGCAAACGAAGGTACCTCAAAAGTTTATTTCATCTCCAAGCAATCCTCAAGGAAGCAATGCGTCTATATCCCTGCAGTGCCAATCTCGGTTCCACACGAGTCTATGGAAGATTGCACGACCTTTTGGAAGATTCTTCGTGACCAAGTATTTGGTTGGAGCCTTTGAAGTATCAACCAAAAGGATTTCTTAGGTGACAAAATTTCCAAATTTTATCTTTTGGTGGTGGGAGAATAATGTGTCCTTCAAGTTGTGCAAACTACATTACCATAGTGTCGCCCCTCCTTTCAACAAACATCGAATGTCAGATGTAATCCAAAAAATAAATTACTCGATTTCCCATTGAACAAATTTGCTACATTCAAGCAATCGCTCCCCAAAATATTTATATATGTAATGCCATATATAAATATATCAGCTTGTAATCTACCAAAATTTGCCTTAGCTAGGGGGTCACCATCAGGACTGTGCAAGGAGGGGCGACGCTATGGTCCAACATATCCCTATAAGTCAAAATATGGCAGCTTGTAATCCACCAAAATTTGCCTTAGCTAGGGGTCATCATCAGGATATTGCAATTTGCCTGTGCGAGTGTCATGCCAAAATAGCCTATTTGTGTTAATTTGGTTTTAATGAATTTTTTGCTTACAAAAAAAGGCTGGCCATTCAAATTCAATCTTCAATAAAATTTGAATTAAACCAAATATCCAATTTCAATCTTTAATGAAAGGGGCAGAATTGCAGGGCATGTAAACCTAAAAGAAAAATCTAAAAAAGATTACTAAATACATAAATTTATTCATATGATTAATTGCATAAAAAATAAAATGACACAAAAAATATGTTCATAGGATAACATTGTAATAATGAGTTGTATAGTTTCAATTTCTATGAAATTTTGTAATTTTACTATTATTATTTGAAATTAAATAGAAATAAATTCTAGTACGTGAATATAAAAGTTTGCACTTCATATGTAGGTGGGATAACCAATGTTATGTCATGTAAATATTTCTTTAAAGAATAATTTATGAGCCTACAAATTATTCACATAATATTACAGTTATAAAAAATAATACTAAAAATTATATTTATATTTTAACTAGCATAAAAATTAATGTATCGTTATAATGTTATCTCAAAAATTATTTAAAATATTAATTTATGTGTGAACTGTGAAGTGATATAATATAACTAATATAAATTTTATTTCATTAGTATTACCGAAAAAAAAGACTTAATTACAATATATTAATGCTACAAAATTAATAATAATACATTTTTGAGGACATAATCGACCTTGCAATCTGCATCTTTTCCTTTTGGTCTTCCCCCCTTCCCTTGACAAGCACATCCAAGTTCAATGAATTAGGCAGACACGAAATAACAGGAAACAAATCTAGCCACATCGCGGTGCCCCACATTGGACCTGATTGCGTTCTTCCAATAAAAAACAATATTTCTAGTCTTTCTATTTGTCTTTTTTCTCTCAGTTATTCACATATTTAAAAATATTATTTTTTAATTTAACTTTAAAAGTTTAATCATTATATCTGAATAAAATTAAGTTAAAATTTTTGATTTTATGTTAAAGTCTCAACTCTAAATAAATTTATTTTATTATAATTTTGAAAATATTCTTATATATTTAATTGATTTTTTAATAGATGGAGCTATATTTATCTATTAATTTTTGAATATATATATAAACGTAATAAATTGAAGGCAAATTCAGATTTATATCTATTCATACATAATAAAATAAAATAGAGCTATATTCAATATCAATGTTGTGGTTGGTGCATATATATTTTTACAATTAAAATTACGTAAAAAAATTAATTATTTAAATAATATTTTAAATTAATTATAAGTATTACATTTATAAAAAATTTTAATATAGTACAATATTTTATTTATTCAAGAAATTTATTTATTTTAAAAATTTTAAAATTATTACTTAGAATATGATTCTAATAGGATAATTTTATCTTTTGATTAGAAGATAAGCGGCGGAGTTTAGGCGAACGCACTTACCCCAATCCAATTTTTCTTCAAATATAAGATGTGATTAAATTTGTAACAGATAATCTTATTGTCGGTAGTTGCATCATAAATCAAAAGGGGCTTATATATTAATCCATATAGCTACTGAACGAAAAAAACGTCGACTATACTATATTGCAACTTGATCTTTTTGTATCAATGTATATTCATGCATTCCCTAATTATTTTGTTTTGGTCATCTAACATGCTTAGGTCATGGATTTAATATATATATATATATATTTGTATGCGCGTGCGCCCACTCGGATGCACGCCTGAGCGCGCTAAAATATTCTTCTTCAAAATTTGAACAATAAAATTATTTTTCTACTTTCTGAATTTAATATCGCCCAAAATTATAGAAAATAATTAGAGGTAAAGTTGATACTTAAAAAAATAACCTTTTGATATTTAAATTAGGTTTTTCTTAAAAGGAGTTTTAAAAAAAAAAATAATAATAACAGTAATTCAATAAATTAAGTTAAATTTAATATACCTTTTCTTTTTCTTTCCTAATTTTTATTGCTCTCTAGTTTAACTATTATTACATTTCCTCCATTCATAATCTTTTTTTGAGATTATGGGATTATAAGTCCTTATTGCGTGATATAATTACTAGATTAAAGATTTTTTTTATATGTAATAAAATATATGAATTTTAAATTTTCATATTGTTAGGATAATCGCCACGAAAAAATTTTAAAATTTTACATTATTAGTAAAATTTTTATTAGTTAAAAAGATTTTAAAATTAAATGTTATAATAAAGATATTTGTTATATTATATTTTTATTATGTTATATTTAAAATTATTATATCATAATTAAAATTTTTATTGATTAAGAAGATTTCGAAATTTTGAATAATTTTTCAATTCAAAAGCCTTTTGTTTTTTAGACCACTGGAACTCAAGTTCATGGAAAGGAGTGGAGAAAGAAGAGGGAAAAAAAAAAAATGAAAGACGAGAAAAGAAAGAAAATCGAATTTTAAGCCAGAATTTTCACCACTGCTGAAGTTCGGTGAGCCATTGGTAGCCATTTGTTAACTTTCATTCGTCCTTCTGCAACTCTTTCCGATTCTATTTCTTTAATGCATTTATTGTATATGATTTTTATTTATATTTTTTAAAATTTTTATCATGAATATAAAGTATAAGGATAATACTTTCTAAAATTCATCCAATTTCATTACGTTTTGATAGTTGTAATTGTGCATTATGTTCGACAAAATACTTGCCGTAATTTTGAATTTTTTCAAATACTTTATACACAATCAAACTCTATAAACTCTAATTTATTTTCTTAATTTTTTTTGCACAAATCCAACCCATATTATTTGTGTAACCAAAAAACATTATGCATTCTTCAATAAAATAAAATTTGAAGACAGACTCAAAAGAGACACTTACATATGCGTTTTAAAAGGGTTCATCAAAAATGATATAATACTAAATGGGCTTTAAAAGTTTTGACAAAGTTTCTCTCTCTCTCTCTCTCTCCTTTTTCATTTTTTTTTTCGTCTTTTCTCCTTCATGCTCGTTTCTCTTCTTTCTTCTTAAGTAAACAAAACAAGAACTCTTTCCTCTCCAATAAACAAAAAAAGAACGAAATAAATAAGACAAAAGATGATATTTTAATCCAAAGTGACGAGAATAACAAGTTCTTAATTGATGTTAATATATTGACTGAAACTAATGTAAGGGCAGGATAGAATAACTCCAGTTTTAAAAGGTTCATTGTATTGCTAATAAACGTATATTTTTGAAAATTATATATTCAAACATCAATCCAATATTAATTATCAATAAAAGTATAGAGAAAAAACGATATCAAAGACCACAATAGCTAAAAGCTGGAATTGAGGAATTGAATATCTCATAAATTTTAAGTACGGATTACTTTAATTTTTAAGCATATTAGAACCTTGTTAATTCAATCATTGTTGCAATCGGTTGGAAGAATAACATTCATCATATAACAAATAATTGAGTCACTGCACTGCAACTCGAAAGCACGTGAGTAGAAGCCAAATTTGTCCACTGGGATCAAACTTGCTATCTCTAACAGAGGGCAGAGGGTCATTTCACAGGCTCACATGACTTTCCTTTTTTTCGCATGAATAAATAAAGGTGCTTGTTCATTGCAATTATAGAAAGCGAGTCGATAGGATGATATCAGGAAAATGTCACAGTCCAGAAGGGCAGAGATCCCCAGCAGCAATGAACTTTCTTCTTTCATTCCAAACAACTTCTATTGCTACAGTTTTAACTTTCTTAATCCTGCCCTACTCTTTGTTGTTGATTTTCAGAAATGTGCAAAGGAACTCGAGCAAGAAGAAAGGAGCACCAGAAGCAGGCGGAGCATGGCCTGTAATCGGCCATCTACATCTTGTAAGAGGGCAAAAACCTCTTCATAGAGTGTTGGGCAAAATGGCTGACAAGTATGGGTCAATATTCACTATCAGGATGGGCGTGCATCGAACTTTGGTGGTGAGCAGTTGGGAGATTGCCAAAGAGTGTTTCACAACGAATGACAAAGTCTTTGCGAACCGTCCAAAATTTCTTGCTGCCGAGGTTTTAACTTACAATTTTTCCATGATGGGATTCAGCCCATATGGTCCCTACTTGCGCCAGGCACGGAAGATAGCCACAGTTGAGCTTCTATCAAACCATCGGCTAGAGAAGATCAAGCATGTACGAGAATCTGAGGTGATGACTTCTATTAAAGAGTTATATGAGTTTTGGGTTGAGAACAGTAGTAGTAGCTCAAATATGGTATTGGTGGAAATGAAGAGATGGTTTAAGGACGTAACCCTCAATGTGATTTTAAGAATTATTGTAGGAAAAAGATGCAAATCACAAGAAGGTGAAGAATGGAAAGAAGAGTTAACGAAATTTTTTGAAATGACTGGGAAATTCGTGTTATCCGATGCCGTGCCACTTTTGAGATGGCTGGATATAGGAGGAGAAGAGAAGTCAATGAAGACGACAGCCAAAAAATTAGATATAGTTGTTCAAGGATGGCTGGAAGAGCACAAGAAGAAGCGAGATTCTGGCCAGATGAAAGGAGAGGAAGATTTTATGGATGTGATGCTGTCCATTCTTGATGATGCAGATGAATTTCACGACCGTGATGCCGACACCATAAATAAAGCTACATGCCTGGTATGCATCACCAGACAAAATTTACTCTCTTTAAAACAATTTATGCTACAATTTTCCGCGATTATTGCTACATGTTTTACATAATTCCAACCAAATTAAAGAAGTTTAGCCAGCTATTTTTTGAAGTATATTGCTTTGAACATTACGGTCCAATATTTGTAAAAAAAAAAAAGGAAAAAGAAATATTACGGTCCATAGATTTTCTTTTCTTTTGATCAGCTGAGGATCAACCTATATTCCCAACTTTGAGAATGTAAATTCACTTTAATACCAACTTGTAGGTTCTCTACTGGTCTCAAATTTTTAATTATTTGAAGACTGCAAGGCGATTTTATTATTATTGTATAAATTCCATGAAATCTGTAGAACTCTTCCACATCGTTTTACTTTTCACAAGAATGTGATCTAAATCAGATTTTATTTGAATTTTGTTTGATCGGTTGGGTGATATTGGTAAAGAGTTGCCAAGAAAACTAACACTCGATAGGCGTATGAAATGTAAGATTTAGAGCCCATCTTTACCCTCTATGACTTTATCCTCTTCCGTTTTGCAGGCTCTCATCTTAGCAGCAACGGCCACTATAACAGTTACATTGACGTGGGTTCTGGCTTTACTTCTTAACCATCGTGATGTTCTGAAAAATGCTCAAAATGAGCTAGACATTCAGATTGGTAGAGAGAGGCTAGTGAATGACTCAGACCTCAAAAGTTTAGTTTATCTCCAAGCAATTCTCAACGAAGCAATGCGTTTGTATCCTGCTTCACCACTCGCACTTCCACACGAGTCTACAGAAGACTGCACTATCATCGGCTACCACGTACCGGCGGGTACCCGACTTCTTGTTAATATTTGGAAGATCCATCGTGACCCACTTATTTGGTCGGAGCCTTCTAAGTTTCAACCAGAAAGATTTCTTACAACGCACAAGGATATCGATTTTAGGGGTCAATACTTTGAATTTATACCGTTTGGTAGTGGCAGAAGAATGTGCCCTGCTGTGTCGTTTTCCCTTCAAGTTATGCAACTTACACTAGCTTCTTTGCTGCATAGTTTTGATTTTGCAACGTTATCAAATGAACCAGTTGACATGGAGGAGGGAATGAGTTTGAATGTGGTTAAAAACACGTTGTTTGACGTGCTCATCACTCCACGTCTTTCTGTTGCGCTATTTGCTTAAACTGATTTTCGATGTAAACTTTTGTACTCGGTCATTAAGCTGGTGGTTTGCTGCTCCCCTGGTTACTGTTAAATTATTTAGTCACTATATATAGATAGTTTGGGTGATTGTAGTTATATGCATTGTTTCCGCAGCTTGGCTCTGTGTACCCCCCTCTGTATTTACTTTTCTTTAATAAATTTGCCCCCTCACGTAGAAAAATGTCGACTTTTGTATTTATTTTTGATGTTGTGTTTTTATCTTGTAGTTAATGGTATGAAGTCTCGTAGCTGTAGGTATCTTTTTTAAATTAGACGAATAAATAGAAGGCGCGGTAAAAATTGTTCTTTTAAAAATAATGCAAATATCAATGCGGTCGCTGGCTCGATATCAAGGAACTCTTTGCATCTTTTAAGGAGACTGAGCTTCTTCCATAAAGCGGTGTGTCAACAAAATGCTTAAAGGGGGTAAAGAAGTCAACAACTTTATGGCCTGGTCTTCGTCATCTATCTTTATGTTTATAGTTCCCAAATCCAGCGTCAACTTATTGAAGTTGTCTAGGCGTTCTTCTATAGGTGTTCCCTTTTCCATAAAGAATGCATAAATCTTCTTTAAGTAGAGTCTTCTTGCAATGGTTTTCTTCAAATACCTTTCAATCAGCTTTTCTCAGACTTCCTTTGGGGAGCTCCCTCAAGACTTTGTCTGACAGAGAGAGCAGGATGGCAATTTGTGCTTTCCTTTGGATGTCATTCTTTTCAATCTCAGAGAGCTCTTTCCCTCCAATTTTGACTCCATCTTCTTCTAGAGCAGAATCAACATCTTCATGCACCAGCAAAGCTTTCATCTTCATCTTCCACAAGTTGAAGTCTGTTATCACCAGTAAATTTCCCAATCGAGTACTCTGTATTCACCATTTTCTTGTTCTTGCTGCAGCTGAGATACCAAGTGTGAAGGATTCCATCATCAACCATCAAGAACAAGATCAATTCCAAGCTTAAAGAACACTAACCCCATTTCTTTGATTCTCTGAACAATCGTCTCACTCAGCAATATTTGTGAAAGAAGGGAAGAAAACAGAATGAAGACTTGTCAAACCAGAGAAGCACATTTCGGAGGAAAAAGATCTTTTATTAATCTTCCAAAATGAGTAAAAGAATGTAGCTGACTACTCCCTTCACCAACAGACTCAGGAATTTTTTGGTACTTGAACTGTCACCAAATAATGACAGCTAATACATATTAGAATTTCCCCTTAACTGAGGCCAGTGCATTCTGACTCAACTTGATGCAGCCACTTGTTTCAACTGACAGCTCCTTCGTTTGATCCTTCCAACTTCAGCTTCTAGATCACAACACTGACTTTATTTGAATTCCTATAAACATGCTATCTAAGTTTGAGAATCAGTCTTCTACACGTGGGAAAATCCATGTGGGTTTCATCCAGAAAGATTTCTTACTAGTCACAAAGAAATTGATGTTGGGACAGAATTTAGAGTTAGTACCGTTTGGCTCCCGAAGAAGAGGGTGTGCCCCGGAATCTCTTTTGCCCTTCAGGTTTTGCATCTTTCACTCGCTAATTTGCTCCACGGATCTGAATTTGGAACCCCGGAAGATGAAACAGTTGACATGGGTGAAAGAGCATTAAGGCCAATCCGCTTGAGATTCTTCTCACTCTTGGACTTCCTGCTCTCCTGTATGAATAGTAAATAGTCATGCGCTTGATCCACTCTAATTAATATGATGTGAATCATGGATGTGTTTGCTCATTATGTTAATTTGTGGTTGCTGTCTTATGCATGTCTGATATGTGATTCATGTAAATGAAATAAGTGGTGCAGTCTATTGTCATGCATGCTGTTGTTTGCTGGAATATTAGGCGTTTTTGTTCTGTAAAAACTTTCAGACTCAAGAATATATTTTTCACTAAACAACCTAATTTATGAAAAAATTTTGTGTTTTGCTTTTAATTTCTTCGCGATTGATCCCTCTGATAGTATAATTCACACTGTATATTTCACAGAATTTTCCATCATTTGTCTTCTTCTTGATGAAGAAATATTAGTAATCAAATGTTACATAGGAGGCAATGACATGTGATTGGGCGCTAAAATTTACAGATCAATTACAAACAATGGATATGACACTTGATTACTATGGATGAGAGAAGTAATAAAATATTTGCCGCAAATGCAAAGCTTTTATTTTGTGTACAAGTCCCTATTTTATTTTATAAAATTAAAATTTCCACGTGATTGTTATAGACGTTATAAACTGCTAAAATTTGAAATTACTAAACGTAAGCCACTCCTAACAATTCAATATTTTATATATTTATTTTAATGATAGGATATTGATCTAAAGCGGTAAGATGTTGGCAATTTTTAAGACCATCAATCATAGGATCCCGTCTCTTATAAATATTAGTTTAAAATATAATAAAAAATTTAATAATATAAACAAATAAATATAAATAAAATTATAATTTTTTAATTTTTAATTTTAAAAGAGTAGATTAAAAAATAATATTGTCTTCGTTAAATATGTATTTATTTATTACAAAATAAATAATATTTATAGACAAAAATTTTAACTATTTTACTATTTATTTATTACTAATGACTCTACTAAAATTCATAAGTATAAAATAATTAAATAAAATATATTTAATTCTATTATTTTGTATATATCTTTCTCGAACTTGAGTAATATAAGTAGTATTATATTCATAAATTATAATTAAATTTTTTAAAGTAAAAACTAAATTGCATATACTCTGAATATGATGTATAACATAATATAGCTATATATATTTATAATTAGTTTTATATAGAGTAATAATCTTAAAATAATTATAAGATATAGTAATAAGAGTTTTCTTCGTGAATCGCCAAAAAATTACTGTATTGTTATAAGTAAATACATATCCCATTTAAAATCGGATTTTATAAGGGTTAGAATGATAACTAGAACCTATATATCCACTTAAAATTGAATTTTTTGTTACTTTATTAAAATAAAATAATTTTAAATTTATCGTTTCACATAGACAACGTAATACATGTTTGATATTATTCTAATGTCTTCAAATAGGTTTAGAACTAAATTTGACTAGAAAATTCATAGTAAATACTATGTTTGATTTGATATATTTTGCCAAATATAATAAGACACCAATATCATTAAGATATGGTATTTTTGGACCAAATATGTCTTAACCATCTTTTTATAAAATAATTTTTTTTTAGAATCAAGAAAACGAACAACTATTAAAGTACTTAACGGATGAAATTTGTTCATATTGAAGCTTTTTAAAATCTTTTTAATACATATAGACTGATAAATAAATATTCTGTTAGATTTATGCTTGATATATAAGCTAAGGTAATATTTTATTTTTTTCAAATCTTTCATTTTAAATGCCATTTTCAAATATTCAGTAATTTTTAAAATCTTTTTAGAAGTTCTAATATTATTCATGTCATAAATATGTACAACTATAATAGCAAATTCATGTTCTAATTTTTTTATAAATACACATGGGTGTATAAAATTATTAATATATCCTTCTTTTATTAAATATTCGCTCAAGTTATTGTACCACATGTGCTCAAATTATTTTAACTCATACAAGTATCACTGTATTTTGATTAAATATAAACTATAATATTTTGATTTATATGCTTTAAGTATGTTAAATCCTTCAAGAATTTTTATATAAATATCTAAATTAAGTGATCCATATAAATAAGCAATCACTATATCTATAAGACGTGTATCAAATTTTTTAGAAATTGTTAAACTAATTAAAAATCAAAACGTAATAATATCTATCACTGAAGAATATGTTTCATTAAAATCAATGTTAAGTCTCTAAAAAAAATATTGAGCAACAAGCTGTACTTTATATTTTATAATCTCATTATTCTTATTATATTTTCATATAAATATCTATTTATATCCAATGAGTTTGACGTCTTGAGGTGTCTGAACTATAGATCAAAATACTTTTCATCTGGTAAGAAAAGTTAATTTTGTTTGAATTACCACTTTTCATTGAAGCCAATCATACCTTTACTCACATTTATTAATAGTTTGTGATTTATAATCATCTTTTATAATCTCAGCAGCCATTGAATAATAAAATACGTTATCGATAATTATATCAATACAATCCTACATAACATGCGTATAAGTATAGTTTGCAGACTTATTTTATTTTTTAATTTTTGTACCTCTTTAAAGATTTTTGTCACTTTAAAAACACATATTTCTTCAAAGATATATATATGCTGAAGTATATTTATTACTTTAAGGACACTTATCTCTTTAAGAATAATTAATTATTTAGGTATATTTATTTTTTCAAGAATATTTAGTTTTTCTAGATCAATGGGTATAGTACTAATATTATTATTTGTCTAATTTTTTTTGTGAAACTATATCTTTTGAACTAAGTAATTTATATATTTTTGGTGTGCCATAGATAATTTATTTACTACTGATTATTTTTAAAAAATGATCACTCAAGCTGGTGTATTAGCAACTATTATATAATGACTTAATCACATCTGAAGTATCATTAAATACATGAGGTAATTGATTAGTAATTTATTGAAGTTACGCGATCTTTTGCACTTTATTTTCATATTGACTGGTACGAGAATTAAAATAAGATAAAATAAGTATGCTTCAAAAAAGTTCAAGTATAACTTCAAAAGACACTTTTTTTTTAATAGTGAAAAATCATCTTATAAAATTGATAGTTAGCAATTGAGTGATAAATAAATCATCTATTAATAGCTCAAGATATCTAATAATAAAATGTGAATTAAAATTAATATAAATTTTCAATTAACTTTGATGTCCCATTTTAGTATGTTGTAGAAGTACTCTAAGAATATTAATAGTATAACTAAAAGTATATGGTTGAGATATATCAAGCTGATAATCAATTACAAGTTATAATTAGAATATTAATGAGAAGCAATGAGTTTAAGACAAATTAATGATGCAATATGTAAAATAACATGTTTTCATATAAAAATTAGTAATTAAGTATGTAATAAAAAAGTTAAAACAATTACCTGAATTCGCTTAATAAAAGATTAAGTTAATCTATTTTATATATGAATATATAGAACAGGATGTTCTACACCAATACTCACTGATATACAATAGTCATCAGATGTCTTAGAGATAAACTCACTAATATTATTCAAACGTATAGTCTTGATTGAATGATTAAGAAATTATACCTTTAATTGATAATCTGTGCAAGCAATTAAGCAAATGCAATATTATGCATGGATAATAAGCAAACAAGTAATAATTGATCAAATGCATTAATTAAGACCATAAAATAATAAAATGGCCCTCTAGATAAGTATATTGGCCCACAAATATTTTTTTAAAATATTTGTAAAAATGATAAAGACTTAAAATAAATTTTAGAGCGGAATAATTTGACCACTAATTTTTCTTATGAAAAAGTGTTGTAGACATTTTTATTTGATAAAAGAATCTTTTGATTTTTTAATAGTTATTCATAATAATTTTTGATAACTGTACGCATCATTATTAATTCTAAATAACCTAACCGATCATGTCATAATATAAATAATTTTAAATCATTGAATTTCTGGTTTATTATTGAGTAATTTTCAATTAAAATTATGATTATATAATACAACCCAAATATAAAAGTTGAAAGTTTTTCTAATATATATTTATTACCTGAAACATTAAAAGTACTCAAAGATATCTAATATTATTCTTATTTAAAGTCTTAAGATGATATCTATTTTTATAGATATCTTTAAAATTAAGTAGATTTCTTTCGGATATACGTGATTAGAAGATATTATGAATATATAATCTAATTTCACTAACTAATAAAACTATAACTCTTTCGGAGTCTTCAATCAGATTTGTAAGACTTAATATGGTATTTATCTTTCCTTTAACATTTATTAACTCTAAAAAATATTTTTTATCTTTCAAGATAGTGTACAAAGATATACTATCTACTACGCATATATTTTCACTTTTTTTTTTCTAAAAGAGATAATTTATTAAATCCATTTTCTTTTATTAAATATAAAAAGTTCATACATTAAATAAAAAAAATATAAAAACAATCTATAAGAGGGCATAAAAAGTACATAAACAAGAAATTCAATTTACTTTTAATTAGTATGAATATTTTTATCACTAGTTAAATGCTCAATATTTTTGTCTTTTTCTTTAAAGATGTCAAAGTTATAAAGATGAATAAGATCTTTAGAATCATTAAAAAAAAATTTCTAGACTTATTATTGGGATACTGTCTTTCTTAAATATTTTATTTTTGGTAGTTATATTTATTTTGCTATCATAAATGTTTTTAATTATTGTGGGGTGATAACTATTTCTCTTTTTGTAACTTCTATCACGTCCATAATTATTTGTAGTATTTGTATTTATTTTTGAAAATAATATAGATCCAGTTAGACATTTTCACAAGTTTTTAATAGAAGTTTATTATTCTTCTAATAAAAAATAAGATAAATTTATAATTTAGCAAATATTAGCTGATTTGATACTTCAGGACCTCACAATTTTATATTTAAGACTTCAAATCCAAAATATATTTTTTATCTTTGATAAAAAAATATTTTTTTAGTAATTAAACTTTTATTTAAATTTTTTTATAGTTAAAATTTCAGACTCTTATGTAAATAATGGCATAAGAGAATTATGATTT
The DNA here is from genome assembly GCA_035221805.1 of Trichilia hirta. Classification (NCBI taxonomy): domain Eukaryota; kingdom Viridiplantae; phylum Streptophyta; class Magnoliopsida; order Sapindales; family Meliaceae; genus Trichilia; species Trichilia hirta. The sequence continues at coordinate 4,061,971 of JAWDEX010000003.1, read as the reverse complement.
TTAATCAATTTTACAGGATTGATCAATTTTTTATTTTAATAATATCCTCAAGTCCCAAAATTTAGAGATGCATTTTTGTATCTAGAACCTAAAAAAATTATTTACTTCTGATAACATCAAAAATATAAATTTTTAAATTTTTAAGATTTACTATTTTAGTATATCTATTAAAAATTAAAGAGAAAATTAATGATATGAAAATAAAATATATCTCATAAAATAATAAAAATATAATAACTTTTATACATATAGTTGAAACTTCAGGTTCATATATAATTGAAATTTTTGGGACACACTTATAATTTTTTATATATTTAAAATTTTAAGTTTTAATCTACTAATTATTATACAAAATTTTTGATTATATCAAATCTTCATATTTGATACGTTTGCAACTTTGGGTATAAATTTTATATTCTAATTTATTTTCAAAACTTCATGTTATATTTAATTATATCAAAATTTCAGTTTGATATATAATAGAGAAAATAATAAAAATAAAATATAATGCTATTAAAATTTAAATATACTAAACATATTGGAAACTTTAGGCTTATATAAAATTATAAATTTTAATAATAGTTATCCAAAATTTTAGATCTCATCATAGAAAAATTTATAAAGTTAATTTTAGAATTTTAGATTCTAATTATTTTTTTTCTTATTAATTTTTAATAATAAAATAATATCAATAAATAATACATACTATTTTTTATTTTTTGATGTGAGAGATCCATGTTAATGGCAATCACATAATATACTTGTAAAGATAGTTATATAATCACAATTATATAATAAAAATAATATAATTATAAATATATAATATAATAATATAAAAATATAAATATTTTACGTACCAAGATCATACTAATAACGTATTATAAATACTAACTTAAAATATAATTAAAAAAAATTGATGATGTAAATGAAATAAAATAAGATAAAATTATAATTTTTCAATCTCTTATTTTTGGTATAGTAAATTAAAGAATGATATTATCTTTATCAAATATGTGTTAATTAATTACAAAATGGGTAATATTTATAGGTAAAAATTCTAACTATTTTATTATCTATTTTACTTATTCTATTATATATTTATAAATCTTTAATATTAAAAAAAAAAAAAAAGAAGAGAAATTCTGTAGAATTAAGCTTAATTTGATAAAAGACAAGTTACTCTTTTTTTTTTTAAATTAAAATATTAAATTATATTAAAAATAAAAAAAATCATAATTATAATCATAACATTATCATTATTTTTCATGAATATCACGTTATTTCTGACAAAAGTTGGGATACAGAACATTATTCTTGTGTCTATCAACATCTTAAAAAAAGTACAAGATCCCCACCTGAAATTTGATTTATTGAATATGCCTTAAAAAGACCAAAAAGAAATGTGCTTTGAAGATAAAGAGCATTATTCTTCTGTTTATCACCATCTTAAAAAATGTACAAGATACTAACCTGAAATTTGATTTATTGAATATGCCCCGAAAAAGACCAAAAAGAAAAGTGCTTTGAAGTGTAATGAAGAAAAGGACTTAAGCCTAATGAGCTCAAGCCCATACAAGGAATCAGCAGCTGAAAGCCAGTTGGGTCATGAGTCAGGGGTTGGCTCAGCGCTAATGAAGCAAATGAATAAACACGTTGGAAGATAGACTGAACAACTACAATGGCCTGTAATGACTCTGTGACGGTCAAAAAGAAGAAAATGATTATAGATGTAACAGTTTTGCATCACACTATAGATACTTGTTATTAGAAGCATATAGAAAATAGATTTTTTAAGCAACAATTTTTTTGCTCCTGTTTTCATGTCCATTGAGAGATTTTGTATCAAATTCTTCCATTCTGTAAAAATACAACTCGAAATACAATCTCTTCAATTCTTGCCCTCACACAAATATAGTTTATAGGTCATTGAATGACGCTATTCATTCCTTTCTTTTCGATATTCTGGAGATGTAACTAAATTTTAAATCATCACTCAATCTTCTACGAATTATTCTTCCAACCGAGAGGCACATGTTGATATTATTAGCCCCCATCACAAGAAGAGTCCCGTGTACGTGAATTGAAATATCGTGTTCGACGTAAATGCCAATGGTCCATTAGAAAATTAAATTTTATAGTTTTCATCAACCTTTCTATAACTAGTGACGCGGTCCCGTAGGAGTTAGGATGGAGTTCCATCACTCTTCACTCATGAGTCATTACCATAATCACATGGACATAGGCAATCGATCTTCATATTTCAAAAATAGCAGTGCAGATGATTGGTCATCATCCGCAACTTCACAACCATCCAATCGTATACATCTTTCACTGTCATCACTATTGTACAGATTAACCCTTGTTACGAGGGGATCGCTTGGATCCAAGCTGAGCTGGTCGATTGAAAAATCACGATCACAGATATTACACCACGACTATTTATAATAGGAGACAGGATTCAACTTCAATATGCACAATTTTTACTAAGAGTACAAGGATATTCTTTTGTTTTTTATTTATTTTTTCTTCTTAGTCATTAATCATTTGACGGCAACATCGTAATTTGTCTTCCTTACAACTCAATCAATCGAATAATGACTAGTGAAGAAGAATCGATCCACGATCGGAAGACAACTACAATGCTTAACCCGTCGTTCATAATTTCATACTGTCGTATTAAGAAAACGGTGTATAGATTGATTTCTACCAAATAATTAATGGGCCAAGAAAACAATTTTCTGACATAATCAATGGAATTAGAATATCATTTTATTTTTGTTATGGTAAATCGTCAGCAAAAAGGGAAATTCACATGGATTGTGTTCATACAGAATTTGTTGTAACGTTCATATCAATTTATCCATAACAACTTCGGAATGTTTTGTCCGAGTCCATGTTCTCAACACCTATCGTTTCGTTTAATATTCATTAACAGTTTTAATATACTAAAAATCAATTAACATATATTTAATACAAAAGAGTTTTGTTGTATTAGTGTTAAATTAATATTCAGTAATTATGTTTTCGAATGCTAGATCTAAACAAATAAAACATGATGAATCGTAGCCGATCGCAGAACAAATACAGGTTCAACGTGGATAGTGCGATTATGTTAAAATAATAATTTGTCATAAATAAATTAAAATTTAAAAGAAATGGTCCCTGTCTACATCTTAACTATGGTCAACTAACCATGATTCAAATCCCAATTTCGCCTTTCTTTGTCCCGCTTAACAAAACGATCACGCACAGCGGACAATAACACAAACGAAACGAAAACATTCCCATTAATTCTCAATTCCGTCGCTAGCACAAGCTAATGGAAACGGAAAGAACGGATTCCAGCTTGAGTCAACGCCATAACAATACGGTGGCGGAGAGAGTGGTGGTCGCAGTGAGAGCCGAGAAAGTGATCTCCAAGAATGCATTAGCCTGGACTCTCACTCACGTTGTTCATCCCGGCGATGGCATTACCTTGCTCGCTGTATTTCCAGCCGAAAAAACTGGTAATTCTGTTATTTGAATACAATAAATCAATTGTTTCCTGTGAATTTTAATAAAACAAATTCTTCTTATTAGTATTACTCGTTTTGAAATGACGGATTTAACTCTTCTTATCAGGTAGGAGATTCTGGAAGTTCCCGAAATTGACCAGTGACTGCAAAAGCAGTCAAACGGAAAAGCTTCCGGATCAGATATGTCAAATCTCGGAGTCTTGTTCGCAGATGGTACTTCAGTTACATAACCGAATTGAGGTTAGTTTCGAATTTACAGCATCTCCCTCTTAAGGACGCAAATACCATTTCTCATAGGAAGACTGTTTTGTCATTTCATCAGTTTGGTCAATACAATTTGTTTTGTTATTGTAAAACGACGCCGTCTTCTCTTCTTGAAATAAGCTGAACGACCACGCATCTGACATGAAGTGATGAATTACCATATTCTTCCAATTTGTTACCGTTAAACTTGTAAATTTACACTAAATTTAGGAATTTCAACAATTATATTATAAAGAATATGGTTATAGTCCAAGGTTAATTGTGTTTTAGAGGTTCATTGACAAAATATTAATGCCAAGGAAATCAATAATAATCACTTGTTACGATCCCGAGATTTCGTCAATTGATTGAGTTGTCAGAGCATGGAAGATTCATGAATCCCAAACAATCTTTAAGATCTGTTTGTGAGATGCGAACAAATTAAATGGAATGATACGAGTACGCCTTTTAAAGGGGAATGGCATGTGCCTAGAAATGGTTGTGAAGATCAGTGGTAGACCCCATTAAAAGAAACTTATGGTTATTGTCTCTTTGAATTTTAGATACATTATTAAACAAATAAAATATTAATTCTGCTTTTGGAATTGTACTCCACTTCCTGATATTTTGCTTGTTTAGGTGAAATCGTTGCACCATCTATATGTGCCCTTTCTTATTTGAAATTTATTTTAACTTCCTCATCAAATGCCAACCAATTCCCCTAAATTAATTGACGGAAATAATTTTAAAATTATGGAAGTAGTTAATAATGATTATCATCTGATGAATGTAGGTTAGAGTGAGGATTAAGGTGGTATCAGGTACACCTGGAAGCGCAGTGGCAAGTGAGGCCAAGAACAATGGAGCCAACTGGGTTGTACTGGACAAGTAATTAATCATACAAAAAAAAAGTATTATTTCTTTTTTCTGAACTTTTAATGTAATTGGCTGGCTGGTCGGTGGCTAATGGCCTTTTATCCTTATTAGAATTCTTCAATGATTATGATTTTAATTGCACATGCTTACATTATTAGTTTTAATGTGCTGGTAAGCTATTTTTAGTCGCTCTATTGAGGAAAAAACTGAAACTTATTTGGAGTGGGCACATTCTTAATCATACTTGCCAATGCCCAAATTTTGCCAGGAAAAGAGATTTTGCTAGACTGTAATAAGGAGAACGCCACGTTAGCATGGCCTGTTATTGGCTGACCTTGATTGAGTCACAAACCTGTTGAACTGAAACCAGACGAATAGTCGGTTTATGTTCAATATTATTACATGGCTTTGAGCATGTTATTAAACTAGCATTTTGTCTTTTGAAACAGAAAACTAAAACAAGAGCTCAAACATTGCCTGGAGGAACTTCACTGCAACATTGTAGTGACAAAAAATTCTAAAGCCAAAGTCCTTAGGCTTAATTTACAAAGCTTAAATGAAGACCAAACTCAGTATTTCTCTGCTGCTGCTTCTCCAGTGATGGATACCGGAGAGTTGCAAGGAAGTAGAATGAAGAATTCCACTCCAGCGAGCAGTCCTGAAAGCACTTCTAACTCGAGAACCAGCCAACAAGGATTGTCATCAAATTCTGGCACAGTATCATCGCTTTTCCTTGTCTATGAACAAAATCCTCTTTTTGAAGGAGTGGACAGAGGTTTTTACACGCAAATAGATAATCAAAACCACGTGGATGACCAACTTCTGTCTCGAAACTCACACACAGAAACACTGATCACTCTGCCAACAAATCCAACACCATCTGTAGCTAGTAATTGCCAGAGTGTATATTGGATTCCCCAAAACCACATTGTCGATCAGAAGATACCAAAATCCAAAAACTATGAAGATACTAACAAAAGTAGATCTCCAAGGTCCAGAACTCTCCTTGATAAGTTTATTCAGTATGATCAAGACACAAGGGTTGCTGGAAAAGAGTTCAACCAAGGTCACCACAATGGCTATGGTAGTAACTCAAGCATGAGGATTGCTGTTCCCTTACTTAGAACATCCTCAATACCGCCTCCATTATGCTCACTCTGTCAACACAAAGCACCAATTTTTGGAAAACCTCCAAGACATTTTTCTTATAAGGAGCTGGAGGAAGCTACAGATGGATTTTCAAATATGAATTTCTTGGCAGAAGGTGGTTTTGGAGTTGTCTTCAAGGGAGTATTGAGAGATGGCCAGGTGGTTGCTGTGAAGCTGTTGACATTTGGTGGCTCACAGGCAGATGCTGACTTCTGCAGGGAAGTGCGAGTTTTAAGCTGTGCACAACACAGGAATGTTGTGTTGCTTATTGGGTTTTGTATTGACAGCAAGAGGAGAGTCTTGGTTTTTGAATACATATGCAATGGTTCCTTGGACTTCCACTTACACGGTATTCTCTTTCTGTCATTTGTTTCCAAGGAGTATTGTGTATCACGTATTTGTGCACATCATTTTTGGAATTTGATGATCAAACATTATGTTGGGGAATTCTCTGTTGCTACTGAGTTTGACTCTTGTCGATTAACTTTGTTGGATTGACAGGAAACAGAAGAATTCCACTAGATTGGCAATCACGGCTAAAGATAGCAGTTGGGGCAGCAAGAGGATTACGATATCTTCACGAAGATTGTAGAGTTGGTAGTATGGTACACAGAGACATGAGGCCTAACAATATCCTACTCACTCATGATTTTGAGCCTCTAGTATGTGAAAGTTCAACTTTAGACCTTTTTTAGTCTTTGTCACAAAGATTGTTTCCATATTTCCATATTAATTTCTTACGACAAAAACAAATGCTTCTTTGCATGATAGATATCTCGAATTTGAAAAATCAGAATGCTACTCCAAGTAATACTCAGTCTCAAGATTTAACAGAGTATGCAGCACTCATCAGCCTGTAATTGTTGCTTTCGTTAGGTTGCTGATTTTGGACTTGCTAGGTGGCACAGCGAATGGAATATAAATTCTGAGGAGAAAGTCATTGGAACTTCTGGGTAGTTTCTCCATACAATCCTGCTTGTTATTCGTTTAAATAAATTTAACTTTAAGATTTATTTGTTGAATCTTTCTGGTTATGCATAAATTCAGTTATCTTGCACCAGAATATATTGACGATGGAAAAATTACGCATAAAGTTGATGTATATGCATTTGGAGTCGTACTATTAGAGCTAATGACTGGGCACAGAACCAGTGAGTTGCCATGTTATAAGAGACAGCACGTCTTGTCAGACTGGCTCCACCCTCTTTCCTCGTTAGAACCAGGCCAAATTCTAGAGAAAATATACTGCCTAATTGACCCATACTTGACCTCTGAACAAGCCCAAAACTTCACCTATCAGCTACAGTCAATGGCTCATGCTGCTTTTTTGTGTTTAAGTCGTGATCCAGAATCGAGGCCGCCTATGTCAAAGGTTTGCCATGCTCCATTTACATTTTGATCGTTTTTCAGTCAACTGTTTGGTTTCTTTTACCTGTTTCCCTTAGGCATTTCTTGTAACAAACATGCAAGTGTTTTTTGCAAAATTTCAGGTCCTAAGAATACTTGAAGCGGGAGATGCAGTCATTCCTTTGGCTTTGGATTTAAACTCTGTTGGTAATAGGAGTGGCCATTTGACTGGTCTCAGCTCACGTGTGCAAACTGAAGCAAGGAAAAAACACCATCGTAGGCTTTCCCAGTGAATGTCCATTCTGGTTTCAAGAGGGTCTTATCAATAGTTGCATTGCTTCTTATTCTCACTGGTAGTTTCTTCCTCTGTTGAAGTCATCCAATTCTATGCGCTGCATGAGTCATTTGAATATTTTTGGTTGTGGCTTCTCTATAATTCCTTTTGAATCATCATTCTCATTCATACTAACTATTTAATAAACCTTCAGTAAGTGTCACTACATGTTTTCCTGTTCATTCACATGCTGTACATAATTTGTCACCAGAAAAATTCTGTAAAATTACTTCAACAAATATGAAAGCCTTTCATATTCTTTAATAGCGTGCATTCTTTACATCTTCTTTGCAGAGTTTTACCAAGTGGTTCCCATTTTATTTGAGAATATTTCGCATTCATGATTATTAAACCTGGAAGTATAGGTTATAGTTAAATAGGAAATGAACATTCCAGCATATTGAGCCTTTTAAATTGACAAATTAAATTAGCTGGTACAAAACCATGATAATGTTCTTGCGTTTAAACTCTTAATTCTTTTATGGCTCTATTTGGCATTGTGTTTCAGGAGCCTTTAAGGCCTTATTTCGTGGAATGAAATATCAAATGTCAAATATTTATACAAAAATAAATAGATCCCACTAAATGTTGGTGTCGGTAAAATTTTTTTCTAAAATTTTACTTTCAAAGCATAAAAAATATTTCATTCCTAAATTAAGCATTATCTCTAAGCTATATGAGTAGATAAAATGATCGGCGATACTTATTTAGCAGTGAACAAGCTGAAAACACTAATAATTGATAATTATTGAAGACAGAGTGACCGTAGGAGTAGGACTGGGAGACTTGAGAATGGTGGTCCCGTGCATAAATATGCACCATAGTTTTGACGTAATTAATGAGCTTGGTACTAGTCTTTCGTGCAGGACAGAATGACCATAGGACTAGGAGACTTGACAACTACCGTCAAGGAATGGTTCTTCCGGGATTGAAATGCAAATAAAGGTCTACCTATCTAAATCTCCAGATTTGCATAGATTCTAGGCCAATGAATAACAGAAATTCAGCATATCACGACAGAAAAGTAAACATGCTATATGGCCTCTGTTTTTATGGGTACGAGAATATGGTCTCTGTGGAATCATATACTGTCTTTAAGAAACTTTAAACCTTTATCGTGGGAGGCAGTCTTTAATTAACAATTATGATTATGCTTATGCATTTTGTTAGTGACAAAGTCAAGCGGGGAGTCAGTGATACGTTGTTTATTTCTAAGATATTTGAAGTTCATAAAATTGTTTCTTTTTTCCTTGAAAGTTAGAAAACAATCGGACATCTTTGTAATCGACTTGAAGAGAATTTTGTTCATTGATTAATTAACTTGATCATCATTCTCGACATGTTAGTGCAATTTAAAGAGTTTAATATGAAAGCAGATGCTCGTCTTCGCACACTGTTAGGCGAACACCAACAAAACTACCGTCTGTCTACCACTACTCCTCTTCCCCGGCCCACAAGCATATATAAAGGACAAACCAAAATTATTTATCATCAAATCGAAAAAAAATAAGAATACATGAACCATGTGCCCCAATCCCTCGTGTCGCCATTTTGTACTAATTATTTAAACTGAATTATATTACACAGCGTTAGTAATCTCAGGACGTGTGACATTACCACTTATGGGAGAGGATTCGGTACAATGATCTCAAAGCAGGATGTTGCTGGAATCAGATTAGTTTTCCTGTTCCTTTAAGTCCTATCGGACGGTAACAAACAAGTCCTATCATGAGTTTTGTTGCTGCATCTTAGCCATTGAACTAATATCAGGAGCCATTTCAGACACCCCCCAAACTTTGACAGACTTGTCAAGACTCCCACTATATACAATCCAACGTCGACCACGACTCGACGATTCACGATCCTCTTCAACAGCTAAACATTTCACGGGACCCATATGCCCAGTCAACACAGATAGACACGTGTGAATGGAGCCATCTCTCCTCCACGCACATATGGTCTTATCTGCTGATCCACTGAAAACCAATTTCCCTGCAGCAGCAAGGCATAAAACCGCTAGCTTATGGCCTTTCAGCACTCCACCATGAGAAAACTGCTTCTCACGTTCCCAAAAGTTGACTAAACCATCACTGGAACCGCAGTATACAATCGAATGGGAGGTGTTCACAGACAAAGCTGTTACTGCACATTCTTGTTTTAACAACATTTGCGCTAGCGAATGCTTCGTTCCTTTACCATGTTGCTCTCTTTGCCAAACTTTAACGGTGCCATCAGCTGAACCGGTGAAAATCAAACCATCGGAACACGTAACAACTGAATTAACAGCATCTTCGTGAGCGTTGACTGATTCCAGGCATTTTGAGTCTGAAATTCTCCAAACTTTAAAGGTTCTGTCCCAAGAGGCAGAATATAAGAAACCCTTCTCTTGATCCAAGCTCATACACGATACCGCATCAGAGTGTTTGATCCAAAGAGCAGTACGGCGACGTCTCACTTCAACGTAATTGCGTGGTTTGATGGAGCTCTTGAATATATCCTTTAAAGTTGGTAAAGTCCCAGATCGCTTGTGTACACTCTGGTTCTTCGGAGACATCTTCCACACACGAATCTTGCCGTCTTGGTGACCGGTAAAAATCTTCTCACCGGAGATAACTATGGCCTTAACAAGACCACTACTTGCTTTAAACCCACAAAATTCTTTAAGATTTTTCCACACATGAATGTTCTTGCTATCAGAACCAGTATATAACAACTCTTTCGATGCGGCTAAGGAGTAAATATGACCTTCTTTACGAACAAGTGAGCCGATGAGGCTGCTTTGTGGAAGATTATCTTCAAAATGAGACCAGGATGGATTACTAAAGGGTCCTGTTTGGTTCCATGGAGACATGGTCATGGGTGAACACTCACAGCTCATCCGGCTAGGGTCATAAAACGCCGGACTCACAGCCGATGCACTGCTGGGACGGAAGATATAATCTTCGTCGACATTTGCTGTCGAAGATATATTTGGGTCTGAATGCAACACGTCACCAAATTTGGATCTTGAAATACTGCTAGAATCAGCAAACATTGTACCTCCTTCTCCTCCGCCTCTCATTCCAATGAAGGAAACTAAACAAAAGAGGAGTAAAAGAATTAGGCAATAGTAGTTGAAGAGATCGAAATGGTTATGAAGGAATGGAGGATAGAAATCAACGAGGAGTTAGATAATATGGAAGAGCTAAAGGCGGGAGAGGGGAGAAGAAGTTTATATAAATACAACAAAACGCATCGGTTTAGAAGATAACCGGCACAAGATGTTGACACGTGTGTAATCGAAAACGTAATGTTTTCGTAAGAAAAATAGACTTTTTGGTCCGCAGAATCAGGGTCTAACAATAACGTGAGAGTTCGTTTTATTAGTTGTTGTGTCTGTTAAAATTGAAAGGTGATTTGCTTTGTAATACTATTAATAGATGGTTCCGCCGTTCCGTTTGTATTTTAAGATTTTGTGAAAGGATGCGGATTATGAATTGAAATCACAGAAGCGCGTGGGATAAACCCTCGAATCCTGCACTGCCATTTTTTTCTGAAAGTGGACCCCTCTAGGATTTTATTGCTAACAATTTCTTAAGATAATTTGGATAAATATATACAAAGACATTTGCTGGCTAGAATGTATTTGCCAAATTACCTTCAGGAAATAAAGAGTCGGGCTACGAATTTCAATATTGTCTCTGCCTTGGTCTGCAACAAAAGTTTTTCATGTGCCTACTCTTAATAATCCACAGTGTTTAGCACAAGAAAAAACTATTTTAATCACCTTCGATTGTATAAAAAATATATATATAAGTAATATTAAACATTTTAAAATTGATATTTTAAATAATGAAATATTCAAAAATTGAATCATATATCTTTATGAATTTTAAAATTATTTGCAACACTATTTCATCACTTTAATTCATAAATATTATATTATTTAAGTTATAAATTTAGAATATTTAGAGCATTACGGTTCCAAAAATACATTTCGATGGGTTCCCTATTTTTTTTCTCTAAATATTATTTTAATTTTACACTTACTAAAAAAAACTAAAATATAATTTTTATTTTATACACTCTTTTCAATATCTACAATATTTTAAATTATTTTTTATTATGTATATTAATTTTTTTAGATTCATAAAGATATATATTCTGCTTAATTTTTTTCGATATAAAATATATATATATATAGTCACTATATATAACAATAGAATACGATGAAAGAATTACACAACTAAAGAAAATAATAGGCTTGATTGTCATTTATAAAATGTCAAATAGAAATTGAATATGTGAAAGCAAAAAAATAAAATTAAGAATTACTCAATTATAATTAATTAAATTAAAATAAAATATACTTATGATCATAGATATTTTATAAACCTCGTCCTAAATAATTTATAAACTATGAAGATAATTTATATAATTCACGATAATAAAAATATATTTATATCTTTTAAACTGTTAGAATCCTTTTAAAATTTTATTTTTTTCATAAGTGGATTATAAAAAATGTTATGATGAATTATTTTGATAATAAAATAAAAGAATTTAGTATTTAAAATAAAATTAATTGAGTATGTTTTAATGAGTGTCAAAAGTAATATTCTTTTATATATTTAAATTATATTGTCCATGATAATTAGTCATGTTAAAAATATTTTTATAATAAATTATTTTATTAAATATGATGTTGATAGTCAAAATTAAGGTGCAAATAAATTAATCCTGTAAATTTCATTATAAATATTTTCTTAAAATGAACCAACTTATAAGTAATTTTATTGTAGTGGAAAACTCGAATTTAGAAATTTTACGTTCAAATGTAACAAGCTACTAATTCACCATATAATTCGTAGATGTTTTAACATGGAAAAAATAATATTATATATTTGTCTTCTCAACGTACTCTTCCTCTAGCTTCAATATACGGTGTTAACATAATTATTCTTTTCCATAATATAAATATATTAACCTTACTTCACCCCGAAGCTAAGAAGCTACAAACTTGCAAGATCCTGCAATTTGTGGTTAACTTTTCTGCAGGAAATTGGAAAAACTCAGCTTTTCTTCGTTGGAGAAGTTTCACATTTTACCCAGAAATGCATCCACTACGAGCTAGGGTTTGGTTTTGTGGAGTACACTTCAAAATATATATATATATATATTAGAGTGGCATTTAGAGTAGTAGTGGAGGAGAAAGTGTATTGTACAATGATTCCAATATTTTTCTCCATTTTTGCAGCCTAGAGGACTAGACGTAATAAAGCATGGCCTCGAATGCCTCGGACGGTTGTAGGAGAAAGCAGGCCCACATAAAAGTGGATTCCTCGCCCCAGACTTTTATATTTCTGTCCAAAGTCTCGCAATATCAAATATATATATATATATATATATTTCTTTTGTTTGAGTCAAATGTGTATGTGAGAGACATAGTAATACGGCAACAAGTTATTTAATTAGACGTTAATCAACTCTCTTGATCCCGTTAGAAATTGCAAATAAAATAAAGTGGTAAATAAATTTTTATTTTTGTCCATCATTTGCATCAACCTACAGTTCGAAATTAAAACTGCTGTTAATTAATTTTCTATTGGGGAAGATAGTGTTGTGAGTTTGGTAGGTCTCCATCTTGTTTCATTTGTCATTCTTACGGAGCATATAATCCAATATCTAATTTTAGTGTCTCTCTGTGGTAAAGAACAAGTTCCATGACGCACTGGGTTGTGTAATGTGTTGCCGGATCCAATCGGCATCTCTAGATCCTGGAAAACGCCACCGTCTTCTAAATCTATTGTTTGAGCTTTAATGCTTATAGAGGGTATTCTATTGAAATTGTAATACAGATACAAAGATGGAAATGAAAATGATGTTCCTTTCTTTCTTAATCTGATAATATCTCCATGTTAAAATTTTATTTTTTTTTTAATTTTCATAAAATAAGTAAGAACAGAAAAAACGAGCATTAAATATCTTCTTTCTCATCCAATCCTATGTAATAAAATCTAACAAGTAGGTTATCTTGAACTATGAAATTCAGTAAAAATGGCACTTGAAATAGACCTGATTAAACAATGTGCTTTAGGGTTTAGCCCAAAATGGCCAAGATTTGACGGAGTGCACAAGGCCCCGTCACTTACATCATTACAGGTATTTCCTCAAGTACCAAGACGTACTAATCAACTGCCACGTATATGGACGGTTTCTTTGTCTTTTTCACAAGATAGGAAAGTGGGGACCACATAACCGTCCAATTTTTAACTGACACGTTTCACGCACTATGTGAGAAGGATGCGCTATAAAGCATGAATGCCGGTATAATAATTTGTACACACTTATTGCACGTGATTGTACAATAAGCAGGATGGAACATGAGAAAATCATCCGAGATTTAGATGATTTTTAATAAAATTCTTTGTTGGAATTTTTTTTAATCATAAAGTAAATAATGTTAAGAGCACAATTTTCTTTAAGTAATTGATTTTCAATAATCAGTTTTAATTGAATGGAGGTTATAACATTCACAAAATAGAAGGAGGAAGTTATATGAATTTACAATTAATGATTTTTACTAAAAGGAAAAGGAAATTGATAGAATAAATCAACAGATAAAAACACGTTGAACAACAAAAGCAAATTATTTTACTTTCGTTCGCCTGATATTTTGAATTTGGTTTAAAGTCTCGTAAGCCCAGATAGAAGCTAGGGTCAGTTCTGAACACTGTGATATTATCAATTTGGGCCACCTTCACTGAGATCCAGTCCACGAATAGATTATACGGGTTGATTGTTGGTACGGTAACTGACAGAAAATGATAAATGAGACTGATTGATTAGTATTTAGCCGTTAGCCATATCTGGAATTGGATTCCCGAGGTGGAAGCTTTTTCTTGAAATTTCAAAAGTTTATTCGTCGATGATGGCCATTAACAAAATATATTCATACATAGTTTGATTAGTTCTTATCACTTATTTATAATAATTTATTTACGTAACAATAAAATAAAATACTCACCTTTCCTTGTTCTTAAAAATTTAATTTTTAATTATATTTATACCTTTATATATAACAATAAAATTATATAATTATTTATTTATTTATTATTATTATTGTGATATATATTTAATCACTATTATTTAATAATAATTTTTATTATTCATATATATCTAATTATTAGACAATAATACTGACTTAATAGACTTAAATCTTGATAATATGATACCACCACAAGATGCTAGATGTTAATTTATATATAAGAATCGTATTTATATTATGCCTTAAATGAGTATAAGAAAATTTTTGTAAATACGAATATAATTTATTTATTAATTATATTAAAATTATAAATACAAATACAATTCACACATTATTCATCTATTAATCATATTATAATTGTGTTACAAAATTAAACGCGATCAAATATTATTTGCATTTACTGAGTATAGTCGAGTGGTTTTATTTTGGGGGGCATTTGTATTGATTTTGGGTTCGAATTTCTTGAAGTACATTAAGATGTAAGAGCTTGGTGCAGTCAAAATTTTATCCCGTTCTTGATACCACTGCAGTATGGTCCCTGTACATGATCTTAATTGATTCAGAACAGGTACTGTGTGATCTGCGAACACGTATCTCAAAAGAGTGAGTACCTGACCCGTATATGGCCGATCGCTACAGTGATGGCTGAGTAGAGTAGTTTTCTTGTCATCAAAAAAAAAAAGTATTATTTATTTAATTTTATTAGATGTGATTATTTATTTAATTAAACTTATTTAATTTTATTTTATTAAACACAACTCTATAAACATAAATTTATTTATTTAATCAAACTTATTTAATTTTATTTTATTAAACACAACTCTCTCTCTCTCTCTCTCTCTCTCTCTCTCTATCTATCTATCTATCTATCTATCTATCTATCTATATATATATATA